>CM061042.1:7211814-7790096 GCA_030762985.1 Adelphocoris suturalis | reverse complement strand
TGCAGAAAAAAGTATTGCACAACTATTTCAAAAAAGTTGGACAACTATTCTCTCCTCGAAAAAGTTGCCGAAGATTGCAGGCAATTAATTGACTGGAGTTGTACAACATTTCAGGCCCACGAGCCCTCTCGGCAACTGGAGTTTATTCGTGCAGCATGGCCTTATGAGCAAACATTGACGTGAAACTGCACTGATGGGGTGCAGCATTGCCTCATGAGAGAATTTTAACGTAGGAAAGATAGGAGTTTATTTGTGCAGCATGGCCTTATGAGCAAATATTGACGTGAAACTGCACTGATGGGGTGCAGCATGGCCTTATGAGCGAATACTGACGTGAAACTGCACTGATGGGGTGCAGCAGTGCCTCATGAGAGAATTTTAACGTAGGAAAGATAGGAGTTTATATGTGCAGCATGGCCTTATGAGGAAATATTGACGTGAAACTGCACTGGTGGGGTGCAGCATTGCCCCATGAGAGAATTTTAACGTAGCTAAGATAGGAGTTTATATAAGCAGCATGGCCTTATGAGGAAATATTGACGTGAAACTGCCCTGGTGGGGTGCAGCATTGCCCCATGAGAGAATTTTAACGTAGCAAAGATAGGAGTTTATTTGTACAGCATGGCCTTATGAGCAAATATTGACGTGAAAGAATTTCAGAGGTGAGAGCCAACGCACATCTGGCTCAGAAACTGGTGCCGCCAAATTCCCCCTTTTTCCTTTGGTTGGCAGCAGCAGCGACGACCACCTCTTCACCGTCCATGGCGCAAACTATAGTCGCCCGTGTAAACGACACAATTGAGCAATTTCTATTGCTCAACTTTATTGGTGCAACACAGTGCAATTAATTCCTTGCAACATCTTGACGCAACACGAGGCAATTTTATTGCTTTGTGTTGCGTACAACTTTTCTAGTGCAATTTTTTTGGACTTGCGCAACTTTTGTTGCTCGTGTAATCGGCCCTTATGGCTGCATTATTGATTCGCCCCAGCTAGTGAGCAAGGGGTAGAAAATCTGGAGGGTTAATACCTACCGGAAGTAGGTAGCAACGGAAATGGTGTGGGGTCTTCCGTTTTTCCACTGTAACGTAAAGGTGTAAGGGCTGCGATTTAGTTCTTTACGCTACTGTCGCATTTATTACCTACTCCTTACCAATACACCCTTCTAACTGTATGAGGTTTCACTTACACAGGATTCGCCTTTTAAAATGTTATTGCAGCTGCAAAAAATTTACACATACAGAACATACCTAGTCCTAATCATAGAATACCCATACTTTGCCCTATTCCAGTCATACTCCTAGTTCTAATGATGGGATTTCGTATCTCAAAAGTTACCCATATCGTCATGATATAAGTGTCCTTCAATATAGGTATACGGAGAGTAGGATATGTACCCCATACAGAGCAAAATTACTCTAATATCCTTGATAATTATAATGATATATAGTTTCGTTTCGACTATTTCGTTTTTTCTATAACACATAGCACATTTATTATTCATATGGATTTTTCATTGTTCACCATACCAAATTACTAATCTCAAGTTATTTCGTCTTATTTCAGTATGGGAGTAGGATACGAAAAGGCGTTTTAAGCCAAGTGGCCCGCTATTTGAGATCAGCAGCCAGCATCGTCGACAGTTGGGCCGAGTAAAACTTCACAATTGCAACAAAAGACATCGTAAAGATGAACTTGCTATTTCAACGAAACAATATCGTCTAAATTTCATAAACACAAGAAACCAAATCTGGGTAAGGGGTGTCATTGACGAAATGTGGAGGTGATAAAGGTTCAGATGTGAACCTGATCCTGAGTTATGGATCACAATATTGGATGAAACCTAATTTAACCTAATTTCTAAAATCAGATGCATGTTGTAAATAAACTTTATTGAATCAAATGAAACCAGTTATCTATTCTACCCCTATTATCCAATCGCAAATATAAGGACAAAAGGTATACCTATTCGGAATCAACGTAAATTTTCTTCATATTCTCCCACAATGTTATTGTGTTTGGTAGGGAGGGTACCTGTTAAAGCTGTGATACTAGCTGTTAAGTAAGCTTAGTTCTCAGAGTTTTGAAGAAAAATATATTGATAAGTAATGCGTACGTTACAGGGTCTGTTTGTATATGATTTTGGTGAGCAAATGGATCGTGATTTTACTGGATTTATCCTCCCCATTATAACTTAACATGAATGATAACCTAGCAGTATTAAGGTATCGCCCCTCTCTATTACTCCACTTCACGACCATACGTAATCAAAATTAAATCCCCAATTTATAGCTCATCAAAACCAAAAGATTTAAAAAAATACATTAAAAAAACGAAAAGAATCATGATTTGTCGAAATTTACTCTACCGTTAGTATATTAGAACCGTCCAAGGTTTGAACTCGATTGAAATCGATTGAAATCTGGTTCGAACACAAAAACAGTCATGGAAATCAGATGAAAATATCACTATTACCCCCTCCATTCACCCCCTTACACATAATATTTGAAACTTAGCAAATTTTTCCTAAAACTAGACCAAAATTTCTATTAAACAAGAAAGAATCTCAAAACTCAGATGAGAATAGTGTAAACATCACGATTTATCGGTATTAACCCCTACACTCACCCCCTTCCATAATGGAATTTGTTACAACGGGTTTATGTTCCGAAACTGAACCGAATTCTCAATTGAACAAAAATGTAAGCATCACGATTTATTAGTACTACCCCCACCCCCTTCCCCTCCCACTAACCCCTTCCATAATGAAATATGAAATTCGTGGCATATATTCCAAAACTAGACCTAATTTTTGATTGAACAAAAAAAGAATCTCAAAAATAAAATAAGAATAGCTTAAACATCACGATTTAGCAGTATTCCACTCAGCCCATTCCATAATGAAATTTTAAACTCCTAGCAAATGATCCAAAACTAAACAAATCTAAGTTGAACAAGTTGTAGCTTTATTAGGGCATGAATGAATTGGGTTTAGCCATAAGGTTAGCTAGGCCTGCCAACCCCAGCCATTGCGACCTGACCATTGTGCTCTGACAGAGCGCCCATTACGGCATGACTGGCCGATAACAATTGCGCTCTAACGCCAATCAGTATCCAATAATACTGTTAAAAAAATAATCCAATTTATACTGCCCACCCCATTGGCAATATTTATACTGCCCGCCTTCTTTGCGATATTTATATTGCCCACCTCCTTGGCGAGATTCATACTGCCCACCTCCTTGGCGAGATTAATACTACCCACCTCCTTATTCTGACGGAGCGCCCATTGCGCCCATTGCGGCCCGGAGGTGGCGGCGGGAGGGCAGAAAAGACAGGAACCGCCCGCACCTTGGAAGTTGGATCACGAAAATCCCTCTCTTCAAACGAATGGGGCCCACCCTTTGTTTTTTTGGTCTAACCACGTTTTTTGACACACTTTTGCAATTTAAACGAATATGGTTCAAAATTTTGGAAAACTTAAGGTTTTTACACATTAGTCAGGAGATCCAGAGCTTGAATTTGTGTACCAATATGTTAGGGTTCTGTTGAGCCGAAATGGGCGATATTTTTGATCCTCGTTGCGCAGTTTTATTATATAGAATGATAGAGTGTACAGGGCTCTTCCTTACTGGCAGGACCTTCCGGAAGGACTTTAGTACATCCGCCTGCGTCCTGCTAGTAGACGCGTTCCCGTGCTTTCAGCAGTACTTGGAGGACCACGGATCCTCACATTTTCCAGTTATGCACTAGTACATGTTGACGACTTGCTGATGAAGCTGAAGCACCTCTGTTCATTATTTCGTATAGTAGCCTTTTTTGAGTGTTCAGGGTAGGTATAGTAAAGAATTAATTACAGTAACTATGACGCTATCTACCAATTTCAAATGAAGGGTACAGGGGAAGAAACGTATATGTCAAAAAAAACAAAAAAAAAAAAAAAACAGTATGATGGGAAAGTCAACTTTAATGTCGGAAAACAGTTTTTTTTTTTTTTTTTTTTTTTTTAACTCTCACAAGTGTTCACGGCTTCCGAAAACAACCTTTTGACGAGGTGAACTTCTCAAATAAATAAGGTTTCCAACGCTGTTAAGTGTACATGGTGTAACGTACAGAAATCGATCATATATGAAACTCTGAGATCTTTGAAATTCTTGAGGTTTCACACGGTTTTGAGTTGCTCATTGCCAGCCTTCAATGTTATACCACAATTCGTATGAGTCTTGAAACTGTTGAAAGAAGGATTCTCCGCCGAGGAAATCTCCGTCGGCAGTCACACGAAGGATTTGATTTGTGCTGAACTGAGTCCATTCAACAGATGAACCCGGTGGTGTGGGGTTTCTGGAATAAACACCATCGCTTATGTGTACGTGAGTCATTTGAAAATCAGTCCTACCTTTAAATGTATCATCTACATGGGAAAAAACAGTGCTATTTAGAAATTTAGGTGATTTCTGAGTGATTAGTTGAATTCATTCATTTACTTTAAACCTTTTTTTTCCAAAACTTTATACATTTATTTTATTACATTTCATTCCATATATAAGATATAAAAGATTAGGTTTGGGTTCCCCTCCGTAAAGTTTCGAAGCTATTAGGGAGTTTTTGCAGTTTTCCATCTGAGTTGTTCAGCTGAGTTTTTGTACGAATAGAGGTTTTCTAGCGCAAGCGAACCAGAAGCTAACCACTGAGTTGTACTGTACGAAAAGGGAATTGTTGTAGGGTTGAATGAAACGATTCAAAAATCACTCTAACGTGACTGCACTACTCCAAATCTCTATAATTAAGCCCGAATCATAGAATACCAAACGTGTAATGTACCTATTATTTTTCTTACATAGTGGAAGAAGTACCTGCCTACTAAATTTGCTATAACTTTATCTACCTATGTGGTATAATTTTTTCACTAGAAATGGATGTGATAGAAGAAGGAAGGGAACTTGGAAGGGTAGTTGTTAAGGCAACATTGAAATTCGCCTTGGGTTAGGAGAATCTCTTTCGGGAACTTCAACATGATCAACGATCAAGATGTACCAATATTATAAATATCGACCTACCTGTACCTACCTACTACCTTCATATGTACGATATTTTACGCTTTTGTCCCTTGGACAATTACGTTTTATTATTGAAAATAACGACCCATTTTTGAAGATGTAGATACCTCCTAATACGCGACAAAGGGCGAAGACAGCAGTTTCTGTCTGTGTCTAGATCATCTCTGTTAAGTGGCACAATCCCTACCCACTTCATCAAAATCGATCTATCAGTATCGGAGCATCGTCTTAAAAACTAGTTTCAGGTTTGACATGTGCAAAGGTAACCTATTTCAACAAAATTAGTAGGATGCCATCCTGAGACTTGGACCTACCCAAATACCCTCGCGCGAAATCTGACTGATGGTAGATCGTGAAGCTGTAGAATCTTCTGTAAGGTATCAGCATAATTTAAGTGAGGATGAAACCTACAAACTAACCACCTTTTTTTGAAAATCACGAATATTACGATGTCCACCAACCCACCATGCCACCTTGAAATAGGAAAAAAAATGGACTAGGTATAGGTACGGTGACCATACGTCCCGATTTTACCGGGACAGTCCCGATTTTAAAGCCTGTGTCCCGGGGTCCCGATTTGGGAAAGAAATGTCTCGATTTTCACCAATAAAGATTTTTTCAAACCAAATCATCATCAGTCTGGAGACAGGCAGCAAATGAATATTTGATTCTTTACAAAAACTTGGTTGACAGAAAAGAGTCTTTATTTCTACCCATGAAAGTAAAGGAACTTCAAAGAAACAGTGTCGCTGCAGGAAATGCATGCGATTTACAAGAGGTGAAAAATACAGTAGGAACTTTTTATGACCACTGCATTACTTATTTTGATCTTTGGAAATCAAATGTTGACAGCTTGAGTCAACTGTCTTGGTTAGACTTAAAGAAGCAGCTGAAGTGGGAAGAACTAGAGGAAAGTTGAAATTTGTTTCAATATAGCATGCCACCTCTCTCGCTTAGTGTGCTGAACACACAGCTTCCTGATGTCGTCCTGGCTGAATGGAAAGAACAAAAACTATCAACTGAGCAACGGTGGCTGACTTTATTTCAGGACTTGCAGAAAAACGAAATAAGCGTTCCTAATCTCAAAACTCTGGTAGAATTTGCTCTTTCTTTACCAGGAACAAATGCTTCAGTCGAGCGAGCTTTCTCATTGATAAACAACTTTTGGACCGCAGAAAAATCTTCAATGGCACTAGACTGTGTTAAAGCATTACTAATTGCCCAAATGAACAGTTCTTTGTCGTGTGTTGAAATGTTCGACAAAATAAGAAAAGACGGCTCCTTGCTGAGAGCACTTTCCTCAACGCAGAAGTACGACTGGAGTAAAAAGAGTACCCCTGGCCCTAGTGAAAAAATATAACAAGAACAATGATGTAAACAGACTGCTCTGTTAACTTTTATTTTTTCATTTTTTGGAAAATTAATGTTTGTTTATTTGACTATAAAAACTTACCTGTTGTTCGTGAAGTTCAGTTTGTTCGTGCAAAAGGTACATATTCTTTCTGTGTATGTAATAAACTTCTTGAAATTATTTTGTCATGTAATTCTTAGTGCCACATTCTTTAATGAATATTACATATTTTTAGTTTGATACGAAGCTCTTAATAAACCAATGTTTGAATGGATGAAATAGGCTTAAAAACAAACTTTTAAAGGGTGAAAAATTCAAACTTTTACGGGGGTGGACCCCCGGACCCTCCTCCCCATGGATGGTATTCTATACCCCTCAGACCCCCTTGATAGTTCTATCCGTCCCGATTTTGCTTAAGATAAATATGGTCACCGTAGGTAACCACGGATAACCGTACGATAACCTCGTAATGGAAGGTTAAATGCTTATTCGGAGCTGTATTCGGCTTTCCTTCAGCTCCGAATAGGATTTTTCAACCCGTACAACGAATAGACCGCTAACCGTTAGCATTTTGCGCGCATGCGCAATGCTCAATTTCTATACGTAGTTCCTCCCACTCTTCTACGATTCAGTGTTGCAAAAACTCCCTATTTTGTTTTAGCTCAACCCTCTGGTATGGGGAGTGGAGCGCTATCCTCTAGGTTCATCTCACCTCCCTCCTCTTGTTGAAAGTGTCCAAGGTTTTCATTAGTGATCATAAAGGTACGAACCAAACCTACTATTAATTTGTAAGAAAACTGAAAAGATATACTTGTAAAAAACATTATTGCCGGAATTCTTAACTGGAATTGTTTACTAAAATGCATTCTAGAATGTTTTACAACTGATTCGGTTGTGATTTTACGGACTAACTACCTCGTAGAACCAAACCCCAAGATACCATCAAAATTCGAGTCGATTTGGGTCGTGAGTTTTGTAGATTAGAGGGGTCCGGAATGGCAGATTTACTTGCGACCCACGAGAAGCTTCAATTAAATAGAATTGTGTAATTTTTTGTGATACTCCTAAGCTATACATTTTTTGAAATTTGGCCAACTTAATGTGCTCAAAAAGTTCTGGCCAACGAATTCATCCTTCTATTTGGAATGCTTGATTTTTCGGCGCAAGAACGGAATTTTATTTCAATCTTAAGGAGAGTTATCGTCTGGAATGACATAATTATATAGATGAGAAAAATCGCAAACTTCAATAATCGTATCAGAATGCCTCAAAACGGATTTCAATGAAGACATTTTTCAGAAATTTGGATTTTAAAATTTTCCGAGCCATTGCAATAGTTTCACTTTCTACGAAAATTCGCTGAAAGCAAACTTTCCATACAGCGCGGAGGAAGGTGATCCACAGACACCAACCAAGGTTACGCCGCGTTTCGCCGATTAGAGCGTTCGCCGGATAGATGGAGCGCTATGTATTTCGGACTATGCACGAGGCAAATAATACTAACTCAGCATTACTTATCTACGTACTGAATACCTACACATATACACATATGTACAGAACAAACCCACTTCGGTCGACCAAATTTTCAGATTTTTTACGAACTTTACTGAAATTTTTTTTTTAATGATTACTGCAAACACTTGTGTTGTCGATAAAAATATCCATAACGGTGAATTTTGTGCACCCTTCCCTTTTGAAAACTAACGAAATCGCCCAACATTGAGTTTCTAATCGATTCGCCCGCGGTTTTAATCTTATTTGACAGAAATTAATCTTCGGTGAATGTAATATCGGCTGATTTTATGGTACTTCATGTTCCTGTTAAATGAAATATGCATTTACACAGCAAATTAAGAGAGTTATGATCGATTTAGAGACAAAATTTCGAAAACACGAAAAACAATCTTGAAAATTAAATTACTCGAAAACTAAGCGTTTAAAAACAATCACTAAGTGGAACTTTCGATCAGAAATGAGCTCTAGAATCGACCCCTGAAGTAATGACCTCCTTATGCGTGACACCCTGTACAAGTGAGGACTTTTTATTCAGCGTTAATTTCAAGATCTGAACATTTTCTCGAACAAAGTGGAGCCATCCTTTAGCAATCTTGTTGACATTCTTACCCAAAATACGCAAAGTTCGCCAGTCTTTTGATCAGCCTTTTTGAAACTTGACGATCGGCATCGGTTTCATTCCCTGCGTTAGGGAAGGTACTTTGATAGTTGAAGTACAGCAAAAGCTGCTCGGCATGAGAAGCAACTGAAATTGTGACTCTTTATAAAAATTTGTATTATTTCCAAATATTATATACTAAAGCAAAATGGTTGAAATGTTATATATATATATATATATATATATCGAAATCTTTTATCGATACCGGTACTTATATATATATAAAGGTTCCGGTATCGATAAAAGATTTCATTCAGCGGCCGATCGAGGTCGTCGATCATACGTCAAAGACGACAGACACTTTTGTTACCTCACTACTAAGGAATGGTAGGAAAGGTTGGAAAGAACTTTCTTCGTGAACCTTCAATATTTCTGCTTGATTTTTTGTGTTTACAGGTTTCTGATAAAATTTTGCTCCGTTTCTCGGGCAATCCCTTGAAACTATTCCACTACACTGCCGTACTAAGAATAGATCCCGTATCTGCATTCTTGGCCATAATGAGTTAATGGTACACCCCCGTTTGGGGGGATGGTTTCTTTCGATTTTGCCCGTCTCAAAGTCGGATTTCAACGGGAAATGCCTCAAAAACGGCTTGCAATTATCACATTAACTACGTTTTGGTTCGATTAGTAATGAAAATCCCGTAACTGGCCTTTTCTAGAGCATAAACCCGCATCTGAACGACAGATACGATTATTTTATTAGTATTCAGGTACATACGAATTGCGACACTCCAGATAAGAATTTATTTCTTCGTATTTTGGGACTCGTGGCGTCTGATAAGATTTCAGAATCAGTGGCAGTACGATTTTTCTTCCCAGTATTTTGATCATACGAATGTATTGTCTCTTCTGAGATCAGATACGGTTTTCGTAGGTTGGCAACCACGATTTTCTCTCCCAGTATTTCGTCTAGTAGAGCGGTACTAATTTTTTATTAGAAAAAACGTATCAATCTTATTGCTAAACAAAAACTCGTATGGGCACCAGATACGAGGAAATCGCCTAGTACATATGTTCTACACCTTTTTTTGCAATTTTCTGACCAAAATAATGTTTTTCCAGCCACACCTTACGATTAAACGAGAAATTTCATTTGGAATGAGTGCTTTTGGAGCTCGGGACAACATAAATAGAGCTAATATCAGGAAATTTCGAAAAACCTAAAGACGCATTTTTTCCAAAAGTAGGGTTTGGAAAGATACGCTGGGATCTATTCTTAGTGCGGTAGTACAGGCATTGCTGGAGATTAGGGGACGATTAGCCCTAATATGGTCAAAATGCTACGTTGCTGTTTCATCATAAAAGCATGTGCGCAAGAGCATAATAATTCTAGAACCATTTGTTTTTCACGATCTACGTCTCCTGAGTTTGCTCTAAATGGGGAGGACAGTTGAAGAATTCGAGGATTGTTCATTAGATCATAATATAATAAATAATAGATCATGGCCGTTGGTCCATTAGAACTGTACTGTACGGCAGGCCGTACAATGATTGATGTGCTTCAGAGATTACTTTCAATGTAAGTCCGTCATATTTGACTCCAACTAGTTCTTGAATGAAGAGTACAGGGAAAGAACGGGATATCTCGATTTTTTGTCAAAAGTGAGTCGAGAATGCTACCTTACGTATTGGAGGTAGCCGAACACGGTGGTGTGGTCAAAATACGGGAAAAACGGGTCTAAATACTTAAAAGTCCAGTCATGCAGCATGACCTCATGAGCGAATTTTTTAAGAAATCTTCGACATTTCAGTCGCTATTGATCGTGTAGAGAAATTTTAGTTTATGATTTTGATAGACAAACATGGGTTCCAAATTCTACCTACAGCATGGTTCTACGCTGATTCCGAATATACCATATGTTAGTATGCTGAAAAAATTATTTCGCACAACAAATCGCAAAAAACAGGCTATTTTGAAATTTTTGACTACATTTTTGAAAATTTCAACCCGAAGATGTAATCCGATCATGGTGGCCAACGAACTTGAACTTTCGTTTTGTGTCCTTAACATTTTAAAATTTGTTTGAAGTTTCTAGCACAATTCTACGGACAGTTATCGTCTGGAATGACACATACATACATACATACATATATACATACATTTATACATACATACAAGTAGTAAGTGGGCACGTTTAGGACACTTTCACTTGAGCTCTGATGTTTTTACTTTCGACTTCAATCTCTGTTAAAACTGATTTTGTGATAAACCCTGTTAAAACTAATTTTGTGATAAATCCTGTTGAAAATGCTTTTCTGTTAGACCCCTGATAAAATTTTTTAACACAAAACATCAGAACACATTTTTTAACACAAAACATCAGAACCAGTGACTTTTAGGGGGGTATGTTAAAAGAATATTTTTCCTATTAGAAACATTTAGTAAAACTCTAAAAAATTACAGTAGGTTTTAATTTTTAATGACATGTATCACTAAAAATTGTATATATTAATTATACCATCAGCTCATTCTGTAAACTCTATACTATGCATTTTATTACCATTTTTAAGTGTCACTTTACCTTTATAGATCAATTTATATTTGTCTTTCACGAGTGTTTCTAAATCCCCCTCTTGGTTAAACCTATTTTTAAAAAATGAATTGGTAGTAATATGTTGGTAAAGCCACCCTCCAAGTCTACCGCTATAGTTTCGCCAAATTTTGCTTTCACCTTTTCCGCTTTAAGGATCACATAAGGCTTGTTACGTTTTAAATCATTAAACGTACTAAATTCGCTCCTACCATTGATCCTTTCCAAAAATTTATCGGCCATCTTTTATTATAAAAACCCATTCCTTTAACTCATCGTTTCAATTTTAAAAGTTGCCACAAAAACATCAGACCAAGTGACTTTTTCATTTAGCGACTTGAATCCCTGTTAGTGTCCTAAACGTGCCCACTTACTACTTTTTACGTTTAATATCCCCAAGGTAAAGTATCGATAATATCGGTTTCTTTGTTTTTAATTATATTTCGTTTATCATACAGAAATTTAAACTCTTTTTCCACTTCTTTGTTTACTAATGTTTTATCTTTTACATTTCGCGTAATCATGTTATATTTAAGCTTAACGTTGTTTATTTCTTTCGTTAAAACTTTATTCATAGTTTCTCTATTTAATGATTTACCGTTTTGATAATTCAAAGTAAATCCTTTAACTTTCATAGTTTCTTTTCCTTGATTGGTTATATAAGCGTAACTCTTGGGGCCCGTACTAATCCATTCTACAATGTGATTATTTTTTCCCAATTCATCAGTCCACTCACCCAACATACAGCCAGTTTTTACAGATTTTTTCCCATCATCAATATAAACAATACTATCTGTATCATAATAAACAACATTCTTTCCTATTTTATCAAGCATATCATATAATCTTAATCTTGCATTGGAAGTGGTAAAAGCAGCTACAAAAACGTTAGTTGAAAAACTATCTTCGATGTATTGATTCAAAAATTTATAAGATATTTGCACGATATTGTCATTCAGAAATTGGCATGAACCAATTTCTAGTCTGTCATCTAAAAGTATATCGTACCATCTTGTTATATCAACAACATATTCAGATTGTGACATGTTCAATCTTTGCCCAAACTTTCCCCACAAAGAATTCAAACAAATCTTTGCTACTGCTCTTCGTCCAGGATTTGGTTTAATACTTTCTTTTTCTAAATCTATATCGAGACTTCCTTTAACGCTTTTTATATATTCTTCAATAGTTTCAAAGTCGCTTTCCCACGGACTAGTCTCTAGTTTTATTTTCATAAATGTTTTTACATATTCTTTGAACAATTCATTACTTTTTTCTTTGAAATGCCATACTTCGTAAATTTCTTGAATCTTATAACCTTTTTCAATAGCTTTATTTACTTCATCTGTAGTCCAAGTATCAACCAGAGCTCTTTCATTTTCATCGTGTGAACAAGTATTACATTTATCTACAAAACATTTTTCGCATAAAATAAATAAAAGTTTATCTCTTTTGATCGGTAGAACTGGGTGATATAATTTTTTAGGAGGTAATATTTTACATTTGATTAATCCGTACCAATTTTCATCATATTTCTCAGGTTTATGAATTTTTGTTGGATGACCTAAGGGATAATAATCGAAATATTGAACTGTTGGATACAAACTACAAACATCGATATATCTTAATTTTTTATTTACGACTTTCAATTTACTAGCATTGGTTCTGCCACCAAAAAATGCGTCTCTAGGATTTAATGGTTCCACTATTACGTTTCCACTACTTTTTACTGCTGCTTTACCCTCTTTCGATTTAATCCAGTTACATTCCCACATTTCTACTAATTGGTATCCAGCGTCAATGATTTGTTTACTCCTTTCCTTCGTTTTTTCATACAAGTCTCCCATAGATAGATGATTTACATTATTGGGAGTATTTTCATGAAAACATGTAGGACAGCCGTGCCAAAAACACCCGTGATACTGATAAACCGTGTTAGTAATTTGATCAAAACCATCAACTTTGGCACCACAAACAGTTACTTCCCCTCCATTCAATGCGTGCTGTACATTTTTAAAAGTATTCAGCCAAGTGATAGATCCTTTGCTAAACATTTCCTTTCGGTCCTCTTTGATACTTGCTATCGTATTTTCCTGTAAATATAAGGACCGAAAAATGGCCATGCAAACACTCGCTATAGTTAAATATTGGAAAGGATCGATATTAGCTATGTCTAAAAATTGCTTCCTAAATTCAATACAGCCCCTTCGCAAAATATCAACATCTGATTCACAATATTCTAATATTTCTTTCTGAAAGTCGAATATATAATTTTCCTTTACTTTTTCAGCGTGCCATTTCAAAAATGCTTTTCTTACTTCGGGTTTCATTGAATCAGCCCCATAAAATTTAGTATCAGGAATTGGACCAACGTAATTTTGATTA
Organism: Adelphocoris suturalis; assembly: GCA_030762985.1. Classification (NCBI taxonomy): domain Eukaryota; kingdom Metazoa; phylum Arthropoda; class Insecta; order Hemiptera; family Miridae; genus Adelphocoris; species Adelphocoris suturalis. The sequence goes on along the minus strand of CM061042.1, from coordinate 7,776,596 downwards.
TCTCGAGTATTGAAATAATGGGGGAAATATCCTTTTTTTAGTTCTGTTAATCCGAACGTTTTTGGAAAAGCAGATAACGGAGATGCAACGAAGTTAGAACTATCGATTATTCTTATTATTCCTTTAATTTCTAATAACATTAGTTTAGTTCCATTATAAATAGTGTAAGGTTTCAGAGTATTTTCGACGCAGTATTTCAGAATGAATTGAGAATCATATCCTTTTGCATAATGTGCTATGGCAGTGTACCCTTTGTGTTTACTTGAAATCAACCACTCGCAAAATTCCTCATTAGTTTTGAATACGAATTTAGTACCATCGTGGTAGTGAGCTATAACAAGATTTGCTTCATTGGTTCCTGTTTCCTGCATTGCTTCGTAATCAAATGTTATGTATTTTTCGGTGTAAGTACATTTTTCTGCTGTGATATCAGAACGATTATTACAAGTACAAGGTACTGTACAATACCCACCGTTTGATCGTCTTGCTAACATAAAACATTCATGACCACCTATATCGTCGAATATTTCTTGACAGTTTCGACATTTTCCAGAACCACATCTATGTTCGTCGGTTCTTTTGCAAATTTTCCCGCAGTTTAAACATTTATAGATTATTTTACAAACTTCTTTATGATTTTTAAAGCAATTATCATTATAACAATAACGGTTACAATCGTTACAGAATATTTTATTTTTATCTTTTTCATCGTGTTGTATTTGTTTACAGAGAGGACAGACATCTTTATTTCTAGTCTTTTTGCATTCATGTTTCTCTTTATTATTATAGGGAGTATCACAATTTTTACAGTAATATGAGGAGGCGTAAAAGGCTGCTACACTCTTAATAACATCAAAATGATTCCCATCTTTATAAAGATAAATTATAGTATCTTTCTTTTCTCCTTCGTAAATAACGGTATTGAAATTTTCGGCGCAGATAACTTTAACTTGAATGTCTAATAATTCTTCAACAACTTTGATATCTTGCAATGTGAAGCCTTCCTCGGTGTATGAACCCATTTTTTCACACAGCTTTTTTGCAAGTGTCGTTTGGAGTGCCCTTCCCTTCTGAATATAAACTAGTTCGTTTCCAGTAAACTCTCTACCCATGATTTTATTAGTATGATAAGTTAACGCGGTAATTATGGCTCTTGGACAGCATAAGTTATCGACATTTTTAATTTGAGTGATACATTTTTTTGTGTGTTTACTCTCAGCCAAATTTAATATTTTGACACCTCTTGCTCCTCTCGGTAAATTGATGATTTTAATGTGGAACGTGGTATTGGTAATTTCAACGTTTTCGTTGGAGCTAATAATGTTGCTTACGTGTTGGATAAATTCTTTAGCTTGTATACGCGAAAAAACATTTGATTTACTACTTAAATCTTTCGATATATCATGGTGAAAATTAGGGTTTTGGGCAACGATCATAATTTTATCCCCGGTTTGGAAATTAGATTTTTCTTTAGCCAAATTTAACATAGCAAATACAGCTTTTTCGACTTGTATGATATTAGATAATTTTATACAATAATCGATTTCTGTAGTTTTAAATTTTTTAATGTATCGAGATTGAGTTTCTATAATAGTAAAAGGAGATTTTCGTTTTTCTTTGTTTTCATTAACCAAGTCATCGTCGAAATTGAACATTTTTCCTGTTTTTACTTTAAATGCATGCCCTTGTGGGTGCATTAGATGTTCGATGATATTGATTTTTTTATTCGGTTTTTTAATTTTAATATGTTTTTCTTTAGCTATTTCGCGTAGTTTTTTAACAGTTAGTTTTTCTAGATCACTTTTCTTAAAGTATACATTTTTAATATCATTTAAAGCTGTAATAAGATTATTTTTCTTCATTTTATAACCACCTTTTAAATTGTAATCTTTCGCTTCATTTCTCAAATCTTTAACTCTGAATCCTTTCTCAACGGCTCTTTGTTGAGGTTTAAGAGTTTGGTTAGGGTCGTTTTTTAGATGGAATGGTGTTTTTAAATGACGAGCCCAGTTTTTATATGTGATTTTTCGATCACATTTTTCACAGATTTTATCTGCATATCGTTTTTTAATAGTATCTTGCATTTTTATTATAGTAGGGGTTCTTTTAACTAACCCTTCATTTTTTTTCGTATCGTTCATTTTTATTAGAAAAGAGATTCTTTTAACTAATCCCTCAATTTTTATATTATCCACCCGCTTTTTCTTGTATGGATACTATATATTGTATGAGTTTTATTAGATGAGGAGTTTCTTTTAAAGCACAATTCGTTAAAGGTGGGGGCGAATCGCCGCCACCTTTAACGTTAAAGTTGAATACAAGTCAATTTGATTTTTAACAGTAAATACCTCGTACCCGTCTATTCGACGGGGGTACGATGGAAACACGAATACAAGTCAATTGACTAAAAAAGCCGCGGTCGGAAACGAAAAAGCCGCGGCTCACATGTGAGCCGCGGCTTTTTCATTTCATACCAAATTTTGCGGCTCACATGTGAGCCATAAATTTTGATCTCGGTTAACAATTGTTTTATTTTTTCGAGTCTGAACCAATAAGTTTTTTCTAGAATTCTGTTTTTTGTAGTTCTTGAGCATAGAAAGATCCTTCAATCTCTTCGTCGTTTAAATCTTTTATTTTGTAAGTAATTGGATTTGTTGGTAGAATTCCAGAAACCACAAAAATTTCTCTAGACCATTTAGCATCATATTTATTCCCAAATGTTTTCTTAAATCTTGTTATTCGAACTCGGTCTCCAAGAGAAAACTTTACTTTTTGTGAGGCTTTTTGGTTCCTAAACAATCTAACTAACACTTCATCTTCGTTATTTTTATTAACTTGTACAGGTATCATACCAATCGATCTATGGAAATCTTTAAAATTGTATTCATGAATCAAATCTTGTAGAAAATCGATCCATTTCTTATTATTTTGTACTTCAAAATGGATTTTCATTTTTTCGTTTAAAGTTCTATTAAATCTTTCTATGATTGCCGATTTTTCTTCATTCTGTGTATGATACATTTTTATTTGGCGACTTTTCAGAAATTCTTTAAACATTTTATTTTCGAATTCCAATCCTTTATCGGTATGTAGTAAATTCGGAGCATTATGATTTTGTGATTTGGCCTTTTCTATGATTTTCTCAAAAGCTTTTGTTACGCTTTTTCCATCCTTTTTCTTCAAGGGTAAGGTCCATGCAAATTTTGAAAATGTATCGATAACATTAAGCATATAACCGTATCCATCATTCTCTTTTTCATAATTTTTCATGATTATCAAATCAGCAGCCCACAAATCATCAATACCTTTAGTAAATATTGTCCTTTTTTGAAATTTATTTCTTATCGGTTTGTGTAATTCTTTAGCGAGAGATAATTTTTCATCAACATTCAGATCTTCTACTACAGTTGGTTCTTCAGAATTTTCTCTCTCGGGGGAAGTGATAAACTTACTCTTATTAGTTTTACATTTTGTACATTTTGCAGCCACTCTCCATCTCCCGTTTACCGTTCGTATTTTTTCTGCATCAATATTATTGGTTCTCTTCTTACACTTGTGACAGTAAATAGGATCAGTTAAATCATTATCCATTTTATTATAGGAAAAAAGGTTTTTTTATGAGATATTTCTCATAAAAAAGAAACTCCTCACTCACTCTTCAATCAAATGCAAATAAACTGTAACATTTTTAAATTGCAGCTCATCTCCATTTTCATTTCTACATGATAGTTTAATTTCTTCAATTTCTCTAATTCCTTTTCGTAGAGAACTGTAGAGAATTTTCTTATTCGTTTCCATATAAGTAGTATTTGGGAGAATCGTTTTCTCTATCAAAGATACATGGAGTAATTCATGTGCACTATGGAGATGTGAATGTTCATTATGATTAGCGAAGCTATAATCGGTAATATTGCAATGCCATTCAATTAATGAAATAGGTTTGATTAATTTTGGATTGTCTTCTGAATAATATTCCTTATTAGCATCAAAATAATCCCCAGGTGTTTTACACTGTTTAAAATCGAACAGTTCGCAGAAATTTCCATACCTTATAAACCCGAGAACAACAGGAGATTTAAGATAAAATCTATTACAATTTGGACCGTAGTCTACTTTAAAATCCAAACTTTCAGGTTTTGTTTTTTTTAATGTGTCAATTTGTGATTTATAAAGTGTTTTATTCTCCTCAAATTTCTTCATGAGTTCAGTTATATAATTTTTTATTTTTAAATATAATTCTCTTTTAAACGTATCAACAGTAAATGTGCCATCTAACACATACTCGTTATGATACCATCCATCTATAATAAACATTTTTAATGATATCAATACATTTTTTACTTGAAATGAAAGAGAAGGTGAAGTAAATAATAACTTTACTATTCCGAGTTTATAATTTTTATTGGGATTTAGAACAATTTGTGGATCAAAAGTTATTTTTAGATCTTTGTGTTTATCAGAAATCTTTATTAGAGTCATGCTTTTATTATAGGTAAAAAGTTTTTCGTATAATAAATATGAGTAAATACGAGATTGATCCAATTTCGCATGATAAAAAAGAGGCTAGAAAAGGAATTTTACCATTACCTTTAAGATCATTAATAGTAGGAACTTCTGGTTGTGGGAAAACAACACTTCTCTATAATCTCATCACAAAGCCATGGGGAATCCCCTTTAATCATCTATATATTTTTTCAAAATCTCTGGATCAGAATGCATATGAGATTTTGAGAAGCAATTATGAAAAAATTTCTACAAAAGATGGTGTGGAAATAGCGCAGTTTTTCAGTAATTGTGACGAACTTATAACCCTGGACGCATGTGAAGAAAAAAGTCTTATTATTTTTGATGATTGTGTAAACATTCAACATCAGAGAGAAATCAAAGATTATTTTGTGAGAGGACGTCATAAGAAAATTTCGTGCGTTTACTTGACACAATCATGGTCAAAAGTTGATAAACAACTCATTAGAAACAATATTAATTTTTTATGTGTATTTAGACAAGGACCAAGATACATGCGAGATATTTATGATGAATATGTGGGAACTGATTTCACTTATGAACGATTCAAAGAATTATGCTATTCTTGTTGGGATGAGGACTTTGGTTTTCTAACGATTGATCTAACAAAGAAACGCAGTAACGGACGTTACCGAAAGAAATTTGGCGAAATATTTTAGATTTTAAGTTTTGTTTTTATAGAGAATCCCTATAAAAACGCATTGGGAAACGCTTCAAAAATCGCATTGGAAAACGCTTTAAAACGCAAAAATAACGTTCCTAAAGCGTTTAAGCGTTTAAGCGTTTAAGCGTTTAAGCGTTTAAGCGTTTAAGCGTTTAAGCGTTTGAGCGTTTTAACGTTTGAGCGTTTTAACGTTTGACCGATTTTTAAAAAAATTTTTTTCCTATAATAAAAACATGACAAAAATTACTTTAGAACAAGCGCTTAGACAGAAATACAAAGAAGCGCAACTTGAAATTATGAAGGAAAGAGAAGCCAAATTTAGAGAAATCAAAAAGATTGATAAACCTCCTGAAAAAGATGAACAAATATTTTTCACAAAACCAAAACGAAATCCCATGAGCGTAGCTGAAGCTGATAAATCGATTAAACTTAGAAAATATTTACAAAATTTAGCAAAACAAGAAAGGATTAACCAAGCATCTGATAAGGAGACAAAAGAAAAGGCTTATGAACCTATAACTTCACGATTAGATAAGGTAGAAAAAGCAGTGAAACAAACTGATGAAGATCTTGGTAAAAAATTAGAACTCATTCCTGCAATAAAAACATTTAACCCCTTGGCTATCAGTTCACCTAAAAAAGTTTCTTTTCAAGATGTTGATGGCAAGGCTCAAGGTATTGATAATGATACTGAAGATACATTAAATCAAAGCTTTTCAAGTGACAATGCAGATAGGGATGATGAAATGGAATTAATATTACAAAAAAGTGTTAAATTACCAAACTCTTCTGTAGGCCCTTTAGGTATTGGGTCAATTGCAGAATTATATATTCTTCATCCTGATAGGCAATTTGGAATATATCCTTTAAAAAATCATATATTTATTGGAAATAAACAGATACGGGTAAATGGCAATGATATTGAAATAGAAAAAATGAAATATTCTGGTACTGAAGGCTTATGGAAGCTCTTAACAAAACCCATAGCTTCTGATATTCCATCCAAAGATGAATACACTAATGAAGACTTTAAAGCTTATGCAAAAATCCTCATTCAAACAAATAGCATGTTTCAAAATAATAATCCCGAATCTAAACAACCAAAATCAAGTGTTAGTAAAAAATGGAAAGAAATCATAAAACCAATCTGGGAGTATAGTAAAAAGAAAAAGATCGGTACCGGGTTGATTAAATATAATGAAAATCCCGTAGAATTTAAATATATAGATAATTTGAATCAAATTCAACAAAGACTATACTATTTGCATGCGCAAGAGCAGGCAGGAAATAATAATTTTCACAATGAAAAATTGGGGGTTATAAATTTAATCAAAGATCAACTGGAGAAATACATTGATAATCCCAAGGGAACTGAATACTTGATTAAAATTATTAATAATTTACCCAAAAATATGATAAAAAACGGTTCTGGTATTTTCAATACTTTGTTGAACAAACTAGACGGTTTCGTACCTGAAATGCATCTCCCAGGTGGTTATCAATATTGTGGACCATTTACTAAATTGGATAAGAGATTAAATAGAGGTGATGAAGGTATAAATAGCCTTGATAAAGCTTGTAAACAACACGACATTTTTTATAGGGATCATGAAAAAACAAGTGATAGGCATCTTGCTGATAAACAACTAGAAACAGAAGCTTATAAAATTATGAAAAGTTCAACAAATATCGGTGAAAAATTGGGAGCTGCTACTGTGGTAGGTGGTATGAAAATCAAAAGACACTTTGGGATGGGTGTATACTAGGTATTATGATTGATTTTTTTATAGAATTTCGATTCTATAAAAAACTTTTTTCCTATAATAAAATGATTACACATCAAATAAATTTGTCAGAAATACAAATGAAAAAAATAAGATCTGCTTATAAAAAACGTGCTCCAGTAAAAGTACGACTGACTTTTGCAGATATTAGTGGAAAAGGAAATCATAGAATCCTGTTAAATGAAACTCAGAAAAAAAAGGTAGATAAAAGTATCAAAAACAAAAAAGGGTTGGAATTGAAAATGAATTATGATCAGTTGCAAATAAATCATTCAGGGGGATTTTTACCCTTACTTTTTGCAGGAATAGGCGCTCTTGGGGCATTATTGGGTGGTGGAGCTGCAGTAGCTTCTAGCGTTATTGATTCTAAGCATAAATCTGCTGAAGAAGCAGAAATCAAACGCCATAACTTGGAAATGGAGAGATTAGCACAAAACGCAAAAAGTTTAAGTATCGGTTCTGGATTGAAGAAGAAAAAAACTATTTCAAAACCTAAAAAGAAACCTACCAAATCAAAAAACTAAATAGCTTCCAACCTCTTACCAATTTTGATATTGAAAGATTATCGAAAGAAATGAAAATTAAAAATTTCAAAGGAGTTTTCATGAAGGATGATTTACCAGAGAAAGTGAACCACACGGAATGTGGAATTATAAATCTAGAAAATTCTGATGAGGCTGGAAGCCACTGGACTGCATTTTATAAAAATAACAATTTAAAATATTATTTTGATTCGTATGGTAATGCACCACCACCAAGAGAACTTGTTCAATATTTAGGTTCAGAAAATTTATTTTATAATGAGGAACAAATCCAAAACCAATATGATCCTCCTATCTGTGGACATTTATGTTTATTAATTTTGAAAAAGCTATCAGAAGGACACGATTTTGAAAATAGCATGAGAACATTGAAGAAAAATCTTAATTTCTTTTATTAAATTTTATAGTCTTGATATTTTTATAGAATTTCGATTCTATAAAAAACTTTTTTCCTATAATAAAATGATGTACACAAATAATGAAACACCTTCAGCCCCTGAAGAATTTAATCCAATAACTCATCCTAGATTATATCCAAAAATAATTTTTCCCGAGTTTAAAGAGAACAATTATAGAATCAATCGAATTATCAATCAATTTAAATTTTTAGAAGATGAAGAGAAAATGAGAAATGGTTTGAGTAAAAAATATGGAAAACTATCCAGTACTCTTTACGGTACTGAATTTTTATTTGCCCTCTCAGAACTCGGACTGACTGGTGCTTCTATAACATTACCAATAATAATTCCATTCAGTGTTCCAATTTCTGTAGGCTTGACAACCTTATCAGTAATATTAAGGACTTCAAGCGGATTTGTCAATAAAAAAATTACTAAACACTCTGAAATTGCGCTTTTGGCAAAAGCTAAATTAAATTCGATTGAAGAAAAGTTCATAAAAGCGATTAAAGACGGTAAAATATCTGATGAAGAGTTCAATGATATTGAACAAGAAATAAAAAATTATATAAATATGAAAAATAATATTCTAAATCAATATAATAAAAATAAGAAAGAAATTAAAAGTGCGGACCCTTTCAAACTATCACTTTTGAAACATGGGGAAGTTTTCAGAACTGGATTTTAAGTCAGTTTTTATAGGGATTCCCCTTTAATTATTCCACTATCTCGATATTTTTATAGAATTTCGATTCTATAAAAACTTTTTTTCCTATAATAAATAAGTATGAATGAAATTAAAGCAATTTACTCGAAATACGATTCTGAAATCACAAGTATTGAGTATCAAAACTATGGTCCTGAATCTATTTTTGAATTTAACTCTGAGAACAAAAAAACCGTTTTCAAGTTGTTTCTAAATGATGATTTTATTAGCAGCAATATTCAATATTACATTACTGGAAAATACATTCCTAAAGATGCCACAAAAGCATATGGAACAAATGATAGTGTAATGATGATAAACAATTTTGTAGCACACCTTTTTTCCAAAATTGAAATAAGAAAACACAATACGCTTATTGATGAAATTGATCATCCAGGTATTGCTAGTACAGTGATGGGTATAGCTTCTTTCCCAGGCCCAGCAAACTATAATGGTAAAGTAATGAGTGCAGGTTTTAATACGAAAGCTATAGGAGGTGGAAATTTCAGTGCAAGTGGTAACTTGAGTGATTTAGGCCTTGGGTTCTTCAGTGATATCGTTCCAATTTACAAGGGAGGATTTGAAATCTCATTCATTAGAAATTCTGATGATAATGTGCTCTTCCGTTACAAGAAAGATAATACTTCTCCTGAAGCTGTGGAGGGAAAAGTGGAAATTAAAACTTTCTACCTGCGAGTCCCGATAATTGAATATACAGGTGAATCCAAAAATAAATTAATTGCTGAACTTAGTACCGCTCCTTATTTGTTTCATTTTAAAAAATTGCAATGTATCGAAAAACGCGTAACTAACAATTACCTAACTTTAAATATTACCGATATATATAGAAATTTACAGAATCCGTTCTGGGGGTTTGTAGTATTCCAAACTGACAGAAAAAATAATCAAAAGAAAGATAATTCCAAATTTGATAATTTGGGTGTAAAAAATATTAGTTTTGAAGTAGCAGGGAAAATTTTTCCTCGAGAATCTTTGAATTTAAATTGGAGTTCAGAGGATTATCTCTTAGCTTACAACATGCTTACAGATTTCAAGAGAATAGTATGTAAAGATTCCTCATCCCTTCCATATTATGAGCCTCAGTTCTTCAAAGAGAGCTATCCAATATTCAGTGTGAATATGACTAGACAACCACAGTCCATATCTGGACAAAAAAGTAATATAATTTTACGAGCGGATTTTGAAAATGATGTACCAGAAAACACTTTTGCTTACGTAATTTTGGTTTCAGAAGTTACTCTAAACTACATTCCGTTGAAGAATATAATTCGAGAGGAATTTTAAACTTGGTAGGGTGAATGAATATATTTTTATTGAGAATATTCTCAATAAAAACTAAATAATTAGAACTGCAAGCACAATCTACCGACTTGCTTCAGAGTAGAGTTTTAAAAGTATTTGCCTAAGTGATATTAAATGAATTCCCATAAAAAAAATCAAAGGAAATTTCAGCAAAATGTCCCAACTTAACCGCACATTCTCTGGCTTCTTAATTTCTACACAGCATCCATTCCTGAACGATCTCTAACTTCGTTTATAGAAGTGGATCTTTGAATGGCACAACCATCACGACTTTCAACGGATTTTCAATTCCGTGAGTCATTCCAACTTGGCTTTTTCAGTTACGTTGGAGTTTCGGTTTTTGCTGTTTTTAATTAGGTGTTAAGAGCAGAACAGTTAAGTAAGGAGATTTTGACGATAAGGTCGACTCTCACTCCCGTCGAGGTGGGATTAGATTAATTATTAGCTTAGGGCCCATCAGCTTAATAACGCTTCTAAAAACCTCGTCGAGAGTGTATCCTCATTTATTAAGGAAAAAAAATTTCTCGGTTTGAGGCGAGCATCGATCTCACAACCTCTGTATTATGAAGCGGGAGTGTTAACCACCACACCAAAAGCGCCCAGTTGAGATGATAATCACGCTCCGGTATCTTGAATAATAAATTCCGAGGACGAATGAGGTCAGTTCTCCTTCCCCTCCTTCCTTCCAGACTCGTCTCGCCTCTTGACTCGGGGTGATGCAACGGTTCTCTGATAAGAATTCGTCGACCCAACGGTAGATTGCGTGTGCAGTACAAATAGATCGACCCATCAGAACAGCCTTGTTCAATATGTTTTAATGAAGAACCTTCATTAAAACTAACAATTTTAAACTATTATTTTTTTACAAAACTACTCTATCTTGAAACTCTTGGATGAAATTCTCACTCAAGTTTTGATTTTTAATTATTTTATCCCAATCCACTTTATGTTGAAACTCTCTAATGAAGTCTTCAGATAGTTTTTGTTTATATGAAATATTAAGCCAATTTACTTTGTCTTGAAACTCTCTAATGAATTCTTCAGATAGTGTTTGACTAAATGAAATATTAAGCCAACCTACTCTATCTTGAAACTCTCTGATGAAGTCTTCGGATAGTTTTTGTTTATATGAAATCCCATGCCAATTTACTTTGTCTTGAAACTCTCTAATGAATTCTTCAGATAGTGTTTGACTAAATGAAATCTCACACCAATCCACTTTATGTTGAAACTCTCTAATGAATTCTTCAGATAGTTTTTGCTCTCTAGAAATCAATCTCCAATCCACTTTATGTTGGAACTCTCTAATGAATTCTTCAGATAGTGTTTGACTAAATGAAATCTCACACCAATCCACTTTATGTTGAAACTCTCTAATGAAGTCTTCAGATAGTTTTTGATGCGCAGAAATCCTATACCAAGATATAATATAATCAGGCTCTTCAACAAAATCTCTAATAAACTGTTTATGTTTGATCGAATCAAAATTTAATATGAGAGTTTGTGGATTTACATATAAGAATATACATTTCTTTTTATTTGCTGGAATATTCATAGTTTTGCAAAAAATGAAATAGTTATAAGCATCTGTGATCTCGTCTCGAATCTCCATGCAAATTTCAGTTGGTAATACGATTTCGTTATCCATCTTTTATTATAGAATATATTCTTTTATTATAGAATATATTCTTTTAACATACCCCTCATCTGAATTGAATACTTAAAGATGGGTCCCCGGAAAAAAAAATATTTTCTATAATAAATAAAGAAATATGGGTTTAGATAACGAAGCATTAGATTTATGTGAAAAACATGGAGGTTTCTGGAAGTTTGTAAAGACACCTGAATTTCAATTTTATGAAAAAAACCTTGACGCACTAGATAATATTTTACATGAATTGAAGGAGTATAGATTTAGTAAAATGTTGTTGAAAGAACGTTTATTGGGTATCGATGGTAAACCACCACTCCGTACAAAGGAGGAAGTAAAGGCATTCCTTAATAAAAAAAAGATTAAGGTTCCTAAAAATGCTACTGAACATCAACTTCGAAAATTGGATTATAAAGAGAGTAAAGCTATACTGAAGCAGCAGTTTGAGGATAATTTTTACGCTTGCTAAAAGCTCAGAATGCCGGGGGAAGGATATTTTATTTTTTAATGAGCAGTGTTCATTAAAAAATTACTTAGTTTTGTATTCCCACCCTAAAGAGTCGAATATAGTTTTACAAATTCTGTCTGTTTCATTTTTACGATCAAGAGATTTTACTGTAAGAAAATCTCCTTCGTCTAATTTATGGTTGTGTCTCAATAACAGTTTGTATAAAATAAACTTTGTATTTATAAAATTTTTTCTTTCAGAGTTTGTAAACATAGACGAATATTTTTCAGAAAATTTTTCAAAATCTTTGACTAGAATGTTTTCCAGATGACTTATGTCGTTTAATTTTTGACCAGTTAAATTTGCGTGTATAAGTACATAATCGTCATAATGTTTAGTATATCCGAGTTCTTTTAAGAAATGTATAATATGAGATTTTGTTACGTTTGCAAATTTTTTAGACCTAGATTCTCGCTCGTCTTTAATTATTCCATGAAATATCAATAAGCGCTCGAGGTCTGAATAAATAGTGGGGTTTATAAAAGTATATTGCTTTCCTTGATACTTTTGAATACATTTTTTAAAGTGACTAACACGATCATATATGTATTTTGGTACTACGACATTATAAGATCTATTATTAAAATTAATCATTTGTATAACTTCTGAAAAACATACTTTGCAAATTAAAATGTCGTTTTCTATTATAAATTTCTCGTCGTTTTCACAATTTTGACAGAAATTTCTACTATCAAAATTAAGTTTTTGTAATGCGCTTGTACTCATTTCTAATAGGAAAAATATTCTTTAAACATACCCCCCTAAAAGTCACTGATTCTGATGTTTTGTGTTAAAAAATGTGTTCTGATGTTTTGTGTTAAAAAATTTTATCAGGGGTCTAACAGAAAAGCATTTTCAACAGGATTTATCACAAAATTAGTTTTAACAGGGTTTATCACAAAATCAGTTTTAACAGAGATTGAAGTCGAAAGTAAAAACATCAGAGCTCAAGTGAAAGTGTCCTAAACGTGCCCACTTACTACTCATACATACATATATACATACATATAAAAAAATGCGTTAAACTTCAGTATGATTCAGAATAGCCTGAAACGGATTTCTGCATAAAAATTTTTCAAAAATTCACATTCTACAAATTTTGAGGCGAGAGCAATAGCTTAATCTTCTTCAAAAATTCGCTAAAAACAGCGGGTGAGTATTTCGTATAAGTACAGCGAAAGAACGGGCTTATGCAAGCGGCCCACGGAAAGAACGGGCAATCTTAGAGCTACCTCCAGCAAATCACAGCAGGTTACCTGTGTTTCACATGTCATATTCTTCCACTTTTCCGACCTGTTGCTGTCTCTATTCAATATTCATCGTTTGTTCCTTGAAACAAGGTATGTACCTATTCCTAAAGCTCCAATGAAAACAACGCGGCTGAAAGAAGTGAAATTTCAAGTTGATTACCCTCAGCTAGTTTACTATCGTGAGAGCTATAATGAAGAATTTACTTGCAAGTTTGTGACGCCGAACCCGCCAAAAAAGAAGAAAATACTTGCATCGGTTGCCTAGATTTGGCTCAGCAGCCACCTCGTCCTTCAGAATTTCACTTCCCATCAAAAACCTACACAAGAAAAATGTCGATCTCTTCCGAAAAATTCAGGGATCTGATTCATTTAAAAATATTCTTTACAGACGAAGCCAGGAGGTATCAGGAGAAATTACTCCACAAGTGAGGAAATCAATCGCTGCCAAGGGCGTTATCCCGTAGTTCCTCTGTTTGTTGTGATTTTTGACAATTTTTTCCGTTATATTCCAATAAAATTAATTTTCTGAGGTATTTTGGCTTTTTTATAACTTTCACCTGTATGTTGACATTATAATTTCAAAATTTAAGATTTTTTTAATGCAAGATATACATTTTATTGAGTTTTAGCGAATTTTTGAAGAAAATTAAGCTATTGCTCTCGCCTCAAAATTTGTAGAATGTGATTTTTTGAAAAATTTTATGCAGAAATCCGTTTCAGGCTATTCTGAATCATATTCTGAAGTTTAACGCATTTTTTTAATGTATGTATGTATGTATATATGTATATATATATATATATATATATATATATATATATATATATATATATATATATGTATGTACTCGTATATATGTATGTATGTATATATGCATGTGTCACTCCAGACGATAACTGTCCGTAGAATTGTGCTAGAAACTTCAAACAAATTTTAAAATGTTAAGGACACAAAACGAAAGTTCAAGTTCGTTGGCCAACATGATCGGATTACATCTTCAGGTTGAGATTTTCATAAATGTAGTCAAAAATGTCAAAATAACCTGTTTTTTGCGATTTGTTGTGCGAAATAATTTTTTCAGCATACTAAAATGTGGTATATTCGGAATCAGCGTAAAATTTCCTTTAAGAATATGAATCAAGTTTTCAAAAATTTCAAAGTCAAAAATCGAAATAATGCCGTTCGCTAGTTGTAAAAATCGGTAATATTTGCATGAAACATTGTCCAAATTCAGATTGAACTACTCTTATGGAAGTATCCCTGTATAACCAATCCTAGTACCATGCTGTACTAACGTAGGTAGTAGACGTGCTTGTTAGAAAAAAAAAAAAAAAAATGTAATCACAACTGATGAGTTTACTCTGTGAAATATTCCATCCTCCTATTCTCTCGGTCGCTCTCTTTAATGTTTTACGCTCAACTGTTTTAGGACTTGATGTAGCTTTAATACTGACTGTGGCTTAGAAAATATCAGCCATGAAATTATGAAGAAGTTCTATTAAGATTTCAACTGCCTTCAATGCTGACCACATTGGACATCTAAATCTATTAATATTTACCTACATTTGTCTTTAAATCTACAAGATTAGTTTAATAATAATAAAGTATGAGTACCTCCTAATTATTTTTAATAATTTGATTCCATGTTTGTATATCAAAATCATAAACTAAAATTTCTCTACACGACCAATAGCGACTGAAATGTCGAAGATTTCTTCTAAAATTCGCTCATGGGGTCATGCTGCATGACTGGACTTTTTTCATCCAAATTCGTTTTTCTCCAAACTAGAAAAAACCATGATAGCTTGTTCTTCCCCTGTTCTCTTCAAATGTGTCCGACTTACAATGAAAAGGAAGCACTACCTACTGATTGGCACTAGGTGCCTAAACTTGGCAGACTTTTTTTTACTGTCCGTCGACTGATATCGAAAGCTCATACTTTACCGTTATCAGAAAATGGCCTCCCAGTGCTTGGATCACTGACAATGGCTAGTTCCGCTTTATATTCGAAATGAGCTATCCATTTGGGGCCTTGGTGCTGACGGATGTTGAAAACGGCTGGAAAAACAAAGCTCTGGTTGGCTTCTAGCTGAAAAGTTCAAATGTTGTATAAAGAAGAAGTGGCACGTGAATACAAATATAATTATAATTTATACATCTCTTGAACAATAATTACTAGTTTCATGCAGACATATTTTCATTAATTTTCAATAATGAACATTCGTAATAAACCAAGAATAAAAAATTTAGTGCATTCTCTATTTTCTTTCTACATTCTGTGCAACTTCAATCCAAAACCCCCGGATGTTTTTGTCCTGGTTAGTTCCGAAGGTTCCTTACCTTTGCTAGTTCCCTTCTGAAAGTGTCTAAAGGATCTCTCACAGGGAAATACGTCGATTGCAAAAGCTGGGAGCCTTCTCGTATCCTGGTGGGATCGTTTGTGTGGTTTCGAACGACACCTTCCAGATATCCCTGCAAATCGTCCCGTACGCTCTCAATCTCTTCTTGAGGAGATAGCAGCTCAACTAAAACCCGTAGCGGGGGACTTATTATTAGGGACAGACAGTTAACTTACACAGCAAACGCTGACAGTACCTATTTTTATAGTAAGTTCACAGTAATGATATCTGTTAAATAATCATTGATAAATACCTCAACAATATTGTAGACAAGTTGAGACAATTCATTTGTCCTATGCAAATACAGTTTCATTTATTATCAAAATATAAAACCGAAGAATAAAGATGACGGGCCCTCCTTCAAGACCGAGAGGTCGTACAGGTTTTACATAACCTTCTTATGTACTGAAGTGAAGAGCAACGTTCATTCCGCTTTAAACTCACAAAGAAGGAATTCCAGATATTCTCCGTTGTTAAAGGCCGTGATCCAAGGCTTCTTTGATGCGCGGAGGGACAAATCCTCAGTGACCACTGCATCTTCAGCCTCAGAAGGTTCAATAACAGGAGCGAAGAAAAAATGGGCGAAATCCTGCGCACACAATCAAATATTGTTTGACATGATTCATCAGCATATTAATATACTCATTTGTACTATACACATTATTTAATGACATAACGCTAGGAGATGTATCCATAAAACCAGCCTTGCAGCGCGACCTGGGACCAGCGACTATTTTACGATTAAGGATTGTCAATCCTTTGAGGATTTTCAAGAAATGATCATTTAACCTAATTCCTGGTATCTTGATCAAACATCTAGCCATTTGCTGCAACGCCTAAAGGCTTGATTAAATGAAGACCACTGTTTAGGCAGTTGATAAAACAAAACATGATTCACCTTTTGACATTTTATGTCTTTACTTTGGCACATAAACGAAAAAAGCGTTAACAAAAAGCGTTAAAAATAAGCTTTATGGTTGGTTTTGTGATGATTTCCGCTTACAACCGAGTCGTTGCTAGGGAAATAGTACTTCGCCGTTTTTCATCCCACAAAATTCGTTGACCATTCGTTCGAAAGCTCTCGATTTATCCAACCATATTATGTTAACTACTGCGAAGTGCGTGGCCAACAAGCTGAGTTATGAGCGTGGTTATTTGAATAATTGTTTACACACAGGTGATCATTCTCAATAATTGATATTGCCAACATGATTCCAACCGCTTGTTAATTTCTAATGATTTCATTGAGCTGGTGTTTCGATGATTTGATTCATAGCAGGTGATCCGAATATTGCGAGAATGGTTTGATTTGTGAAGCGGTGGTTAAATCATTTTAATGGGTAATTTCTATACTTTACGCTACTCTAGAAAGCTGTAGTTGCTTATGTAGCCTCTTTAGGACATTTACTTGACCCCCCCCCCCCCCTTGATGCCCAGGGTCCGGATCAGATGAATGGCTCTTGAAGCTAATTTCTATGCTTTACAATCTAGGAAGCTGTAATTTCGTATGTAGCCTCTTTAGGACATTTACTTGATGATGCACAGGGTACGGATCAGATGAATGGCTCTTAAAGATAATTTCTATGCTTTACACTCTAGTAAGCTGAAATTTCGTATGCAGCCTCTTTAGGACATTTACTCGACGATCCTCAGGGTCCGGATCAGCTGAGTGGCTCTTAGAGCTTGCATACGAGTCTGCACCTAAAGACATAAAATATCCCAATGTGTGCAGACTCGTATGCAAGCGTTTCTAATGATTATCGTTACTCCTCTCGGAGGGTTTCACCCACATTCCAAATGTGAGCTTCTTAAAATTTTGATGGAATTGAAGTACATTTTTCAGCATAATTGTGTACGTAAATTTACAAACAGAACTGCGCATTCTTTTTCATCCCCAAAGTTAATTCATTCTGAGTAGGGCGCATACTACTGTGATAAACCCACCAAGCAACCATGGACTACAGCTAAATAAAATCGAAAAATTTAAGAACTTCAGCATGCACACTTGTGGGATCTCCTGACAGGTGTTGCAGGTCTCCCCCTCTCCGGCATCATTTTTTTGCTCGAGCGCTGTTATTTGCTCATGGAATGGAAAAATGGTAGGCACGAGCCAACTTAGTAGAGTCAGAACTGTGTCCACTCTGGTTCTATGCTCTATACCAAACTTAAACTTAGGTACATTCCCCGAAAATGTAAGTTAAGCAGTTGGGCCAATAACTCGGATACCGTCTTGCTCGGCCGTTAGTGTGGCTGGAAAAAAATTTATCAACTGTGTTAATAAAGACTTATCAACTGTGTTAATAAGTGAAGCGTGAAATTTCGGGGTCTTGGACCTGTAAAGGTGTTAACCCTTATGGGATGAATGATGCACCATGTTGCGATCATGTATTACATACGGGGTTTATTAATTATAAACCAATGATCTACATAGAAGGGATACCTAACGCAGAAATAATAAATGTGATAATTCGCAGCGTTATTTTTTCTATTTGATTAAGTTGGATAAAATGTATGCCAGGTATGCCAGAAGATAACTGGGTTAATACTGAACACACCCATCAAGAACCCTGAACATATAGTTCTAGCCTAAAAGGATCAGCCTTGGGTTGCTTGCATTTAGTGGATAGACCAGAATATAGCATTGTCTTACGACTTCTCATCACGACAATTCTTTGTTTCCAAAGCGGAGGGAGATGTCAGATTCTTTTGAACACATAAAGACATTAATTACCAGGTGAGGAATACTCATGATTGCACTCAGTAGATCGTGGGCATCCACCTCCTCCAAACAATTCAAAATCTCCACGCTACTCTGAGACGAGCAACCAACGTCGTTCGCTACTTGAAGTGTGTAATTTCTCACTTGATCCGTTCTCAATAGTGTCCATACGTGATTTATCGAACCACTCTCAGACATTGCCCGAGTGACTAGATCTGAAATAGAAGATTAAATTTATGTTATTAGCAGGATATTTATCAGAAATTTCCTTTCAAAAGGAAAATTAGGTTTAATTCAACTAAAAATCGAGTTTGGTATTGTTCTCAATAGTTTTCGCACACAGAATCGACTGAATCTATCGTCATCTGCAATGACCTGGTCAGCGGACCATCTAGTAGATATCTGGGACCTTTCCTGTTATCCGACCGCCAGCACCTCCAGATAGTATACCACCAAACTATATACCTACATCATTCTGATCTATATGTCCAACTAATCTGAACTTTTACTTAGGGATTGACTACTCGATGTTATGTATTTTTGAGATGCGAGCTTGCGAGCATCCAGACCAAAAAACTATACACATCATTCTGATTACGTTGGCGGTCGTACACTTTCTGGACGCAGCGCTGGAGGTGCTGGCGGTCGGATAACAGGAAAGGTCAGATATCTTTATTCTAAGTAACTCGTACATACCCAAAATTTTTTATTTCAAAGGTACGGGCGAGCCCAATTACATATATTTATGTAGGTACATTTAAAAAATTCAAGTAGGGTACTGAAATACCGAAGACATTTTTACAAGAACAATAATAGATTAAAATGCAAACAACAACAGGAGAATAAGTAAGTACCTATTACAGATACAATTGGTACCTACACGAGAAACTAAGTAAATATGGCGAAATGAGTCAGGATTATCCGAAAGACAAGTTTTCAATAAAGGAATGAGTTGGGGGGGGGGAAAAAAGTACATTAATAGTAATATATACATTGAAACACCTGGGCAAATGAAGTAGTGGAAGCAAAAAATGAATATTTCAATGTAGCGAATACGTGAAGAAGCCAAAATCAGGGTGGGAACAGAGAAAACAAATTACGGATCGAGGCAGCCTAACCAGGGGACCCGTTCAGTTGGTAATTAGAGGATTAGATAGATATGACGGAAACGGTCACACCAGAGGGTTCACCGCCGAAACAATATATAATCCTGATTGTAGTATTCAGTGATTTGTCTAATAAATTGAGTTTCACTTTTAGAATTCATTTAAGATATTTTGGGCCAACGCTATTTGCATTAGATATACGCTATACGCAATAGATAAATGCATTCTCTTAAGTTGGTAAGTACCTAAGTTCTCTTTTATTGTTGCTCAGTTTACTCCTATGCCATTTCCGCTTCTTTGAAATCGAGACTCCTGGTTGCCTATAATGCTTGCTTGAGACATGCATATAATGTTAATGTACGTCAATCTGTATCCAATCTCAACCTTCTTTGCCTTCCCCTGGAGGATTATTTCATTTTCAGGCATTTAAAATTAATCGCAGAAATAATAAATGGCTCAATGCCAATGTATTTGTCCAACTTTGTTAATAGAGCCTCTTCTTTTAGATCCCACTCTCTCTCTCTGTCATCAGGCATACCAGTCAAACTAAGTCTAAGTCCTTTGGGGAGGCAGGAGCAAGGATCTGGAATTCTCTTCCCTTGTCGGTGCGTGCGTCCCCCTCCATTGGTCGGTTCTTAAGGTTACTGTTCGGTATCTTGACATCCGATAGTAGCCAGCATTCGATGCACCCCCCTTCGTTCTCCTCTCCCCCTTTTTCTTTTTGTGATAGAGAATGTCTTTAAACTTTTCTTTATCTTTTAAATTATTATTCCCATTATTTACCTAGATTTTATAAGTTGTTCTTGATGTTTTTCTTTTCTACGCCATCTCATGTCTAATTTTGTCTTTGTTGTTCATGTGTGCATATATAAACATTTGCTTCTCGCACAATACATTAATTGAATTGAAAGTAAAACGTACTCGAAGTTGCTGGTGATTGTAACAGGAAATGAGCGCAAGCGGCGCCTGAGGATATGCCGAAAAGGGTCACACTGGAGGGGTCACCGCCGAAAGAAGCGATATTCCTTCGAACCCATTTCAATGCCAAGACTTGGTCCTTCAAACCAAAATTTCCGGGGAGAGTGGTGTCCCCCAAGGTCATGAAACCTTGAAAAAAAAAAAAAGTATCAAAGCTGTAAACAGGCTCAAATAGGTAGCATATAATAATGTATATCGGAAGTCCCACCTCCGGAAATAGATACCTACCTACGAATGGATGGATGGATGTATATTTTCTTTGTAAAGGCCTAAGCGAGGCAATACAAAAGTCAGGTACACAAAATACAGAAATACAAAGTAAATATGACAATACAAGTACAAATAATTAAGTCATGACAGGAATAAAAATAGTTCGAGAATCTCTAGGTAACACTTATATAGTAATTTAATCAGGTACATATTTCCTCCAATTCACATGAAAAAAAACTTGAGACTTCATAAAGTTCAATCTCAATCAAGGCCCGCTTCAAAGTACTTCTGAACTTTTTAACTGGAAGTGTCTGAATTTGTACTGGTAAACAATTGAAAAGACGAGACCCCATCTGTACCGGATCACTGGTCAACGTTGTTGTAAGTCGAGCAGCAGGTGGACTTGAATTATTATTGCCTCTGGTGGGATATTGATGAACATCGTTGCCTCTCATGATTGAGTCGGTACGCTCTCGAACAAACATAAGGGAATTCAGAACACGGTAACTTGGAATTGTCAGAATCCCGAGGTCTCTAAAGTGACTACGGCAGCTCTGACCCCAATTCAGCCCCCTCAAAATTCGAACTGCTCTTTTTTAAAGCTTAAAAACCTCGGCAGCACGACAGCAGTCTAGGGAAACTCTAGGGTTAGAATTTAAACTATTTTCCAAAACATTATTTGATAATTTTTTTCCCGTGTTTTTGACCTTATGACTTATAGAAACGGCAAAACTCTATGTACACTGTGAAATCAAAGATAGAGAAAACATTCGAAAGAACGTAAAATTTCCAATCAGAATTTAGCTGTAGCATACATTTAAAAGCACATTTAGCAAAAAAAAAAAAAAAAAACTGTATCTCCCCTCAGTTTTGAGATGAAGGGCAGCTTGCGTACGAGTCCGCAACCCCAGAAGACATTTTCATGTTTCCTTACCACATTCGCTTACGTAGTAAACCAGCCTGGTTACTACCAAATTACGTTATAATACCTCGAGGATTGTTTACACTTCATTAATCACATTTTACACTCCAAATATTGTAATTCTGCTACCACCATTATTAAAATTTCGATTGAAATAATATACTTACACTTTTACAATTTCATTAGGCTTTTGGTAATTACCGAGCGATGAGCAAGTTGCTCATTCTCAACACGGGCTGGTACCCATACGGGGAATTACATTTCCGAATATTTTATTTCACTTAAGACATGTGGTGTATTTTTGTTATCCTTAATTATTATTTTTGGTTAAACTTATATGACTGTATTATGTAATGGAAATAAATAATCAAAAAAACAAAACAAAAACAAAAATTAATAACTTTGCGTGTACCTCGGCTGCTCTCATTTTCTGAGCGGTTTAGACAGTGTAAGATGTAAGATTTCAGCATAAATTGAGATCTGAGATAGACTGAGTCTTTCTAACGACTGCCGAACGATTGGTGTAGGATGAGAAATGGCAAAGATGCAGTTCCGCTGCAACGATTTGGTTGTAAGCTAAAATCATCAGAAACGAAACGCTTGCATACGAGTCTGCAACACATTGGGACATTTTATGTCTTTAGTTGCAGAATCGTATGCAAGCTCTAAGCGCAACTCAGCTGATCCGGACCCTGGGCATCGTCAAGTAAATGTTCTAAAGAGGCTACATACGAAATAACAGCTTCCTAGAGTGTAAAGCATAGAAATTAGCTTTAAGAGCCACTCATCTGATCCGGACCCTGGGCATCGTCAAGTAAATGTCCTAAAGAGGCTACTTACGAAATTACAGCTTCCTAGAGTGTAAAGTATAGAAATTACCTACTTATTAAAGTGATTTAACCGCCGCTTCACAAATCAAACCGTTCTCGCAATATTCTGATCACCTACTGTGAATCAAATCATCAAAACACCAGCTCAATGAAATCATCAAAATTAACAAGCGGTTGCAATCATGTTCACAATATCAATTATTGAGAATGATCACCTGCGTGTACACAATTATTCGAATAACCATGCTCATAACTCAGCTTGTTGGCCACGCACTTCGCAGTAGTTAGCATAATATGGTTGGATAAATCGAGAGCTTTCGAACGAATGGTCAACGAATTGCAAAATCAACGTTATGGTTTATTACTTTCAACCTTTGTTTTGACGAAGAAAAAATTAATCCCCACTGAAAATTTGTTTGTTTACATTTCAAAATCGTTTACGTTATCGTTTCGATTTTTATGTAAAATTAGTATATCTGTGATCTGCGCAGATGGGCTGTCTCATACGAAAATTCCTAGTAAAAATGTGCAGCATTTTTCATAAAGCTCAAAATGCTGACCATGTCATGGGGATCCTCAAAAACTGAACAACGAAGGCTTTCTGGTGATCACAGCATTCCAAACACTGCGCTTATTTTTTGATTTACCAAATGAGAAAAATAAATGTTTGAATGGAAAACGAATTTTTTCAAATAGTTTAGTTATCGATTAATTATTGTGTCTCTGATTTACTTAAAGACATCAAAACATATTAGAACGAGCGAATCTTACATTCCAGAATGACAACAGAAGAATTGAATCACATCAACATAATGACAACGGTCCTTATGGAAACAAACAGGTGATATAATAATTCTGAAGAGAGTTATTTTATAACGGAGACATAATATTAATACACAAAGCTCAGCAAAAATGGGTCGAATGTAGGTGCTTTTTATTTATTTTTGTGTGTAAACGATTTGGAAGTGACACTATTCGATTTATCGTAAAAAATTATCGCGAAAACGATAGGTAGTTACTTAACTCTTGTACTTGTGAACTAATCGAGACTAACTCTAATTACCTAGAAGCTCAGCATTTCCTTAAGAAAAGCCGTTACCTTTCATTCAAAGAATAATTTCAAAACTAATTATTGCTAATTATTACATGGGCATAATGAGAAGCCAATGTGTCTACAACGTGCTTGGGTTCCAGAGCCACATCACCCTGAGGTGTGACGATAAATGGAATTGTTGGTGGCGGAAGACCCTTCATTGCACGTACCTTTCGCCATACACCTTTAGGAGGAGTACCATCCTTAATTTCACTGACATATGAGCGAAAGGAGCTGACTTGGGCCTGACGCTTGAGCCGGCGCTCACGCGCTCTGGCTCGCTTGAATATAGCGTAATTTTCAGTAGTACGTCTTCGGCGGAATCTATTCAATGTTTGGCCTTGTTGGCTTCTCACACTTCCCTATTCCATCATGGGACATGATTGCATCCCGTGGTGGGGTCAGTTTTTGGGATAGCAGCTGATGCTGCTTCAAGGATAGCAGAGGTGAAGTTGGTAACGTCATCTATACTATTTTATAAGAATGAAACTCCGTCTGCCTGTTTGTCTGTTTGTCGTGTCTATGCACGGCCAAACGGCTGAGTGGGGGGAGTCTACGAGTGGGGGGATCTTCTTGGGATTTTCCGATAGGGGGAGCGAGCGAATTTAAAATTTTCTAATCCCAGCCGAACCATGGGCCGTAGGGCGGGAGGGGGGTCGAAGTACGCGTTAATGTGCGCTTTTTGGACTTCCCGCTTCCCCTACCCCTCTAAACGGCCGTCCGAAATTCCGGGAAAATACCAGTTTCGTAGGTTTTTGAACGAGGAAGACGACGGCGCGATCGGATCGCGGAAAAAGTATCGGGAAATGCGTCAAGGTATGCGTCAAAATGCGAGAGTACGGATCGTGTTTTCTCGAAAAGTCCGACGAAAAACTACGTTTTTTCCGATTAAAATATACCCCATAAAGGTACGTTTTTCGGAACGGTTTTCGCGGGCGAAATACAGCTTTGATCCCGCCGAATCTGAATCCGAAATCGGATATCGAAAAAAGTGACGGAAAGTAGGTCAAATTGAGAGCAGAAGCGAGGGGAGCGTTTAATATGAGAAATTATTTGTGCCCCGGACGCGAGAAGGCTCTACGAAGAAATCAAGGGGTTTGATGTCACAATGTTGCGAGGCGAGCAGGTATACATAGGTACCTACCTTGCGAGCGAAGCGAGAGCCATTTCAACAGAATAAATACGGACTTTGTCCTACACATATACAGGTATACCTTGCGAGCGAAGCGAGCAACATCCCCGAATAAACTTTTCGTGGTTCCACGTAGTTTTATAAGATTTAATTTGTTTGTAAGAATTCCCAACTGAAAAAAACGTCTGCCAAGTTGGGTGGGCAGTATAACTTCCTCAAGCGAGCGAAGCGAGCAGCATCCCCTACAGAAGTTAAACCTACCCTTAGAGATCTACCGTTTGCGAGCAAAGCGAGCAACATGCCCTACATGCCACACTTTGCGAGCGAAGCGAGCGAAATTCCCTACATGCCACATTTTGCGAGCGAAGCGAGCAATTTAATGGGGGGTCCGGGGGGCTTGCCCCCCGGCTGGACGTGTAGGCGAGCCGGAGCGGCTGGTCCTTAATGTTTCCACTGAGATTGACGTGCACCATCTGCTCCTTATAAAGAGCCCAGTCAGCCTCTTCTAGCTTCCAGCCAGGAAGTTGTGTGAAAGGTGAATGCCGACTTATTTATTATTATTATTTTATTTTATTTATTTATTCATTATATATATATATATATATATATATATATATTTTTTTTTTTTTTTTTTTTTTTTTGGCACATACGAGAAAACGTCTGCCAAGTTCCTCGTATCAAAATATGTTTTTATATATTGTTAAAATGTGTGGAAGAGGATTCAAAAAATATAGTTTTAGCTAAATATAATTATGTTTGATTGATGTAGAGAAGCATTACTTGAAGAAACTAATGAAAATATTATTGAAAGCAATTTTATTATCAAATGTAGAAGGAAAAGTGCGAGTGTTTGCGCAGGCGCTCAATCTTATCTGTTACCAATAGTCATGTAGAGCCTAACACATGAAAACTGCTGAAGGTATGCCTGAAACAAGAATTTTAACTACAACGCATGCACAGTGGGTCACATGAACCCAACGGCAACAAAACTCGTAGGGAACAAATAGTTGGTTAGGGGCGTGAAATGGATTTCAACTTTGCCCATACGCAGTCGCTACTGGTAATCCGACGGTCATAAAACCTAAAGACGTCCATCTAGGGGCCAAACTACGCAATCCCTTGATATTTCAACGAACTTGCACGGAAACGCTGTGAGCGTTCCGAGAATTTTACGTTTATGCAAGCGCGAAGAGCATGTGGTGATGAAACTTATAAGGAACTCTAAAATATCCCCAAACCCTCCCAATTCCTGAAAATTTCATCAAAAGTGGACGGTAACTTCGTCTGGGTTCGCCCTAATCAATGGTTACTAACTGGACACACTAACAGATATGTGCGACCGAAATTTATTGTTCAGAAACATCTAAAACGTGAAGTTCTACAGGAAATTTTTATTTTGGACAAACAAAATATCTCCTCCCTAAAGCGATCATATTACTTCTGGGGCCTATTTCATAAAGCAACAAGTGACAAGTTACAAGCCGATTCTGTGAACAAGTTGTAAAAAATGAGTGTAAAGGTACAAGAAGTGTAGACTTGTAATGCACAATGAAAATTAACAAGTGTACAGGCGAATTCTGCCAAGTTACAAGAGTTTACCCATCATTTTGTACAATTCATGGTTTTACAGCTGTAAAAAATGGCCGATTTTTAACCAACGTCCAGTCACCTGTAAACTTGTTATTTTCCAGTATTGTGAGTTGACAATTTTTCGGTGTTTAATATGTGGGAATCATCTTCTGTTGAAGAATACAGACAAGAAAGAAGCATTCAGCGTAGAAGATGCCAACAATTTTTTCGGTCATGAATAAACGCTTTTTTCGTGGGTATTTTCGAGTTTAACGAGAGATTTAGGATGTCTTCCAAAACCCTTGAATGATTCAAATGCTGCGTGACCCTGTGCAATTTTTCCTGATCGGGTCCCTATCATTGAAGAACAAAGTGAAGATAATTTCGAAGTTACACATGACATTCCTATCCCAGCAGCATTAAGACTTCATGGATCGATTAATCATTTCCGCTGAATGAAGAGGAAAAATCCGATTATGCCAGCCATCAGAATAAGTTGAAATCAAATACACCCTTTTTCCACTTTTCAGTTAATAATTTGTCTGTCTTCCAATCATTACACTTAGCCGTCTACGATAAAACATCCTATCGTGTACCTACTTTGAACCGTTTTGATTTATTATTCCCAATAATAAGCCTATGTGATCGTGTAGCGAAAAATTTTTATAACCCCCCCTCAAACTTTGTCACTTTACGTTTCAAGGTACGTAGAATCCAAATTTGAAATGTCCGTCCGCCGTTCGCCGCCGGGCCATAAAAGGCCTAAGAATTGACTTAAAAAACCCGTTCTTTCGCACATAGACTCCATTTGGGGTCTAGTTGGTCCTAACGTTTAACCATCCCGATCGTTTTACTCGCATAGATGCCATGGGCAAAAAAGGGCGAAAAAGTGTCTTTTTCGAGGCTTTGAGTGTAAAGCTGGCCACTGACGATCGTTCCAACAAGCCAAATGGCGAGTTAGCGCGCCAATGGAATGACGTGAATGGCGAAATTCGTCGGGTATGGAGTGGAGTGACGGGGCGTGATGGAAATCCAACCAGTCCAAAAGCCATCGCCCCGCGCCAAAACATCATCACTCCAACTGCTCGTGAATGGGGAAACGCGACCGGGAAGTACGGACCGATGGCGCGACGGAACGAACGTGAGTGGGGAAACCGTGCACTTACCATCATGTAGCCGCATAAACTCTTCAGTATTGCTAGGCAAGTTTCAGGAATGATGACTCCCAACCTCTGAGGTGATATTGCAGTGACGAATTTCAGCTCTTCAAAATTCATCCCAGTTGCCAGAAATCGTAATGTAGCAGCGAGCCGCTCATGGGGAGAAATGCACTGTCTCATCACTGTATCTTTTTTTTTTTTTATCATTGGAGTGACCAAACGGAGTAATTGACAGTAGGCCTCTTCATTCATTCGCAAGTAATTTCTCCAGTCAGATGGTTCTGACCGCAGCTCTTGAAGTAAATTTACGTGTGTGTACTGTCCTCTGTTGAGAAACCACTGTTTCACCCACTTCCGTTTGGGTCTTCTTTGTTTGGCGTACAAGCATACAACTGTGGCCAAAAGGAGAAATTCTTCTTCGACCATCTTGCGAGAAGACTCTTTTCAAACTATTATTAATAAATCAAATATCAAACGTTTATTAACCATTAAAAACAGCTGGCTCCAAGAAGAGAGAAGACGAGCCGATCACCAGCTTGCTTTCAAAAGGTCGTCTATAGAGAGAATTCGGATACAATCTCGCGCCGCAAAACATTCTCTCTGGTTTTGAGGTGGCCTCTAGTCGTCCCAGAATTGAAGACCTGCCCCGTCTTCGACTCCTAGGCAGCGGAACTTTCTCCTTGTGCCCCGTAGTCTCCTCGCCACTGCTCTTATGATTGCGAACTGGGTTTTGATGCGAATCCAGGCAGCCACCTGTGAGTATGGGCGTGCCCACTTCTCCGCAATCCTCCTCGCCATTTGCTTTTGGAACCGCTGAAACTCCTTCCCTAGCGCCCCGTCGCATGAGCATACTAGTGGGGTGAATGATGCCCTCATGTCTTCTGCTGCGGTGTCATATTTAGCGTGTTTAGCCGCCTCTGCGTTTTGGGCTACCTGCGGCCAATCGAGGTGGGCATAGGAGACAGCGTGTGCGTTTACAACGCGGTTGTCGAAAAACGCTAGTCTTTCCCTATGTCACACCCCGTGAACCGCCAGGTCTGCAACAAGGGTTGGGCTCCCTTCTGCCCCTTCCCGGAGGACAGGCTCTGTGTGCACCCCGCCCCAGGCCACCTCCGCGATGCTTGCACACACGTCACGGATGAAGTCGTGTCCCCTTTTTACCAGCCCTCCTTTTTTGCAGTTTAGGGCATGGTTGACGTCCATGACTTCCCCACAGCCATCGCAGGTGCTTGGCAAAGCGGCCAGTTCCAGGTCATACCGAAGGGCCAATGCATCCTGAAACTGTGACCCCGAGAGATCGCAGTCCTCAGCCGCCAGTGGTATCACTGTCAACCATTGCGAGGCTTCCCTGGTCCGTAGGATGGTTTGCTGTCGTCTTTGTGACACTTCTGACAGCAGCTGATCCCCTCTTGTCTGCTGTTCCTGCCTCCGTTCGCTGCGAGCTTCCTGAAGGACTCTCTCCGCCTGCTCTTCGTGGCTGTAGAGTTGGAGGGGGGTACCTTCTCTGATGGCTTCAACCAGGTGTGCGCTTGCCTGTTTTGATACCTGGAATGCCGTTGCAGCGGTCTCCACTGGATCCTCTATGGCCATTCCACCCAGCCGTGCAGGAAGTGTGAGGATCTCCACAATCTCGTCGGGGACTTCTCTCCCGAAGATGGCTGGGATGAGCTCTGCCCGTATTGTGTCTCTCAGTGGTACAAACTCATCCTCACAGCCTTCTATGATTCGATGAATGAAAGACCATTCCTTCTGGAGCGACTTTGTGAAAGCTGTGTGGACGGCTTGAGGGCTCTTGTGGGCTGCGGAGGCCATTTTGGACACATTGTCCACCCAGCCTGCAACCCTGTCTCGGACATAGCCCTGCCTGTCTTGATGAGGGCCAACAAATCCCCCCAGGAATCGATGGGAGTACACCAGCTTTATATTAGGCAATTTTGATCGCAGACACACACCACTTCCAGTTCAAAAGACTGGTGGATTGGAGTGGAGTGATCGTGAATGACCCCCACTTTCGACTCTTCTTTCCGTCATTCCAATATCGCCTGATTTCGCGCCGCGCCACTCCATTTGGAACTGAGGAGAATTTGGTGGTGAGGGGAGAGAGCGTGGGGTGGAGTGATAGGAAGAACAGAGGTGGATACTAGAAACGAGACTGGCAAAAGCCCCAGAACATGCTGGTTACTATAGCTGGCTATCTGATTCAGAAATAATAAACCATCATGTAATAATTTGCAGCGTTTATACATTATGATTCGCAGACAAAACTTCGATTTCGGCATCCCGCTTGACGTTCTTCATATCGTTAGTTCCCACACGCCATTTTTCTCTTCTGCTACTCTTGTAAACTTAGCTTCTACAAGTGTAACTTTTCTACACTTGTACTCTTTTGTTTTGGTGAAACACTTGTTCTAGTTTACCGTGCATTACAAGTACCTGTACTTGTTAACTTGTAACTTGTTGTTTTATGAAATGGGCCCCTGGTAGCAAAATACATATGATTAAATTGAAATATATTAATACGAAAGATAAAACGCCTAATAGGTGCCTAGTAGGTATGATTTACACAGGAATAATTCGAGCAATAGATCTGGTTCTTACCGAATCCGTTCAGCCTGAAATTGACTGAAACCAAAATTACATTTTCATCCATAATGTAGTCCGGACCGTTCCGCGGGCCAACATCACCATAAGCGAAGGCACCGCCATGGATATGAAAAATAACAGGCAGAGCGGGTTGGGATATCTGAAAACAAGATTTAACATAAATGTATAGGTAATTGGCTTAACAAGTAAGCGCTTACTGATGCATAATGTAAGTTACTGATCATCCAAACGTTTCTTTATTGAAATCCGTTTTAAGGCATTCTGAAACGATTCCTGGAGTTGGCGATTTTTCATATCTAAATGAATATAATACAGAAATAAATTGTTAAATTTAAAATTATTAGCGGAAAACTACTCAAAAGTTCCAGTCATGCAGCATGATCGGATGAGCGAATTTTCGTATATAGTTGTATTACGAATATATTATGTGATAAATCATATTGTTTTAGAATGCATTGTTTTGAAATTTGTTGAACTGTTCTGAAATTCGAGCAATCTAAGTGCATATAACATAATTAACGTAGCATAATATACTTAACTACTAATTTTATGGCAGCGAAACCATTTAGAAAACAACGCAATTAAATAACCTTTAACCGTTCATGGAGGGTCATTTTTCAAGAAAACCATGGATTTGATGAAAAAAAAACCACATTCTTCAACATTAAAACATAATTTTCTCCCCTAAATAACAAAGTAAAAGTAAAATTGACTAAACCGTTGGAAAGAGTATTAGATGAAGCAGTTTTCATGAGATTTGCCAGTTTCCAGGATTTTTTTTTTTCTTTTTTGAATAGTAGTAAAGTTTTGATGATTTTCAGAAATTTTATTTTTTCAAAATCGTCTATGTTTGAGCTGATTTGAAGGTCTTCGAATGTCACTTTTTAAGAATCCAAGTAGGTACACTATTCTTATAGGAAATTTAACGCTGATTTCGAAAATGAGGCCAAAATTTGAAATTAAATGAGGCAAAGTGGAGAATTTTAAGTTTAAAAGGGAAAACACGGTTTTCCTGAAAAAAAAGTTAAAAAATCATATCTCCAGTGCGGATTGAGATAAAAATATGCGGTTGGCGACATTTGACTACATTTCTGATGCAGACTAACGCAAAAAAATTTTTGTCAATTATCCCCTGCTACCCTGTATACACCAAGTATTATTTAACGATTACTGGAAATGTCATTAATTTCTTACTTTAGGCTTATATACGCTGAGGTATAAACAATCCTCCGTTCCCACCACAGAGTTGTTCGGCAACTGTTGTAAACATATAGGCATATCTTCTGTAGCGTTCAACACTCCAGCCCATCTCGGAGCCGGTCGTGGAGCCTTGTAGAAATAATAAAGCAAAAAAGGTATTTTAAAAAAATTAGACACCATATAAAGAAGAACAGAGTTATATTGACGTTTATATCAAAACGAAATCCCTCGCATCTCAACGGCTCAGTATGTAATAGAAGACAAGAGGTTCGTTCGGACAGACCATCCTGATCCGTTCGGAACCGTTTTACTGGTTCTGGAGTCTCTTCAGAACGTTTAGTTCGGGGCATGCGCACAAAATGTTTTCAGCTAAGCCCCGCCATATTTATCTTCGATTTCCCGCTCATTTTTTATCCCATTTTCGGCTTTTCATCACGAATTGAGGTCAAAAATTTTGTCCTAAGGTATACACCACTGCCGAAAGAAATTTCGACATTTTTAAGGGAGCAAATTGTCACTGTTGTCAAACGTTGCTAGATTGATTACATGCAAGTTAAAACATTTTAGTAAGCAATTCATATTGCGGATACGTGGAAGCTATGTACCGCAACCAACTTGGCAGAGGTTTTAAAATTGGTAACCTTCCTCCGAAGGTATCTTAATGAAAGATTCTACTTAACCTTCTACTAGATGTCATATTTGACATCAGTAATTGAGTGGATAGGTAGGAACATACATGAGCAGTTGAGAATATAGGAGATCAAGAAATACATTTTGCACTTACTTTGAGCCGGAGGCGACCTATGGGCGGCAGAGCGAACGGAATTCTGGTCCAAGCTTGATAGACGCGCCCGTCTCTTGACCTCATCTCGAAACCTCCGACGGATCCAGAAGGAGTCACCACGATTTGGCTCGCATCGCTCGATGACAAACAACACGTTGCCAGAGTCGTCATCAGCGAATTGTATAGCACCGACATTCTTGCTAGTAATTCACTTATTTTTACACGTTGGGTACCTACCTACTTTAAAAAAACATCAATCTACCTATAAATACCTAACTGACAAAATGTGCTGACATCAACTTACAATTAGATTGATAAATGCAATTCAGAGAGAAATTAGGCAGCTACCTACCGAAAAAACAAGAACTTTAAATTCCTAAAAATGGACGTTAGGCAGTAACCCATACCAACGGTAAGGTGTGTCTTCTTTTTCTTGCAGGATTTTGGTTTATTATTTTTGGGCTAGCCCGTTCATATTATATTATAAATAATGAACCTTTGTCATTTAAAATTTCACTGTTCATTGTACTTTGCAGTGGAGTGCTGAGTACAGTAGGGAAAGGTGATGCACCAAATATGAGAAGTCATGAAAGGAAAACATAACTACCTACTTCGCGTCAAAATTCCCAAGTTGGAGTCAAATATTTAGAAGAACCCCCCCCCCCCCCCCCCCACTACGATTTTATGACCTACCACAATTTTTACACCCATGGGTAAGGTACCTACCATAAAACTAAGACACCTCACTTATTTTCCTTAACAAATTTGAGCTTTTAAATTAAGAAATTATGTTATGGTCAGCAATTTGGAGTTGTTTGGGGTTTCCCACATCCTAAAATATCGGCGACATTGATCGTGAGAGATACCTATAGGTGATGAGTCTACCCCTCTACGATGCTTCTAACTGTAGGTATTTTATTTTGCACCCTGGAAGACCAAATAGTATTTATCTACGTTAATTTGTATATTAATATATTTTGGTTTATTATTTTCAATAATGAACCTAAGTTTTATTGCATTAACCTATATTAATTTCGGGATGGACTATTTATATCCCACAGAAAGCGAGCAGCATCCCCTACACACTTCAAATCACATTAGTAATCCACAATTTCCAATCATTCTACGCGTCCCACTCAACAGTAAAGACCTGCGGATCTATAGAGCCATACCAATCAAGTGAAGCGAGCGAGAAAACTAGGCTAGCACGTTTTCCAGCATAATGTTGTGCAAACATTTTTTATGTCTTAGTTAATTGTCGATAATTTTGTTTTGATTATAAATTTAACAATTTTATACGGTTTTTAGCGAATTTCCGTAGAAAATGAAGATATTGCAATGGCTCCAAAAATGTTAAAATCAAAATTTTCGAAAACTTTCTTCACTGAAATCCGTTTTGAAACATTCTGAAACGAACGCTTTTTCATATATACTATTTCATGCTATTTCATATAACTTGAGGAAGTTATACTGCCCACCCAACTTGGCAGACTTTTTTTTCTGTTGGAAATTCTTACAAATAAATTAAATCTTATAAAACTGCGTGGAACCACGAAAAGTTTATTAGGGGATGTTGCTCGCTTTGCTCGCAAGGTATTGCTTTAGGTATATGTGTAGGAAAAAACCCGTATTTATTCCGTTGAAATATCTCTCGAACGGAAAAGTTCCATCCTTCAACGCGCGCGTCCGTAGGCCTGCTCGCAACATTGTGAAACGGCGGCAGGGTCGATTAACTTGTCATTTTAATTGCATCGCCTCCCTTCCCCTCGCATTTTGACCAACTTCCAGTCACTTTTTTCGATATCCGATTTCGGATTCAGATTCGGCGGAATCAAACCTGTATTTTGCTCGCGAAACCCGTTCCGAAAAACGTACGTTAATGGGGTTATATTTTAATCAGAAAAAAACCAAGTTTTTCGTCGGAATTTTCGCGAAAACGGGTCCTTACTCTTTAATCTTTTTGACGCATTTCCCGATACTTTTTTCGCGATCCGATTGCGCCGTCGTCTTCCTCGTAGAAAAACCTACGAAACCGGTATTTTTCCGGAATTTTCGACGGCCGTTTAGAAGAGTACAGGAAGCGGGGAAGTCGAAAAAGCGGGCATTAAATCGGACTTCAACCCCCCTCCCGCCCCACAGCCCATGGTTCGGGTGGAATTAGAAAATTTTAAATTCCCTTATACACCCTATCGGAAAATCCCAAGAAGATCCCACCACTCGTAGACTCCCCACACTCAGCCGTTTGGCTGTGCATAGACACGACAAACAAACAGACAGACGGAGCTTCATTCTTATAAATAGTATATATATAAGTAGTATCCGAATACCAATCCTGGCTCACCGACTTCAATCTCTGTTGAAAATGCTTTTCTGTTAAACCTCTGATAAAAATGATTCCGACTTCAATCTCTGTTAAAAATGATTCCGACTTCAATCTCTGTTAAAACTACTTTTGTGCTAAACCCTGTTGAAAATGCTTTTCTGTTAAACCCCTGATAAAATTTTTTACCACAAAACATCAAAGCACCTTTTTTAACACAAAACATCAGAACCAGTGACTTTTTTTGGTTTAGCGACTTGAATCTCTGTTAAAACTTTTTTATCATAAAACATCAGAGGCATTGACTTTTTTTTAAATATTTTTTATCAGAAACTCTAGTGAACTCTAAAAAAGCTTTAACAATTTAGGGGTCGATATTTTCAAAATTTATCTCTCTCTGATGTTTTCACTAGAAAAAAAATAAAATGACGTCACGCTAAAAAAAATATTTTTTGAATCTAGTCCAAGCCATTAAAGGCGATACGGGACCCGTCGATTCGACGGGTCCTATTAAAGGCGGTACATCTTTAAGAACAACTAGATTAATAGGAGAAATGTGTGAATGCACGGTAAACGAGACAGCCCATGCTATCTAGCGGACGCAGTAAACGAGATAGCTCATGCTGCTAAATTTTACTCCTTTCAGAAATATTAACGTTTGCAAAAATTGTGGGGTTAGAGTACGAAATGGTAATATTTGTTTTGAATGCATCGAAGAGGATAATCAAATTATGCTAAACTTTGTGCACAGTATATTTGTAAGAGGAGGTCCACATTAGGTTTTTATAAGGGATCCCTTATAAAAATTATAATTTAGTATTTACTTTAATCCTACCTATAATTCCATTTTCTTTCTCGTTTTGTGTTTTCGTAAGTTCCTTCAGATGATCTACGAAATTTTCTTTTCCTATTCCAATTTTATGGTGTCCCCAAGCAAGAGTATCCATACCATTTTCCAGAATATGCCTTTTATCATCGTAGGCACTGAGCGCTTTCTTGTTCTGTTCAATGGTATAAATATCGTGCTTGTTTGATCTAAACATCATTTGCGTTTTGTAGATCGGTTTCTTGGTCAACAGACATTCTTTGAAATCAATGAATTTAATGTCCTGTTCAATAACATTTTTCTTGATTCCTTTTGCTTTCTTTGTTTCTTTTTGATTCTCGAACGTTTTGTGTGCGTAAAGTTTCGATCTTAGTCCGATAAATTCCTCCATTACTTTTCCGTTCATTTCATCTTTGAATTTTCCAAGTACTTTCTTGTTCACTTGAGGTATACCGTAGACATTTTCTTTCGGATAATCGGACGTGTCAAACTGATCAATCATGTTGTTTTTAATATCCGAGTAAAAGTCTTCAGTCTTGATATCCATGATCAAACTGTCCGTGTCACAGTACATCAATTTAACATTTTCTCCGTATTGTTTCTTTATCGTGTTGTAATAAAAATCGTACATTAGAGTTTTTGAAATGTCCAAAATACTCATTCCGATGTAGATGGGTTTATTGAAAAGAATTTTGGTCTTTTTCATGTGAACTGCTGCTAAGTTTTCAGTGAATATTGTTCTACGATCAAAAGTTGGTTTTGCTATCAATGATTCCAGTTTCTTTCCATTTGAACATAATTTGATATCGACTCTTTGCCTGATATTTTCCATCGTTTTTCCGAATACACTGTTGTTCATCAATTTGAAAAATTCCTTTTCAAAATCATTTTTCGCTTTCGTTCTCAGTTCCGTGTTGAAGTCAATGTACACTTTCAACCAATCCGATTGATCAAACTCCAGAACTCTATGTACTTTCTTTAGTTTCATCCCCATGCTCAGACATTGTTTCAAATTCCTGTAGTGCAAAACGTATCTATCTTTGTTGTACAAAGTTGTCATCAGTTTAGGTAATTTTGTATTTCCAATCCTGTTTTCAGGTGCAAGTGGTAGATCCGAATGTAAATCGTGCAGTTCTTTAGGATATTCCAAGTCAACTTCTAAAATATAACCTTTAGGAGATTCATCATCAATCTTTTCAATGTACAAGTTCTCTACCCATTTAAAACCACCATATGGTAAGTATTTTGACATTGCCCATCCATAAAGGTTGTTAGCGTCTACGTACGCTATGTAACTCGAAGGTTTAGCTGGGTCATATTTATCAATCATATACTTATTGTTTGCTTTCGCGTACCTGTTACTACATTGCGATATACCACCACGAATTCCTTTTTCAATCATTAAAATTTTATCGTAATCGGTCAAAAGTTCCAACTTAACTTTAGTCATTTTCAACATACAGTCCCACGAGAATCCAGGTGTTGTGTAATACCATGCAGGATCTAGTTTGTATGTTTTCAGGGAAATATCTCTGAAATTTTCCATTACATCTGCAAGCAGTAAGATGTCACTTTTGTTGTAAAGCATGGTGAATTCTCTCATGTTTTTGATTCCAAATCTTTCCCAAATCTCCTGCGCATTTCTGTACTCGGACTCTTTTACTCCTTGTTTGTTCAAGCTGCTGTAAAATGCTTTAATAGGTGGTAAACAGGTTTCATCGTACTTTTCCGGACTATCCATGTACTCATATGGGTAAGCTAGTTTCCTTGTCATCAACTCCAAGTTCTCTGTTCCAAAATGTTTTACCAGTTCCTTAAATTGATCTTTCGTTAAATTTCCTACTAGTTTTTTCAAAGAGCTCGCTAGAAATTTGTACGAATCGACGAACCTTATTTCAATTTTATTCATTACTTTGTTTCCTTTCATATCCAATTTTCCAGAGTCGTACCTGAAAATCTTTGAAAACGAAATGTACTTTTCCTCAGTATTTGGAATCAATCGTATGCCCCCTTCATCCTCTCCGAGTTGTTTTACGAACAGGTGGGCATCGTACCCAGCCAGGTTGTGGAAAAATACAGGTACGAATCTCGGGCATTGGTACTCCAAATTACACAGAGAATGGGCGGCACCTCTAAATTCCCCTGACAAGTGGTCATGGTCAGCCACACGACTTTTGTTCATATTGATATTTTGTTTTAATTCGGTCAATTCCGTTTGTATTTTGTTTGCATTACTTTCATCTCCTTGCATGTGAAAGTAGACCAAAGCTTTTTTCATCTCCTCGAGTTTCTTTTCAAGCATTGGAGGCAATTCGTTAAAACCTCTCTCGCAAATGTGACAAGCTTTAGCATTTTTGAATTCTTGTTTCTGTTCGTTTGTCAATGGTTTCATGGGTACAATTTTATCGTAATATTCCTTAGCAATGTGTAAAACTTCCTCTTTCAGTTTCTGATAAAATACTTTTGGAGAATCTGGACCAGAATATTCGACTGGAGGTTTATAATATCCGTTGGAATACTTTATGTAATATGAAAAACTGCTAGCTTCGTGTTTTTGAATTTTATTAGTGAACGCATTAGTTTCATCAGGTTGACAAGTTTGAAGTTTGCTTAGAAAACTTTCAAAGTCCGAGTAGATAACGAATGGTACTTTCATGGAGCGTTTATAATTTTCAAATTGTAAAACATTATCGTAAGGTTCTGGTAGTTCTACTTTAACAGCTTTATGAGCTCCGCAATATTCTTTATGTTCGTTTAATTTAATCTGAGTTCCAAAGCTATTTAAACACATTTTACATAAAAATCGTTTGTGGCCATCCTTTGTTAGCTGACTATGACCAACCAGTTTCCATAGATTTTTGATCCAGCAGTAATGTTCAGTTTCCTCATTTTTCAAGTACAACAAGTCAATGTGCCTTTCCTTTTCCTCTTTCGTTATTTCCAAGGGAACTATAGTATTATTTTCATCCAGACAGTAAACATTTATGGAAATCCCGGTTCTTTTCTCAAACAATTTTATACTCGTAAGTTTCATAGGAAAACTGATATCTTTCAACGCTTCATCAAACTCATGTTCCCACGTTATGTACTTTCCTATTCTATCAGAATTTTTATCAGCTGGATGAAGTGCAGACAGAACAGACCAAAGGAAACATTTATTATCGTCATTTTTCACATTTATGATTGCTTTCCTATTTTGTAGAAAATCAGGGAGTGGGATGTAAGACGATCCTCTCAAAGGAGTGTACTTGTTAACGTTCAGTTCCAAATGCTTGATTTTGTGAAGTTGCCATTGAGATCCTTTAATTTCGAACGATTCCATTTCATTTAGAATTTTCTGTTTCATTTCCTCGTAACAATTTGGTACTTCTGCTGACTGCAATATTATTACGTTTTTAGTTTTGAAATTGAGTTCATGATACTCTATGTTATTTTCGTTAGTTCCTTTTTTAAATTCTGCGATTAAAACTACATTAACTTTTAGTTTCATTTTTCTAAGTGCCCTGTTGATTAAACCTGTTACGACATTTTCAATACTGTCAAGAAATTTGGAAGCATCTTTAAATCCTTTCATATTTTTAATATCGTAAGTCACTAATCTAGATTTAAATGCAGTTTCCTTTTCACCAACTTCAGTTCTCGGTTCTTTGCTTTTTTCAAATATTTTTTCACTAAAATTAAATACTTTGTGCAATTTCCTCGGATTTACAAATACAGGTTTAGCTTTCCTAGATTCTTTCCTAGATTCTTTGCTTTTTTCAAATATTTTTTCACTAAAATTAAATACTTTGTGCAATTTCCTCGGATTTACAAATACAGGTTTCGCTTTCCTAGGTTTTCTGATAGTCATTGTCCGGTCCGGGTCGTTTTTTCCATGGCGCTTAGACTTTAGGTGTCTAGCCCAATTTTTATAAGTAGTGCTAACATCGCACTTTTCACAATGCCTTCTCGCATCATACATTTTGTTATAGGGTTTCATTTTATTATAGGATATATAATTTTTATTAGAAGAGAGATTCTTTTAACTAACCGCTCATTTTTTTGAATTCTTAAAGGTGGCGTTGAATCGACGCCACCTTTTTCTTTTGTCTATTATAGTAGAGATCCTTTTAACTAGCACGGTGGTTGTTTAGTTTACTATGGAATCACCAAATCAAAAAATGAAAAAAATACATGCATAACATCAAGTTTGTGGTAGTTTCGTTATTGTTAACCGAGATCAAATTTTATGGCTCACATGTGAGCCATAAAATTTCGTATGAAATGAAAAAGCCGCAGTCGGGTTTCCGACCGCGGCTTTTTCGTATGAAATGAAAAAGCCGCGGCTCACATGTGAGCGTCGGCTTTTTTAGTCAACTGACTTGTATTCGACTTTATCGTTAAAGGTGGGGCCGATTCGTCCCCCACCTTTAAGGAATTGTGTTTTAAAAGAATATATTCTATAATAAAATGGAAATGAATAGGGAGCAGCTATTGAAAAAAATTAATTTTGAAAAC
This sequence comes from Adelphocoris suturalis, assembly GCA_030762985.1. Classification (NCBI taxonomy): domain Eukaryota; kingdom Metazoa; phylum Arthropoda; class Insecta; order Hemiptera; family Miridae; genus Adelphocoris; species Adelphocoris suturalis. The sequence goes on along the minus strand of CM061042.1, from coordinate 7,736,899 downwards.
AACACGAACAAACTTTCCGAACTAGAAATCGGAAAACCTTACAAAATTATAAACTTTGAATTCGTGCCAACAAAATACTCGTGGGAGGCTGTTATAGCCAATCTAGGAGAATTTAGAGTGTTCATACCAGAAAGATGTATTCAAAAATTTGAAAAAAATGAACTCCAAGCTCTAGTTGAGTACGGTGTTTGCTTAGTGTACCATGGAATCACCAAATCAATAAATGGGAGAGACATGTATAACATCAAGTTTGTTTAAAACCCAATCTATTAAAGGTGGGGGCGAATCGCCCTCACCTTTAAATATTAATAAAAACGTTTTAATGGAAATTTTCCATTAAAACAACAATATTATACTAAGATTTTTTCAGAATTCAATTTCCCTCTGCATGTTTTTAAAACAGTTTCATAATCTTTTCCGTTTGAAAGTTCTTTTAACACTATCAAAGACAGATGTCCACATATTGGAGGATCATTATACTTTTGAATTTGTTCGGAATTGTAAAAAATATGTTTATTTTCCAAGTATTTTACCAACTCTTTAGGAGGTGGTGCGTTTCCATAGGAATCGAAATAATATTTTTCTTTTTCGGATTTTTTAAAATAACAAGTCCAGTGACTACCATTTTGATAAGAATTTTCCAAATTAATAATTCCGCATTCAACGGGTTTAGACCGATCAGGAAGTTCATCTTTCATGAAAATACCTCGGAAATGTTTTATTTTAAAATTTTTCGCGAAACGATTTAAATCTAAATTACTCAAAGGTTGGTAGTTTTCCGTTTTTTTCGTTTTTTTTAAACCGGACCCAATACTTAAACTTTTTGCATTTTGAGCTAGTTTTTCCATCTCGAGATTATGACGTTTTATTTCCGCTTCTTCAGCAGCTTTATGTTTCGAATCTATTACTGAAGATGCTACTGCAGCACCTCCACCTAATAACGCTCCAAGTGCTCCCATTCCTGCAAACACCAATGGTAAGAATCCACCCGTGTGATTCAATTGTAGTTGTTCATAATTCAAAGTTAACGTAATTCCTTTCTTTTCTCCTCTTGCTTTTTCAAATGCTTTTGATTGAGTTTCCCACAGACTGATTTTATGTTTTCCATTTCCTGAAATTTGTTTCGCTGCCAAACGAACTGTAACACTTCTGCGCTTCTTGTAAGCGGCTCGCATTTTGGTTAGTTGATTTTCGGTTAAATCTATTTTTTTCGTAATCATAGTTATTTATTATAGTAAATTTTTTTAATAACGAACTCTCATACCAAAGGACCGTTTACTCATTTCAACTCCCATACCTTCAACTCCCATACCTTCAACTCCCATACCTTCAACTTCCATACCTTCAACTCCCATACCTAAAACCTGTTTACCTTTCATTCCACCCATCACTACAGCTGCAGCAGCTTTTTCTTTCCAACTTGAATCACTCGCGAACATTCTTTCTTTTGCTACTTCCTCCAGTGCTTTATCCGCTATGTGTCTTTCTTTCACGTCTGTGTGATCTCTGTAAAATATATCATGTAGCTTACAGCCTTCGTCCAATTTATTAATTCCAGGATCTCCTCTTTTCAATCGTTCATCTAGTTTTGTAAATGGGCCACAATAGTTGTATCCGGGTAAATGCATTTCAGGTACGAAACCATCTAGTTTATTCAGCAAAGTATTTAAAACTCCGGATCCACTTTTAATAATTCCTTTCGGTAAACTGTTAACAACTTTCATCAGATATTCTATTCCTTTGGGATTATCTATGTTTTTTTCCAACTGATCGCTTATAAACTTTACAATTCCTAATTTTTCATTGTGAAAATTGTTATTACCAGCTCGTTCTTGTGCGTGCAAATAGAACAAACGCTGTAGCAGCTGTTGGAGGTTGTCGATGTATTTAAATTCCACTGGATTTTCGGAATATTCTATCAAACCCGAACCAACTTTACTTGCTTTGATTTCTTTCCAAATAGGTGCGATCAACTCTTTCCATTTTTTCCCCGTACTAGACTTTACTTTATTGGTAGTTGGATCGTTCTTTTGGTATAGAGAGTTCGTTTGAATGAGAATTTTCTTGTAAACTTTCAAATCCTCTTGAGTGTATTTATCAGGATCAGGTCCTAGAGGATCAGTTAACAAACGCCATAATCCGTGAGTTCCTTTGTAAGTTTCATTTTGAATGATGATTGTATCTCCATTTACTTGAATTTGTTTGTCTCCTATATAAATTTTGTCCTCATTTCCCCATATACCAAATTGTTTATCATCCTGTCTGATGTAAAGTCTAGCAATTGGACCAATTCCTTTCGGACCAACGCTATTCGATGGGGTTTCATTTCTATCAACCATATCCATGATGCTTGATAAGCTACTTCTCGTGTTTACTACGGTATCATCTGGCACAGTATCAACTAGTGCAGAAGCTCCTTCGTTTGGATTAATGTCAAAAGTATTAGTTGGTCCAAAAGTTACAACTTTCTTTCTAGGAGAACTAGTTGGCTTGTAGGGAACAATTTCTTGTTTCTTTATGATGTCTTCATCAACTTGTTTCACAGCATTTATTACTTCAACTACTTTTTCAGTGATGGGTGCAAACATCTTTTCTTGAGTTTCTCTTTCGTTAAACTTATCTACTCTAGCTTCTCGGAAAGCACGTCTCAACTCTTGTTTTTTTTCTTGAATTTCGTTAGCTTCCTTGACAGTCATTTCTTTTTTAGGTTTTTTCAGGAAAATTCTATTTTCTGGTTCTGAATCATCAGGTTGATTACGAGTTTCTCTTTCGTTAAACTTATGTACTCTAGCTTCTCGGAAAACACGTCTCAACTCTTGTTTTTTTTTTTTTTGAATTTCGTTAGCTTCCTTGACAGTCATTTCTTTTTTAGGTTTTTTCAGGAAAATTCTATTTTCTGGTTCTGAATCATCAGATTGATTACTAGTTTCTGAATCATCACGAGTTTCAATCTTTTTTTTAATTTCCTTACATTTTTTCAACAAAAGTTTTTGTAAATGTTTTTCAGTAGACATTTATTATAGTAAAAAAAAATTTTTTTTTGTCGAATATTTAAATCCAAATTTAACGGTTATTTTAACAGTTATTTTAACGGTTATTTTAACGGTTATTTTAACGGTTATTTTAACGGTTATTTTAACGGTTATTTTGATCGTTTAACGGTGTTTTTGACCGTTTATTCACCGACTCGAGAAACGTTTTCTCAAACTTTTTCATGTATCGACCGTCTTTTAATTGTTTTGTTAGGTTTATCGTTAGAAATCCAAAATCATCGTCCCAACATTCGTTATATATTTCTTTGAATCGTTTGAAAGTAAAATCTGTTCCAGCATACTTATCGTAAATCACTTTCATGTAATCTGGATCTTGCTTGAAAATACACAGGAAATTCAGATTGCCTCTAATCAACTGTCTATCAACTTTAGTGAATGATTGAGTTAGATAAATGCAAGAAATATTCCTGTGACGCCCTTTCGCGTAATAATCTTTTATAACTCGTTGATGTTCAACATTAACACAATCATCGAAAACTACAAGACTGTTTGGTAGGCATTCATCTAGTACAATTAGTTCGTCGCAACTATCGTAAAAATGCACTATTTTCATTTCAAATTTAGCCTCTATTTTTTCACTATTTTTTCTCAAGCCTTTATAAAATTCTTGTTCTAAAGTTGTGGAACATATGTAGAGATTGTCATGGGGAATTCCCCATGGTTTAGTAATCAGGTTGTATAATAGAGTGGTTTTTCCACATCCGCTTGTTCCAACTATTAAACATCGAAGAGGAAACGGTAGTAATCCATTATGAACTTTGTTTGATTCAAATGGATGAGGATCAATATTGTATTCATGACTCATTTTATTTATTATATATTATATAATAAATAAATAATGTTTATAAAAATTTCAGGAGATACAATATGGTTTGAGGAACCGATTCCACTCGATCCGAATAAAGAGTATCAGTTGGGCATGTCAGCATTGATGTTTACAACTAGGAAAACGTTTGAGATAAAAAACTTCAAGTTTTCATTCATATTTCCTTTCTCCGATGAAACTTACGATTATGTGCATGAACTTAATGGCGAATTCACAATGAGTTCGTTCAAAGCCGAGTTGATTAGTCATTTGACTAGTTTCCATAATATTTTGTTAGCGAAAGTAGATACTTTGAAAAATCCCGAAAACCAGACGGTAGAAATACAAAAAGCTACACAAAAAGATATACAGAAAGATATACAGAAAGATATACAGAAAGTTAATCCGAATAATTTGAAATTCAATCTCGAACACCTAACTGACGATAGTTACAGAATTGCAGCTAACTTCCCCATGGATATGAAAATTATAAATGAAGGTAACTTTTGTGACATATTCCAATTGAGAACTTGTTCCGATAATTCATTCAAAAAGAACACCAACTACGTGTCAAATAACAATGCTACTCAACTCGTATTTTCGAGCAAAATAATCGAATGGCATTGCAACATTACGGAATACAGCTTTACTAATCACGAGAAACACCCACTTTCGCACGATGAACATGAGTTATTACACGTTTCTTTCATAGAGAAACCACTGTCACCTAATACTATTTACACGGAAAAACCAAAGAAAGTAGTTTTCATTCCACTAAGAAAAGGACTGAAAGAAATAAATATGATAAAATTGTCAACGACCACGGGAAATAACGAACCCATTCGATTCAACGATATTAAAGCTTACTTATTGCTGAAAAGTAATTAATTTTTTCATAGTAAATAAAAATTATACTGTTCACGTTAAAAGAAATTTTTAAAACTTTTAGACCCGGTAAATTACCGGGTCTAAAAAAAAATTATATTTACTATAATAAAGTATGCATCAAACTAAAAAGGTATTTGATAAATATCAAGACTTTATTGTGCGAAAGCAATTTCGTACCATTAATCCAACTTCAACTCAGAATTTAAATGCAGAGAATAAAAGAACAATTTTCAAAATAGATTTAAGCGACGATTTTCTGTCTAAAGATATACAATATAACGTGGAGGGAGTTCTAAAGTCAAAAGATCCAACCAAGGAGTATTCAGGTTTAGATACTGTTAAGTTGGTAGATAATTTCGTAGGTCATATGTTTTCGAGTATAGAAGTGAAAAAACACAATGTGATAGTAGATGAAATTGAAAATCCGGGCATTTGTGGCTTGGTGGAAGGTTTTGCTACTCAAGAATGTCCAAAAGATTATAACGGACAAGGTATGAATTCAGGATTTAACTCAATAGTTATCGGAGGAGGGAATTTCAATGCTGTTGGTTACCTTGGTGACTTAGGTTTGGGTTTTTTCAAAGATTTAACAGTTCCAATTTTCAAGGGAGGTTTTGAAATAACTTTTATAAGAAACAGCGATAATAATATTATTTTTAGATGGAAAAAAGATAGAGAATCTCCTATTCCTAATGAAGGTGTTGTAGAAATTAAGTCTTTCGTTTTGAGAGTTCCGGTGATTGAATACATGGATGAAGCAAAAGTTAATTTGATCACAGATTTGAGAAACATTCCGTATAAACTCCAATTTAAAAGTTGGCAATGCATAGTTAGGAACGTTACTGGAAACTCGTTACAGTTCGATTTATCTAGCGTTTACAGAAACGTTAATAACCCATTATGGTGCTTCGTGGTATTTCAAACTGATGTTTTGGACGATCAGACAAAAAACAATTCTGAATTCCATCATAAAGATGTGAAAAATTATTGGCTTGAATTAGGAGGTAGAAGGTATCCTGAGGAAACGCAGGATTTAGATTTCAATAAAAATAGATATGGTTTGGCTTACGATGCATTTTTAGAGTTCAAAAAGACTATAAGTTCTAAACAATCTATTCCATACATCATGCCTCATTTTTTCAAAAAAGAATATCCAATTTTTAGCATCGATTTGTCTGATCAACCTCAGAGTCTATCTAGTGGTAAAAGCAATAATTTGATGCTCAATGTTGATTTCAATACATTTGTAACAGCAGCAACAAGTAGCGCAGTAGGTACTACGTGTTACGCTATTATTGTAAGTGGATCGAATTTTGTGTACGACCCGACTAAAAATATGATTAAACGGGAAATTTTATAATTATTTTATAAGCTATATATTTTTAATGGAGTGATCTCCATTAAAAAAAAAATCGTATTAGACTTAAATAAAACATGGAGGATGAAATTTATTGTCATAAGTGTAAGAAAAGAACAAAAAATATAAACGCGGAAATTGTACAAACTGCAAACGGAAGGTGGAGAATTTCAGCTAAATGTGTTAAATGTGAGACTAACAAAAGTAAATTTATAAAAAATCCGAATGAGGAAACTAACGTAATTCCTGAAACTGAAGTTATAAATTTACCTGAAAACGAAAAGTTAGAATTTGCGAAAGAGTTACATAAACCCGTTAGAAAAAGATTTCAGAAAAGAAAAATTGTTACTCATGGAAAAGATGATCTTTGGGCTGCGGACTTGATTATAATGAAACAATACGAGAATGAAAACAAGGGGTTCGGTTACATGTTGAATATCATTGATACTTTTTCAAAGTACGTTTGGTCAATTCCATTGAAAAAGAAAAACGGAATAGCAGTTTCAAAAGCTTTCAAAGACGTTTTGGAAAATGTGAAATTTCATAACCATTCTACCCCTAAACTCCTTCACACGGACAAAGGTTTAGAATTTGAAAATAGACTTTTCAAAGAACTTTTAGACGAGTATAACATAAAAATGTATCACACGGAAAGTTTAGAAAAATCCGCAATTATAGAAAGATTTAACAGAACTTTGAATCAGAAAATGAAAATTCGTTTCGAGGTGAATGGAAATAAAAATTGGATCGATATTCTACAGGAATTAGTTAATGAGTACAACAAACAAGATATTCATCGTTCTATTGGGATGACACCTGCTCAAGTTGATGCGAAAAATGAAAGTGAAATCCTAAGAAATTTATTTAAAAAGAGTGGAAAAAATGGAAAAAAGAAATTTAAAATTGGAAATCGTGTAAGAATTACGAAATCGAAGAAAACTTTTGCAAATAAATACGAGGCAAATTGGACGAAAGAAATTTTTGAAATAACTGAGATTTTAAAAACGACTCCAGTTACTTACAGAATAAGAGATTTAAACGGAGAGGAAATCCAAGGAACTTTTTATCCCGAGGAATTACAACTCACGAAATTTTAAAATCACTTTATTAGAAGCTCACTTCGTTGTATCTCAATATGTTTTAATGGAGAATCTCCATTAAAACGAACAATATTAAACTACTCTATCTTGAAACTCTTGGATGAATTCATCAGAGAGTTTTTGATGTCTAGAAATCCAATACCAGTCTACTCTATCTTGAAACTCTCTGATGAAGTCTTCGGATAGTGTTTGTTTAAATGAAATCGAATTCCAAACTACTCTATCTTGAAACTCTCTGATGAAGTCTTCGGATAGTGTTTGTTTAAATGAAATCCATCGCCAGTCTACTTTATCTTGAAACTCTCTGATGAAGTCTTCAGATAGTGTTTGACTAAATGAAATATCATCCCAATCTACTCAATCTTGAAACTCTCAGATGAAGTCTTCGGATAGTGTTTGACTAAATGAAATCTCATCCCATTCTACTCTATCTTGCATTTCTCTGATAAGGTCTTCGGATAGTGTTTGCTCTACAGAAATCAAAATCCAATCTACTCTATCTTGAAACTCTCGAATGAAATTCTCAGAGAGTTTTTGCTCTCTAGAAATCCAATGCCATTCTACTCTATCTTGAAACTCTCGAATGAAATTCTCAGATAGTGATTGGTTAATTGAAATCTCATCCCAATCTACTCTATCTTGCATTTCTCTGATAAATTCTTCAGATAGTGTTTGGCTAATTGAAATCAATCTCCAATCTACTCTATCTTGCATTTCTCTGATGAATTCATCAGATAGTGTTTGGTGAATTGAAATCTCATCCCAATATACTCTATCTTGCATTTCTCTGATGAATTCATCAGATAGTTTTTGCTGTCTAGAAATCTCATACCAATTTACTTTGTCTTGAAATTCTCTGATGAATTCATCAGATAGTTTTTGATGTCTAGAAATCTCATACCAATTTACTTTGTCTTGAAATTCTCTGATGAATTCATCAGATAGTTTTTGATGTCTAGAAATCTCATCCCAAGGTATAAAATAACCAGACTCTTCAACAAAATCTCTAATAAACTGTTTATGTTTGATCGAATCAAAATTTAATATGAAGGTTTGTGGATTTACATTTAAGAATATACATTTCTCTTTATTTGCTGGAATATTCATAGCTTTGCAAAAAATGAAATAGTCATAAGCATCTGTGATCTTGTCTCGAATCTCCATGTAAATTTCAGTTGGTAATACAATTTTGTTATCCATCTTTTATTTTTATTATAGAATATATTCTTTTAACTATCCCCCTCATTTTTTTTATCCACCCACTTTTTCTTTTGCCTATTCCTGTATGGATACTATTTATCCTTTTAACTTACCCAACATCTGAATTGGATACTTAAAGTTGGGTCTCTAGATTCAAAAAATATTTTTAGCGTGACGCCATTTTAATTTTTCTAGTGAAAACATCAGAGAGAGATAAATTTTGAAAATATCGACCCCTAAATTGTTAAAGCTTTTTTAGAGTTCACTAGAGTTTCTGATAAAAAATATTTAAAAAAAAGTCAATGCCTCTGATGTTTTATGATAAAAAAGTTTTAACAGAGATTCAAGTCGCTAAACCGAAAAAAGTCACTGGTTCTGATGTTTTGTGTTAAAAAAGGTGCTTTGATGTTTTGTGGTAAAAAATTTTATCAGGGGTTTAACAGAAAAGCATTTTCAACAGGGTTTAGCACAAAAGTAGTTTTAACAGAGATTGAAGTCGGAATCATTTTTAACAGAGATTGAAGTCGGAATCATTTTTATCAGAGGTTTAACAGAAAAGCATTTTCAACAGAGATTGAAGTCGGTGAGCCAGGATTGGTATTCGGATACTACTTATATATATATATATATATATATATATATATATATATATATATATATATATATATATATATATATATATATAGTATATATAAGCTACCCTTTTTCCAAACTTTATAGTTGTAACCTATTCAATCATCAGGGGAAGTATGATTAAATCCCAATAATTCAAGTAAATTTCTCCGAAGTTGTACGCATTTTTCAGGAAACGTTAAAAAACCCGACGTTCATTCACGTATTACCTATGTGTATATGATAGTAGGGGTACGTATTTAATTATTGTTTTAACGTGAATACGGGCTGTGCCAACACACATTCCTTTGTAGGTTTTCCTTTTAAAGTGTCTGCGATTTTGAAAAAGTTTTTCTTCTATCCAATAAGCAAAAATCATAACTTCAAATTTTATGCGTGGCTCTTAATTTTAAGTTTATCACAGCCAGAGAAGACGTGAATGGACCAATGAAAAACCGCGTCCCGGTTGTTGGAAAGTAAAATGAAATTTAAGTGAACATCTAAGATAGTCAACTTATCTTTCGGAGTCATTTGCAGCTAGCAACGTCCAAAGCTACCAGAATGCTTGGTATGGTGATCAGGAATTGTCGGCAGTATTGTCATACAATTTAGTTGAGAGTTTAAACCCCAAAATTTATATCTTTCACAGCTCTTTTGGCAAGTTCAAATCTTTATGCTGCTCTATTTTGTTGGACCAATGGCTCAAATGTTCGTAGTCAAGTATATACATATTTTTTAATTTTTATCTTTTTTATTTTTATTATTATTGTTAAAACTTTGTTATTGCACAATTGACTGACGTGTGCCATATTGTAATTAGGATTGCCGGTTTTATGCCACGAATAAAGCTTTATTCTATTCTATTCTAATGGTAGTAAAATAATGATGTTTCAAACTTTACTCACACAGTGATGGTATTACAAGACGAAATGCAATAGTGGCCAACTACCTGCTTCTACGACTTACGGGGGACTGGTTAAGAAAGGAGATAACTCAAGTGCATACTATCTACCGGTCTATTCAACTTAAAAATAACTTTATCGGTATTTAGTGCAACAAAAAAGGGGCTGGAAAATTGTTGCTGCTTATTGATTAGCACAATGGAGGGTACCTACCTACGTATATGAACCCGGATCCTCATATACCGATAAGGAATAACTAAGAATAACTAAATAGGTAGGTATCTACATACTCAACGCAAGATGGGTTTCTTAATTTATTATGTAATCGCGGAGGAGTATGAAAGCGCTAATCCGTTGGGGAGAGGTCAAAATTGAGTAGCAAAAGCGCTAAAAAAAAAGCGCGAATTTTCGGCAGGATGTCAGTTGCATACGCGAACTCTTGGCGCTTTGGGTAGGGGCGGCAGACGTCAACGAACCAACAATGGCCCCAATTTCATCATCACTTGAAACAACAGTTTCGCATTATTAGTTCATTATGGTTACTTAGCAATATTTGTTGATAACTTAGCGTAATAAATCAGCTTTCCTTGAACACTACAATGGCTTAGGGACCATGAGATGTGCGATCAAATGAGAGCATTCCAAAAAGGGAGTTACCTACACTTTGCTAGTAACGCATTAGTTGTACGTGAAAATCAATAGAAAACAAAGCTTCTCCTGTACACTTTTTCGGGCTAAAAAAAGTTACACTTTTTTTTTTCAAATACCGAAGGCTAAAAGACACATTCATGTCAAAAAGATGAAGAACAACGGAAGGATACGGGGATATGTGCATTCGGGGCAAAATAAGAGGAGGGAATTTTGACGCTTAAGGAATACGTCCGAAAAGCTTAATTCTAGATAGGTATGATTGTGAATATTAATCTACATATGGCTTGTGAGACCGACTTGACTTGACCTTTTTTGTCAAATAAAAAATATTAGTAAGATTCTCGTAATCATTTTATCCCTGGAACTGCAAGCAGATTTTCGCGCTTTCGCAACTTATTTTTCGCGCTTTTGTACAATCCATGTTCCCCGGGAATTAGCGCTTTCGTGCACCGTCCTTCAGCGGATTAGCGCTTATGCCATCCTGCCTGTAATCGTATTGAACACCCTAGGCTTTTGAGAAGGATAAAAACTAAAAAGCTACAATTCGTTTGACAAATAATTTTTCTGTCTTGGTAAAACTTCTGCATAGACCAGCGATCTTGCCAATTCGATATTTCAATTCTCTGTTTTATGGTGTATCTACATCATATTCTTTTTTTATGAAGAGCAAAATATTTATTCTACGATTGTTGGTAGGTTTGTCCATGAATGCAGCGCCTTTGGAAGTTCTGTCTATTGATTATCAGGAGTTGGTCACCAGTAAGGACTGGCTACACGCGGCAGGTAGATCTGTGACCGCCGCAATCTGGCAATACGTATGACAGAACATGACATCACCCGTGCAACACTCGAAGTGATCCATCGCAGCGGATCAGTCTTGATCATGACACCAGGCGAGGTTGCACTCCGTTTCGACAAATGGCTTGTCAAAACGACCAATTCGTGAATGGTCGTTTCGACAAAGGTGGGCCCCGGCAGCCGTAGGCCGTTTTGCCGAACGAAATACGCTTGGAATGTACATATTGCGACAGAGTTAACGTGAATGTTGTTGACATAGTTTATTATCTTTCACGAGACTTTGCTTCTTTGATACTATGAGAAGGTACATTGATTAAGAATGTCAGTTCACCTCCCTCCTTCCCCAGTGTCGCGTCTTGTGTCGTGTTTGTTTTGCTTGTGGCGTATTTATGCAAAATGGACCTTCCTCGAGCCTCTTCTCGACAGAACAATTGAAAGAGAGAGAGAGTCGCCTCAACTCTTAAGACAACAGCCACAGAACAGTTGATAGTTAAACCGAACAAAATTATCCGGCAAAAAATAAGGGCTGCCTCAACTTCGGAATTGAAGTTTGCCGACATAGCACTAATACAAAACTCGGCGCTCCGCGCCTCGCCAGGGGGCAAGCCCCCTGGACCCCCGGTTACCTCTATTTACATACTTCGGACGAAATTATTGAAACACAGAATGTGTTTGCGTTGTCGCGCAACCAAGTGACAACCAAACAAGCGTCATTGTTTACTATTCATTTATAACATCAATTTATATAGTTATAGTATGAAACTGCGAAAAAAAATACGAAATAAATTCGTGATAAATCAAGAGCGATTTATCAAGTAAATGTCCTAAAGAGGCTACATACGAAATTACAGCTTCCTAGAGTGTAAAGTATAGAAATTAGCTTTAAAAGCCACTCGTCTGATCTGGACCCTGGACATCGTCAAGTAAATGTCCTAAAGAGGCTACATACGAAATTACAGCTTCCTAGAGTGTAAAGCATAGAAATTAGCTTTAAGAGCCACACATCTGATCCGGACCCTGAGCATCGTCAAGTAAATGTCCTAAAGAGGCTACATACGAAATTACAGCTTCCTAGAGTGTAAAGCATAGAAATTAGCTTTAAGAGCCACACATCTGATCCGGACCCTGAGCATCGTCAAGTAAATGTCCTAAAGAGGCTACAAACGAAATTACAGCTTCCTAGAGTGTAAAGTATAGAAATTACCTATTCAAATTATTTAACCTCCGCTTCACAAATCAAACCGTTTTCGTAATACTCAGATCACCTGCTATGAATCAAATCATCGAAACACAAGCTCAATGAAATCATCAGAAATTAACAAGCGGTTGCAATCATGTTCACAATATCAATTATTGAGAATGATCACCTGTGTGTAAACAATTATTTATATAACCATGCTCATAACTCAGTTTGTTGGACACGCACTTCGCAGTAGTTAACATAATATTGTTGGATAAATCGAGAGCTTTCGAACGAATGGTCAACGAATTTTGTGGGATGAAAAACGACGAAGTACCATATCCCTAGCAACGACTCGGTTGTACGTGAAAATCATCCGTCACACATTTCGTTACCATCCCGCGTTCCATTTTCGGCTAGTTAGTCCATGGCTAAAACACATTCTGTGTTAAAAACATATCGCGTGCTTAGAAAACTCATCCCAGCCATGCCAACCACAATCGAAGACACATCCTCATCACTCATCCGACGAAACAGCTTTTAAGCTGTTAAGACATTTTACGAGGCGAGTCCCCCGTTTTCCTTATTCAGTTCACTTTTGTCTAACCACCCTCTTGATTATGAAGTCTGGCTTGTCGAAAAGGGATGTTTTCTTTGTCGAAACGGGTTACGGCCCCAGGCGAATCCAGATGTACGAAAACACAAAATATTGCGTGATCCAGACGGTCTAATGTAGTTTTGTTGTGGGTGTTGCTTATGAGTCTGACGTCACTAAAATTAAGCGGAATAAAAGAGTAGCCAAAGAGGCTGCTTCCCACCTATCACGTGGAACTCCTTATTTACTCCAACATTCACTGGAGAGAGGGGCTGAAAATTAAACTGGCTTCAATTCGAGAGGGGGGTGTGACAGTACCATAAGAGATACAACTTGTACTAATAGCATGTGCTATGTTCGGAGAAGATGATTTTCTGGTTCTCGGATCCTCTTCTATCGCCAAACGCAGCATTTCAAGAACTTGAGGATGACACCCAGCGCAAGAGCGACTCACGGGAACTGTCACACGGTGTCAACATCCACACCTAGGAAATACTACCTTAACATAACACATGCGGAGGTGTTTTAGTAACAACACTAAAAACAGTTATTTACAAAATATATTTCCATTCAAATCGAACCCTGGGTTCAAGTAAGCGGAAATTCAACAGGAGTGGCGTAGATAGTACTGACATCACAACTTATTTGAAAAATGCCTAATTCAAATTAACTTAGAATGCTCTGTATTTAGGTTCTCCCAGCTTAAAAAGAAGTCCAGTGTCACCTCGTTCTGGGTTGTACCCTGTCAAGTACTCATTCCCTGGTGCCTGCAAACAATAATAAATAAACGCTGCAAATAATTCATGTTAATTCACCTAGGTATTGATAAAACAGTGGTTTGTATCGATTAATCGAAATCACTTACTAATGTGTTGTCTTAATAATCTATTATTCTTAGGGCCAGTTTATCAATTACCTATCTACATTAACTGCAGGATAGCTGGAGTATAGCGCTATACTCCAGATAAAGAATGTGAGTCGTTATCAATGCCGAAATACCTGGCGGATAAAATTATCTCTCAGATAAACTCTGTCTGGCAGATAGCGCCGTTAGCATCCTCAGAAGAGTCGGTAGGTGACAAAATAAGGGCGATTTACCCATGGAGCTACCACATAGTAGTGTAGGAGCTACATTTTCTTCATGGATCGACTATTAAAAAACCGGGTCTGACGTCCACAACACAACAGTGTCCATCATGCTATCAAGCTCAGCAAATAAGAAACCACCACATTTTTGCTATATGCTTCATTTCTGGAGAGATACAATACTAATACGAATTGCGATATTGCAACCTGAATTATTATGAATGAATTATTGTGATCAGTAAGTTGTGGACTTAATTTCATCTTCGGTCTGTGTTATAAAGTAAAGAACGGTATCTTTGTCCAACCAAAACCTCAATAAAAATACGCACTCGTTCCATTTTAGTAGGTGATCTACACAGGCTCTTACTATATATGGTCTTCTTTTCCATTCAACGAATTATGGTACAATAGAATCTTCGCCGTTGCTGCTGTTTGAAGACAAATCCCCCAAATATATCCAATGGAATGTACAAAAAAGACGATCAAACTTGATTCAATTAAGGATGTTGTAAATAAATAAACTTGTTTGAGGTTAGAAAGCTCTAGATATCTCATTAACCTCCATTTATAATAGTTATCCGGCCGTCCAGTGAACAGATAAATTGAAAGGCCAGATAAGGTTTAACTAAGGATGGATAAACACCTCAGATAAATCCCACTTATCCATCGGATAAATGTGATTGATAAACCGGCCCTTAATCGATTATTAATAACTCCCGGATTGATGAATTAGTAATTGATTAATTGGTTTCCATCAAAGTTATTCAGTATTTTAGGCTTTAAAACATAGTTTGATCTTTGCGTGAAAGAAGCATTTTAGGTTATATTTATAGTGGAGCTAACAACTTGCCCCTATAGTCAACTCACAGACAAATGAAAGAAGAAGAATTAGTTATTCATATGTCTGTTCCACCAAAGAGGATGAGATTTGGGAAAGCCCTTAGAGCATAAATAAGATAATGATTACTATTTGTTAATTAAGCTCTAAAGGGGAGCTCAACAAGATTTACCAAAAAAATCATTTACAACAAATTTCCATTTATGATTTTCTTAACTAGAATTAACTCATTTAAGGATGTCAAAGATTGATATAGTTTTCTAGGAAATGGATTTCTTTATTGTTTTCCCAAATAATAATTTGAGATCTTTCAATTTGGAAATTTATAGATTAATTATTTTAGCCGTAATCAATGGAATAACCATTCGCTAGCCATAATTCATTGAAAATCGATTAATTAGTCAAAATTATTAATCAATGTCATTAATTGATGTATTGTTGTCGATACCCATTCAAATCATACACAAGTAAGTAGGCAAATTCATACCGTGTATTTACGCTGTAGGCAATCCACATTTTATACTATCTTTCATTCTTAATTACTAAATTAATCTTACACATTTAATTCAACTAACAAGAGGAGTGTCTGATGTGTCCTGCTGCGAACTCTTTGAAACGTTTACTAAATAGTCTACTCAAAAAATGAATCAACCAGATAGGAGGTCCGAGAGGACATCTTGATTTTAACTGGGGGTCCGTGGAGTCAAGAGTTTGAGAAACACTGGCCGAGCTGATTACCTAGCAGAAAGCTGTACATACACACAGTGGCACTCAGTTGGTTGCTTATCAGCAAGTTTACAACATGGAGTGAAGGAACCTGAACATTGGAACAGCGAATGAGTGGGTAAAGAATTGAAACCACGCGTACGGAAGTTGGGCCCTGCTTATTGCTATGTAAACAATCTGCTTGGCAATTATTATGGAGCTTTGAGCACTGCTCACTGCTAGGTGCCTCTGTGTACGCAGTAGTAACGATCCATGCTTTATCCCCCTTTTACACGACCCGTTCCCAACCTCCCTTTCCCGTTCCTGGTCCCGGCCTCACTGCCACCGGTCTCCCTTCTAGTCAACAGAGCATTGTATTTACACGACACGTTCTTTGGCGCCCAACCGGTTCGCCCGACTGCTTAGTTCTTTTCACATTGTGATGTAACAGCCAAATTAGCACATTTTTAAACCAAGGTAGCACATTTAAAACAATCAAATTAGCACAATTTGCATCAGAGCCTACCTATAAATACTGTCTGTATATACGCTCTGCAGGAGACAGGCAACCTGAAGTGATTGGAGAAATGTGTTCCAACCTTGGTGAACGATCTCTTTCCTGCCAATTTGATCGTATTCCCCGTTGTTTTACCACTGAAAAGTCTCAATAATCGCGGGAGCTTGAGTCCAACATGTTCACAGTAACACAGTTACTGTGTTAACTATGTTATGGCAAAAAACGACGAGACGTTCGCGAACAATCAAGTTGAGTCATAAGACTTCTAAACCCTGACCAACTAATCTGAATTTTTACTAAGGGATTGACTACTTGATGTTATGTATTTTTGAGATGCGAGCGTAGTGAGCATCCAGACCACTGATCTGCGTAAAATCTCATGGTGACTGGAGCGCTGGGAACTCCATGTAGTGGGCAGTCGTGCTAAAGAGCAAGTCAGGGAGTAGAGTCTCGTGACTCGACTTGATTGTTCGAGAACGTCACGTCAAAAAACGCGTTCTAAATAATAACCTACGATTAAAAAAAAAAGTTTGGAATTTTTATCTTTTTTTATCAATATTTCGGCAAATTCGGGGATCGTGGCAGTTAACTCTTAATGTCGTCCCCTGTAGACCATTATGGTAAATGCCGTTGGAATTATGGTAGTGTGCATCTGCAAACATGTATTATAGCCCCATTTTACTTAAAGCATGTTCACACATTTAAAATCATATTTTATATTTATTCATTAATTTTTACTCGCTATTTGTTCTCCAACTAAACCTATGCTTGCATGTTACAATAAGTGAGGAAGGTTAAGCCCACCCAACTTTTAGATTTTTCTCGATGCTCCAAGGATCTATTTGAACGACCGGCAAAATACAGTCGACATTTTTTATACAGAAACTCAAGTAAAAGTGTCATATAGATCAGAGCGAGACTCATCAGACCCTCTAGTTCGGAAAAACATTAAATAAGGTTACTCACGTTATTAAACACTTTTTCCCAATCATAGCAGTCTTCACCAGAAGCCCACATTTCCGGGGCATCTATAAGAGGGATGTTGAGGTATTGAATAAGCCTGCGCTTGTCATCAGCGTACCTGGAAACATTGTACAGAATAATAAAATAAACTAGCAGAATGCCGGGTCGTTACCCGGGTCATGGTGTATAGATTTATATGTACTTAATGTACTCGTGGTTAACCTCATTTCAAGATATTAGTTTCAAATCATGTGCTCCACACCTTAGCCGAGGATAGACCCCTAGACCCCTCATGGTGCTACTTTGTCTAAAATTTAAAATCTTCTGGCCCTCGATATCTGAACAGGATTTCAAAATTCCTGTCTCGGAAAAGCTCTCATCAAAATTTAAACTTCCAAAGATGAGCATTTTTATTTTTTTAAGCTTTTATTGCACCGAGTAATCTCATTAACAATATGAATCTGACTTATATGACTACAATACACTATTCAGGACCTAACATGAAACTTTGTCCCTTGTCTCTCGAACATATCACATTCACTTCCTACACAAGCTCATGCGGTTTCAAACGCTTAAGGCGTCGATTTAGATCTTGCACTTCCAGGAGCTTTACAGCTACCTCATTCACATGATCTTTTAGTCTGGCAAGATGAGCCATTGCTCGCTTTTTGATCACCTCATCCACACTGTCAACTTGAAGTTCACGGTGGAGTGCCTCACTTCGGAAGTACCACGGTGCATCAGTGATACATCGTAGTACAGAGTTCTGGAAACGTTGAATGATCTGTGTATTGGTTGGAGTGTGCAGCCCCACAACTGCGCTCCGTACATCCAAACTGGCTTGAGTTCTTGACTGTACAGAAGCAGCTTGTTACCAATGGTCATGGTGGATCTTCGGCGGATTAGCCAATACATACTTCAATGTATTTAGTTTCAATTCGAGCTCAGTCCTCTTCTTTTTGACATGTTCCTTCCACCTGAGCTTGGTGTCTAGCGTCATGCCCAAGTATTTGGCTTCATTCGCGTAGGGAATTGCGGAGGAAAGTAGGGATGTAGTTAATCTCCCGGTTGGTAAAATCAACGTGCACCGACTTGGCCTCATTCAATTTGATCCTCCATTTTGTTGTCCAAAGACTGATTTTGGAGATGGACTTATTGAGTTTTGATATTGATTCATTATTGCTGTCTCCAACTGCCAGGACAGCAGTGTCGTCTGCAAATGTTGCTGTGGTGTTATGTTCAACTTCTGGTAAGTCGCTGGTGTACAGAAGGTACAGGAAGGAAGAGCATAGACAATTTATCTTACTCTGCTGATCAGGAAGGAGCCGGTAATTTTATTCATCTCTTGTTGTCCCAGAGAGGCTTTTAACTAAATTTCAACATCTTAAGAGGAACTGGAGAAAATTTATATCACTCTGCTAATCAAGGTAGAACTCGCAATTTTATTAGTCTCTTGATGTCCCAGAGAAGCTCCCAATTAAATTGGATGATTTATTTTATATCATTAGCTTTCACTTGATTGGACAGCTTGTGTGCAACACAAAGAACTAGTAAAATGTGGGTGTACTATATTATCTCATTTCTTTTCTCCACGGCAGGTGTCTACTCTTATAACGACATTTAATAATATAATTATTATTATAACTACCTACTCGAGTAATAAATTATAGATCAGGGATCTGCCTAGAAGAGCTATCAAATATAGAAATAATAAACCTTTGAGTAATTATTTGACGAATTTTCGTTTTGAGCGCTACCCCAAAATTCGAGTGGTGAGTCGTTTTTCCATAACATTTTTAGTAGAATCCAAATACAAATTTCTATTTAATGAACAAAATCAGTGTCAAAATTTTGACTTTTACAGCATAATTTCGTTGATTGGGATCTACATGAAAAATCATGAGCTGGTCAAACACAAGGAGTCTTTCATTTTAAAAATCTAGGCTATTATCGAATGATTTGGAGAATCACATACAAACTTCTAATCATCGTATAAGTTGGTATGAACAACATATACACGAATGTATGTAGGAACCTTAAAGTACACTTGAGTAGACAATGCGTTAGTGACGACGACGACGTGAATGACTGCATCACTGGCTAACGGAGCAGCAAAGAGTTTCACAACAGCTATCAGAAAGACTCCACAAATGCACTGATCGTGAGGCGATAATGTTGGGAAGTAGTGACTGGACCCCGCAGTTTGTGAGGATAATGTTTTGAGCTGGCAGAGCTAACGGGTTCCAGCCTATCCTCCCAGCCTGCCTATACTTCCTCCTTCATCAATTTCATCATCAATCTGGTCTATAAATCCATGACCCCAACCCCCAAATCAGTCCACAGTCAGATCTTGGTAGAGTAAGAGCCTGAGGCCCTAGTATGTTTGGTTTCTGCCTAGTGTTCTGTCAAACCTGCCTTGAGTTCTGTAGCGTTCGTGTCATTAAGAACATTTTGGTCTGATACTCAGGTAAACTTAGGTGCGATACTCGGATACACAGTCAATCAAAAACCACGAGTTTTATTGTTCTCAGAGACATATATTTTGTTCAACTATCATAGTTCAACTAAGACAGTGAGAATACTTTCACTGCTATAAAGTTTTTTTTTCTTCTTCCATTTATAGTCATCAAGATTCGATCTCTTCAGGACATGTATACCATAGCTCTTCAGCACTTTCACAACCCCAATGTTCGCTAAGTAGGCTACGTTACGTTCAAGCAAAACTCCCGCAGTCGAAGAGGTTCAATTAATCTGTGTCGGTGGCGTAGGTAGCTTAAGCGCTTATCCTTAAAATTAACTTCTATCTCAGAGAAGGTAAAGGCATGAGTTCAAACTCTTTTTGGGTTGTTACATTTGGGGCAGGACAGTTTAGGACCCAGAATTTAATAAGAAATAATCCCTCTCGAGCCAGACTGTAAACATCACATTCCCTGACGTAGCATCTTTCACTTCCTCACTCAAATGAGTCAGTCAAAACACGCTGTGTCAATGACCTTCCTCGACTTTGACTCCTTCCAGCGAGCATCGGCTGAGCCAGCAGCCTGCAGTTTCACTTCGAAGATTGTTCCCGTTTCGGATTGTGTCCGGTCGGATTCGACTTTGGGAAAATGTTAGGTTCAAGGGAAACCCCCGCAGTCGAAGAAGTTTGATTAATAGGTCTTGGTGGCGAAGGTTGCGAAAGTGCTTGTTTTTAAAACTTCTATCCCAAAGAAGGTAAGGGCATGAGTTTGAACTCTGCCGAGGCAACCAATATTTTTGGGTAGTGACAGCTATAAGTAGGTACACTGCTTTTTTTATCCAGGCCCTTAAACACGATGTTCTTCTTCTCATCCTGTGCCCTCAATCACACCAAATTACAGGTACTGATGTCATTTGATACCCTTTTACTTTTGATATTCACTCATAATTAAACTCGTTTCTTTTGAGTCTTTATGCCCCAGAAGCCACTAAGAGACTGCAATAATACCACTAGAATAGCTTCAATAGTTGTAACCTATACATTATAGATTTCTGACAATTACCGTCAGATCCAAGAGAATGTGCGTCTATCCGTCGCTATCGTGCTGGGTTGAACGCGACATTCTCGAGTTCTTAGATGAGGATCCGAGAAACGGAAAACCATCTCAGAACATAGCACATACGCTATTAGTATGAGTTCTATTTCTTATGGTACTGTCACACCCCCCTTTCTCTATGTAGTGCGGATTTCGGCCCCATTGCACCTCTGGGGGCAACCTAAGTCCGTTACATGGTAGCAGAGCATAATTAGGATTATGTACAGCTGACGCCTAGTAATCCGATCCACTATTTTTGTGGGAGTTAATGTTTCAGAAGAAACATGGCCTGGGTTTCCAGAAGGAATACCCATTATCTCCCTTGGATACATAAATGATTTTATTGGTTCTTGACTTTCAATTTCTCAATTTTTCCCCTCATATTATTTATATTGTTCATACTTAATTTCTTCCAAGGGCATTGTTCCCAAACCTAGGGCATCGTTCCCAAATTCATGAGTCCCCAAAGTGGGCACCTTCCACTGTATGTCTCCAAAGTTGAGCAAGTTATAATTCCCAGGGCATAGTTCCCATTTCCATAAGTCCCCAGAGTGGGCATCTCCCACTGTAAGTCTCCAAAGTTGAGCAAGTTATATTATTCCTGAATGTTCCAATCTTTGATTGGGGGTTAATTACCTAATGAATACTTCATATGAAGATTAAATGACAATCCATCCTGTTTTAATTTATAAATCTTTTTTTTATCCTCAATTGCCAATGCAGCTATTTATTAGTGAGCATCAGTTCTCAACCAGTTCCTAAACTATTCCACCTGGTTTACATACTTGCTCTTCAATCAAGTATGTCTTTAAGGGGAAGAGTGTGACAGTTACCGTCAGATCCAAGAGAATGCGCCTCTATCTGTTGCTCCCGCGCCAGGTTGATTCTCGAGTTCTTGGAATGCTGGGGTTGGCGATAGATGAGGATCCGAGAACCGGAAAATCATCTTCTCCGAACGTAGTGCATACGCTATTAGTACGAGTTGTATCTTTTATGGTACTGTCACAACACTCTCTCTCTACGTAGCGTGGATTAAGGCCCCATCGCAACTCGGGGGGCGACCTAAGTCCGTTACATCTTAGACACAGACTCCTAATTACAAACCACCAGATTACAAATTTATGATAGATATTTATGGTGATGATGATTCATGATAGATTGATGATTACAAATTAAATAACACCAAAAAAGACACGTACTGACTCAGAGTATTGGAACAAGTATCGAGTTTCTATTATACCTACATCAAAATGAAAAACTGTTGAAAGGGAAACTTACAGCATTCTCTTTTCACCCCAGACCTTCTCCTGACTGATGCACCAATCGCTCATTTTGCTGTCGTGCTGGTCGTACTGGTCCAAATCCAATCGTTCGATGTCCTCAACAACGATTTCCACTTCACCAGGAGTTGACCAGTCGTAGATCATCAGCTCCGCATGCTCTCTGAACAAATAACGTAATTCACGTTATACAAGATAAAATGTGATGAAAATAATAGAACAGACTTCAAGAGAGATAGAAGAAAACTTCAGAAGCCACAACGTGTGACCAAGTTAGGATATGTCAAAAGTTTTTAGTGTTTTTAACCTCTTTCACAACTCTCACTCCTCACCTTCACAGCTGCAATTCAATACTCAAAATAACAACAATGAGGAACTTTCATACATTTTTTTAATGGAGAAATTAAAAGTGGATGGGATTTATATTTAAATGGCGAAAGAATAATTTTGACATTTTATGTCTTTACTATGGCACATAAATGAAAAAGCGTCACGCGGGGGAGCGTCACGCGGAGAGCGTTACGCGGAGATTCCCTAATGATCCCACGATTCTGAGATTTGGTATGTAGCCCCTTGAGGGACTTCTGAACACAACTGACCGATCCCAGATCAGCTGAGTGGCTCTAGAATCCAGTTTTTCCCTAATGATCCCACGATTCTGAAATTTGGTATGTGGGCCCTTGAGGGACTTCTGAACACAACTGACCGATCCCAGATCAGCTGAGTGGCTCTAGAATCCAGTTTTTTTCCCTAATGATCTCACGATTCTGAGATTTGGTATGTGGGCCCTTGAGGGACTTCTGAACACAACTGACCGATCCCAGATCAGCTGAGTGGCTCTAGAATCCAGTTTTTCTTTAATGATCCCACGATTCTGAGATTTGGTATGTGGGCCCTTGAGGGACTTCTGAACACAACTGACCGATCCCAGATCAGCTGATTGGATCTAGAATCCAGTTTTTCCCCTAATGATCCCACGATTCTGAGATTCGGTATGTGGGCCCTTGAGGGACTTCTGAACACAACTGACCGATCCCAGATCAGCTGAGTGGCTCTAGAATACAATACGGGGTTTTATAGGAAGGGGAAAGGGGGCGCAAAGACATAAAATGTCTCTCGTGGTTGCGTACTTGTACGAAAGCTGTATCCACCGTATGAGTTTCAAGAGGTTCTAATACCAAGTTCAGAGTACATACGTTTCAAAGTTTAACATAGTCCCGAGCAGGTTTGTTTTTTTGGATGAGGGTGGGGATTATGTGGAGAAATACATCTGACGTAAACATTGTAAAAAAAATTTTTTTTTTTTCAATTTTTCTATGACTTTCTGATTTTTTAGAAAACTTTTAAAATTACTTTTTGCATGACCCTCGTATAAGCCTTGTAGGCATGTCCAGCAAAATTCTATGAATTAAGCTTTTCCTAAGATACGAAAATAGAATGAGTCAGACAAAGTACGAAAATGAATGTCAAAAAGCTTACGATATTTTTGGAAGGTATTTGGTTTTGTACTGTTCTTCCATATCCTCAAGAAAACTTTTCGTCAAAGCTTTTCCATTAGCTTCACAGTACTTGTTCCTCTTCTTGATGTTTTCTTGAACTTTAGATACCGGGACGTCAAGATAAATTACCAGATGAGGCTTCATGAGGACACGGAGTGTTGCTTTCTTGAGTTCATTGATGACGTACCGGGCTATAAAATAAAAATAATTACAGAAATACAATTTCAGTAATGGATTAAAATCAAGAGGATTAAAAAGATATATCGTAAGGGGTCTCAAAATATCGTCAAATACTTTACGTTAGATAAAATTCTCACCTTCTTTGCTGATGTATTTATGTTTGGCCATAGTATCTGTGAAGACTTGGTCAGTCCATGGGGATCGTTCAATCACAACACCTTGCCCTGTTAAAGATTGTGTAAATATAAATAACAATACTGAAAGCTAAGCTGAATTGGCAAAATTACCTAACAGGTTCGAAAAAAGAAGGGATGGTGTGGTTGATAAACCAAAGCAGATGTACATGTTGATTTTTAGATTAAACAAGCAGTCAATGAGGCCCACTGTCAACTCGTAAATCGACAATTTACAGTTGACAATAGACAATACCCGAGAGGAGGATAAGCCAACGTCTTAAATATGCAGTTCTCTGACCCAATTCACACAAACCTGACTGCGCTGATGTCAGCGGATTATGAGACATGGCGTGACGTTGAAATGAGGCTAAATTCCCCCACTCGCACCCTGGAAAGGGGTAAGGAGAATTGTTGACAGCCCTGTAACTTTCGTCACGAAAACTTGTCCAATGAACGGAATGAACAATTACAAAGAACGACTTGGAGGAAATTGCTGGGTGATGATTGGGCCCGCCAAATGCAGACGCCCTGGACGAGTGAATATAACTAATATAATGTTTGAGTGAATATAAATGTTTGATGAGCATCAGCTCGAGGTCTTGTTTCTGGAATTGTGTAACCGTCCGGAGGCGAAATTTTGTCCGTTGAGCGAGCAATGGAAGACGGAACGGTCGCAGGTCTCCCACTCTTTGGCGCCCGCCTACCTATGACACCAAGAAGAATCGGCAGCCGAAGATCAGCGGTCTCACTTAGCCAAGGGACGCAGATGCTGAGGAGGATTCAGGATCTATAGAGAGCCGTTTCAACCAACGGTAAACAAATACCCTATTTCCATCTAATGCCCGAAAATAGTCTCTCTGACACCCACTCAAGCACACCTAGACACTTCAAGAAAACGTCCCGAGACGTAATAGTGAATTTTGGAGGCTTAGGTAGGTGTGTTATTCGGAGTGTAAAGGACTATAGGTAGTTCTCTAGCACTAGTAAACAGTTGTCAAAACCTAAACATACAAGTGTATATGAAGGACTAACAGATGTCGGAATATTTATAATAACAAATACGTGTTGACCGATTTAAAGTTGTCGTCATGCTTGGTTAATTATTTCACTAGTCATTTGTCATATTCCTAAAAATAGCGCAGAACCAGGGAAAGTATGAAGGCTTAACACTCTCTGGTTATGGTCAAGTGTCTCACGAGCCTGACGGTGCGTATTGAGACTGTAGTGGATTTGTTGTTTGAGTTTGCTTTGTAGTCTGTGTACAAAGATATGGGGTCACCGTTTGTAGTGGATACATGATCCGGTTATGCGGGTCTGGCCTACAGGGAGAATTTATGTGTGTTAAATTCTGAGTAGGTCTCTCGAGAGGGGAGTTTGGTCCTGTTGACATTGACGTTGACACTGACGTTGACATTGACGGTGACAAGTACAGTGTAGGTTTGGTTATGAGGAAACCAAGTTTGGGGCGTGATTGCCCGGTGTTGTCCACGGATGGTGGAGGTCCTATAATCCTGTAGAGGATTGTTGTAAGGACTCTTAGCCCTGATAAGGACTATTTGGATGTGCAGACCAGGAGGTTGCACTGCAGGTTTGACCGGACGAGGAAGTGAAGCTTCCTACGAGTCCAGGATCCTCGCTCTAGGGAACCTGGTGAATGCACCTTGAGGGTTACCCGGCCTCGAACCTCTCGGGCGGTTACGTAGTGTAACCCGGTGGTGAGGGCTTACTGGTCCAGAGCGGGGTAGCGAAATCCGTTCCCGCCTAGGGCCTCGGCTTTGTACGAGGGCTTTATAGGGAGGTCACGCGGCCGATGCAAGAGCCGGACCTTACACCTATGTGAAGGTCTGGAAAATCTGGAAGGTCTCAATAAAATAGCGTTAGTGCTATAGACAACAAATTAAATTGTCGTCTGTAATGAAGATCTAGAAGGTCTCAATAAAATAGCTAAATAGCTGATCCTTCTTGCTTGTTCACCAGAGGAGTTAAATCACTGCTGGTGATTAGAAAGCATGGATTGGGGGTTGGTCAAAAGGGGTTTGAAAAATAGTATTTATCTCCCTTTTGGAGTCGAGGGTGACTCGGGAATGACCCCACGTAGTTTGTCACACTCTTTAGATTCGAGCGTCAGAGCTGAACTCTGTTATAAAAGTAGGAGCGGCCGCACGCTGCCTATGTCTCGCGGGGGGAACTTGAGAGTTCCCCCTGCCCGCCGCTAGGGCGCTCTTGGGTTTTATCCCCAAGCCAGGATCAAACGGCCGGTATCGACAACGGGAATGTTGTTCTCTCGTTTCGCTGTTTAGATTGATCTTATTTGATCGTATATCTGATTTGGTTGTATAAGATCTTTGACAATCTTCCTCGGGGATGCTGTCTTTCCCGTTTTGATGCCAGTGAATCTGAGACTTCGGAGGGCTAAACTCTTCCTGCTTTCATGAGTGAGCTTATTTCTTTGTGTTGCCGCTAGAGAGCTCTTGTTTTGCACTTCTGAGCGATGGATTTGCGGTGTTCCATCGTCTTTGATTGTTAAAGACATTCTGGTGTCTTTTTGGGTGGTAAATTCACCACAGAGACGAAAACGGAAACATTTCAATCTCGTTAACACTAAGGGATCAAGACATAAACAAATCTTACCCTTACACCCACAACTAGGTGCGAGTTGGCAGAGTCTCTGTCTCTGTGACACATGTCCCACTGTCACTGTCATGCATGGGCAGTGAGTGCTAGCAGTTTTCACGCGCATTCTATGCATTTAGGATGTTTCTACGTCACGTGGTTTGTACAGCCACAGCTGCTTGCACATACAGGTTACAGCAGTTCCCATTTCCACTCAATGTATTAGGGAGGTAGGCTAGATCACTAGCTTCAGTGGCTGCAGTTCAAACTGCTAGCATAAACACAGCCTTAGCAATGAAAGTCCACTTAATTCAATGCGTAGGCCAGGTGTATAGAGTTAGGTAGCTCTGCGTTTAAATACCTATTCAACATTTCTGTGTCATGAATCATGAACGTCATTGATGTAGAAATAGTTAAGACAATAAGGCAGCCCAGACCTCAATTTTCGTCTCATCCAAGCTAACCCTCGAATTTATTTATTAAGAACCTAATCCAAGATGATAATTTGAGACTTAGATGACCCAAGAGATCAATTTTCCATTCAGCAGATTCATGATCTAACTCTTCAATTCAACTGCTCTGAAAGCCTCATTTTTCGCACACAAAACAATCCCAAAAGTTTGGTTGTTCTCCTTCAAACCCTCAACTTCTGAGGTGTAAAGTTTTCAGTCTTATTGGCTTGATGTCTAACTCTTGAAACACGTTTGCACAGTAGCACACGTTAAATAAAGCAGGTACCTATCTATTTAACAAAAATACCTGCACTAACTGTTGTCAGTAATAATTGAGGCGATTAGAATTTTCATTTTTATGACCCATCCTTGATTCATAAAACCTGATTGATCCAAGCTAAGAAAATTGACCATATCTTCTTTGCAATTATCTTATATGAATGAGAGATATCGAATGATTTGTACTTTTACAAAAGATGGAATAGTGCGAATTTCATCAAAATGGTTAAAATCGTCATTTACAAAACAAAAATACCAACAAATTGATAACTAGTATACATTTTGTTTGTACCCTTCAATTTGATTCAGGTAGGATAATTTGTATCAACCTAACCTGATCAAATGAAAAGTTCAGTAAATAAATGTCATGAATTAAAATTAAAGTCAAACCTGTTGAAAGAACGTGAGCGAGTGCGTCGATATACTTGCAGTAACGCAGCCTATACATCCAGGCTTGGAATGCGGCAACGTTCCTGAGCGGAAAAAAATAATTGAAAATTAAGATTATAGGTATTGCACATTTTAGTACATATTGCAAAATTTTATAAATAGAGGGATCTACCCTTTAGAATTAGGATTACCTACCAAAATAGCTCATAAAGTTGAGTAATTTAATGGTTGTGCCTGTCAAAAATGATAGCCTAACTCAGCAGAATTCGACTCAAACACTGACCTAAACGACTGATAGAGATGAGAATTGGCGGTTCAATTGACTTTAAGCCCATGTAACAATATTGAGTATTTAGCTGAACGTAAGTCAATGTGTAACAAATGTATGAACATTACAAAATAAGTAAATTCAAAAGTTCCAGTCATGCAGTATGATCGTATGAGCGAATTTTTGTGAATTATCGTAGTATATTATGTAACATTGTTTTGAATACTAAGGACTTTGAGGGAAAAGAAACTTTTAGTTACCAATTCTGTGGCAAAAATTCGTTCTAAATAAAATTCTGCGATCCCAAAAGAAATTTTGGATTTTAACTTTTTTGGAGTTTTAATCAATTTTTTAGCACATTTTAATGAAATTTAAGTACATTTTTCAGCATAATTTTGCACATGAATTTTTTAATATTCTATTTTATAGTAAATAAACTTTATTTGAGCAATATTCTATTTAAAAATATATAAATTTAACGATTTTTAGCCGTTTTTTTGCTATTTTTTAGTGATTTTTTTTCGGCACTTTTTTGAAATTAGGCCAATTTAATGTGCTCAAAAAATGCTGGATAACGAACTCGTCCAGAAAATACTTCTTTTACTTCAGATTTTACTCATTGGGTTCAATTTTGTGGGGCTCGATTTCAAACAGCTGAACAGATCAGACAGATTCTGCAATAACTTTCACAAGAAAACCCAGAAACTTTTGACGATTTCGTCAAATTTTAAGGCTTGATATTTTTCTTTTATTAAACTAACACCTACGAAAAGTAATTTTACCGGTATGAAGGGCCTGTGTTACTTCACATTGAAATATTATTTCCAATATTATTCTTACAATATTTCTCCAAATTTTTTCCCAACATTTTCCAAGATGTTCTTTCAAAAGTTTTTTTAGCTGATGAGGGCTGATCAGAATTTTATGCTAATTGTTTATTAGGTAGTTAAGTACAGATAAACACGAATATTGGGATGGAGATAAAATCTCCAAATCAAATCTAATCTTCTTCTTAATGATTGTTGTGACTTGACCTACTGTTTTTCAATTTAAGACCAGTAAGTGAATTACATCGTGACCTACATCATGGTTAAAAGTGGGGTGCATTATAGCGAGAAAAAAATGTTTTGTAAAACAAAATACGAGTACTTCACTTTGCTTTTGGAATGACTTTATAATTTGATCATTAGGGCTCGGATCGATATGCTCGATAAAACCTCCATTTATGTTAGTTCAACCCCTTATTTATGCTCTTATATGCTCGAACCTCCTTCACATATGGAATCATTATGCTCATTCTAAAAGCACTGGTTGAAAAATCTTTCAAAAAAAGATTTATACTATTTAATAATATGATATTTGCAAAAATTTACCATCAATTGCCATTTAAAAACATTTACATAGTTTAATTATCTATGGAGACCTAAACTAATTTTTCCTTCAACACTGGATGACAAGCATCTTTTCAATGTTCTCAGGTGTAAATGATTTCCTCAAGTCTGTGAGTAAACTTTGTAGACATGAGTACGAACGCTCTAGGTCAGCTGACACCAATGGTAGATACTTGAAGAAAGCCGATCGTGCGGATTATGGGGCGGGATCACACCTAACACCCAATTGGGGTCTCACCATCAGCTCATAGTTACTTTTTGTGGACACCATGAACCAAGTAAATGAAACGAGATTCCTTATACTAACTTAGAGTTCTCCATTACTTTTTGTCGACACCATGAACCAAGTAAATGAAATGACATTCCTGATGCTAACTTAGAGAATGCATGGGAAAATTTGAGTAAATTGCCTATCAAAAAACGTTTTTCAAAGATTTTATTAAAAGGAAAAAATGAGAGAAAAACAGAAATTTCGCCGTTTTGCCTTGAAAACTCCTTATTTATGCTTATATATGCATTTATTCTCGAAATGACCCAAATATGTTTTTATATGCTTTTATAACTTCTGTTCTAATAACAACTGTAGGAGCCTGGTTCTGGTGCCAAAAGGCTACTTTTGATGTGTATAATCAACCAGTAAATATGCCCATATGCTCAAATCCGAGCCCTATTCATCATACGTGGGAATAGATGACCTAAATGTAGAGGGGGAAAATTCAAATTTAACGAATGCAGAGCAGAAATTTTGGAAAAAGCAAATACTGTGAAGAAATCCGCCCTTCCTTACCCATTGGAACAATGACAAGGTGCAAAATGCCCTGATCAGGAGAGTGTGCTGATACTTTATTTTACTATGCAGCTAACAAGTTTTACTTGAACTAGTGGTTCTTTGGGTTAATGACCAGATATTGAGCCTCTACTGCAGGGGTGCTCAAACGGTCGATCGCGATCGACCAGTCGATCGCGAGTGCTTTTTGAGTAGATCTCGAGAAGAAAAAAATTTTTAATAAGTAGGTAACTAAACTACAAAAATTTATTACGTAATAACACTGCTTGCGGCAAAAGGCGGCTTTATCAAAGGAACGCGCGGTACTTGTCAAAGAAAAGCCGCGTTGTTTCTAGATTGCATTATACATCAACAAGTTTTGTGTTCAAAAGTTTTAAACACGGAGGAAATTATGGGCATTGCAACAAAAATTGTGAATTCCATCCGTGCACGTAGCTTGCAACGGCGGCTCTTTAAGTTGCAGTTGGAAGATAGGGAGTCAGCTGAACACATTGATTTAGTTCTTCACACGGACGTCAGGTGGTTGAGTCGCGGAAAATTCCTAGAAAGGTTTCAAGAATTATTGCCCGAAATAACAGCTTTTCTAGACGAAGGAGGTGATGACACTGAGATGTTGAAAAACGAAAAATGGCTGACTGATTTGGCATTTTTGACTGACATCACAATGCACTTAAACACCATTAACTTGGAGCTTCAAGGTAAAGGAAAAACTATTATTGAGATGATTAGCGCAGTAAACGCATTCAAAAGTAAATTGCAACTTATGATAGATCAACTGAAAAGAAAGGATCTGAAACATTGTCCGTCTTTGAAAGCAAGGATTCCTCAGTTGACTTATGATACGTATGAGGCTGAATTATCAAATATTTTGGGACAATTAATTCGAAATGCGTTTTTATGATTGCAGTAAATTGGCAAATATAGCATCATTTATGAATTATCCTTTTTCATGTAAAAACATTGAGGAATTAGCTACTGAGGTAGCAAGTCAGTTTAATATGAACTCATGTTCTGTTGAAAATGAGTTGGAGCAGATTATATCAGATATACATCTCAAAGCTACAGCATATGATACAAATTTCTGGTGTTTTATATCTGAAAATAAATATCCGAATCTTAGGCAAATCGCCCTTCAACTGACGGCAATGTTTGGGTCAACTTACTTGTGCGAGTCTGCATTTTCTGAAATGAAGATAATTAAGTCAAAATATCGCAATCGACTAACTGACGATCATATGTCATCATGCTTGCGATTGGCACTCAGTGGTTACGCACCATCTTATGAAAAGTATGCTGAGGACATGCAGTGCCACGCTTCAACATCCAAAGTCACTCCTTAGTTGAGTTTAACACCATATGTAACTCTTTTGTTTTGTAACAACGAATAAACTCGCAATTTTGAATAACTAGGAGTTTTTTCATTGATATTGTAGAGAAGAACTTGAGTAAACCTAACCCAAACCTTGACTAAAATAATGTAAATTGTGCGGAAAGCTAATATCTATATATGCTACGGTACACCCTACCTAGGTAGGTATACTTGCAGCCTCTCAGAGTCGATCGTAAGTAGTCTAAAAATATTGAGGTAGATCGCCAGCAGTTCAAGTTTGAGCACCCCTGCTCTACTGGGTGGGTTCTGAGGCCAATTTCCATTCAATTCAATCCATGATGCTGATACATTTATTGGACCCTAGATGGATCTGCCGGGAGCCAATCAGTAATAATCGCCTAGTAACTTATGAATCTCACCTTCATATGAGGACACATACAGTAATCTGCAAGGGCGAGTTATAAATTAACTGACTTCCGAACTTGACTTAAGTTAACCTGACTGGTTCTATTGTTAAGAGAAATTAAAATTTGCAACTGATGCGCTCGTACTTGTGGGTGGGGTCGGCATTGAATTTCGACTCGTCAAAGGATTTGAGATCTTCGGGCATTTTATGGTCTAGTGTTCGCAAATCGAATCCATATTGGTTAATATAAACCATGTCCATGTTCACGTCCTCCATGTGGTACATGTCCAGCTGATCGGCCAACTCCTTCGCGAATGCCGTCTTGCCGGAGGCAACGGGTCCTTCAACGAGGACTACCTTCGTATTGTCATCGAAACTGAAACAAATAACGAGAGTACTTAATAATAAAAAAGTTCCAGTCATGCAGCATGATCGTATGAGCGAACTTTCTTAAATTATCTATCGTATAATACGTTAAAATGTAATGAAATTTGAGCAATTTCAGAAGAAAATATTTTTTAATCTTATGGCACAAAAGGTTTTAGGTTTTTTTTGCAGTTTTTACAAATTTTTCAGCAAATTCTAATGGAATTTGAATACGTTTTATCGGCATAATTGTGTGCAAACATTTTTCAATGTCCTAGTTAATTGTTGATAATTTTGTTTTGACGAAAACTCTGCTAAAAATGTTAAATTTAACGATTTTTGGTCGTTTTTAGCCATTTTTTTATCACATTTTTTGAAATTTGACCAATTTAGTGTGCTCAAAAAATGTTGGCCAACGAACTCATCCTTTCTTTTGGAAAGCTTGATTTTTTGGCGCAGGAACGGGCTTTTTATCATGATCTTAAGGAGAGTTATCGTCTAGATTGACACACACATACAAACACACACACACACACACACACCATATATATATATGAAAATCGCCAACTTCAGGAATCGTATCAGAATACCTCTAAACTGTTTTCTAAGAAGAAATTTTCATTTTAAAAATTTCCGAGCCATTGCAATAGCTTAATTTTCTACGAAAATTCGCTGATGGCACTGATCAAGCTTATCAAGGACATTACTAGCAATTAATGCTTGACTTTTAAATGAGGAGAATATCCAATATGCGAGTAGTATCACTCACAACACTCTCAAAACTCAATAGTCAATCCATCTAATGTCTGCAGAACACAAACGAATCATTGATATAAGAGAGGAGGGGGAAAGAGCTCGTTTAACCGCTGAAGAGAGAGAATGTACGATGGCAAGATGGCAGGAAATGTGGACTGTAGAGCAGAGAGGGAGACGGACAGCACGCTTGATACCTCAGATCAAGGTATGGCTAGATAGAAAACATGGAGAAGTGAACTTTTTCCTTACTCAGTTCCTTTCAGGTCATGGGCTGTTTTACGCATACCTCTATAAAATGGGAAAAGTAGACCCTCCAATATGTCCATACTGCCAGGAAATGGATGATGATGTGCTCCACACTTTCTTCGTATGCATGCGATGTTCTTCAGAAAGAAGAAGGCTGCAGGATGCTCTGGAATTACCACCTCAAGATGAGACACCGGAGGTGGTAGTAGCCAAAATGATTGAACGAGAGCAACATTGGACTTTTGTAGCTGCCAAAGTTGAAGACATCCTCCAGAAAAATATCATCTTGGAACAGGAGAGACAGAGGAGGAGGGAGCACATGGACAGAGAGGACTGAAGAAATGTGTTAAACAGTTCCAGGCTGAGTTCCGACGTGGGAAAAGGAAGGTGAGGTTTGAATCCCACATAACCCGGAGTGCGGTCCCTTGCGGGTATCTTACGAGATCCGATTACCACCTTAGGATCTTAAAGATTTCCTCACCTGCCTACGGAAAAGAAACTCAATAGTGCTTCCTGTATGTATTTAAACCAGTGAAAATGGTCCAGAACCCAACTTAACATTAAAATGGAGCGGGACAAATTAGAGTGGGGAGTTCAGAGGTTGGTTCTTGCCTATAATTCAAGTGCCAAGCCGATGGCTGTGGTAAAACAGGGTTTTTGGCTCACTGCTCAGAGTATTGAAATTTATCTTGGCTACCAGAGTTTTTAAGGCTTGAGTTTCAAGTCGATCAGAGCATATGAAAAAAAATCAAGGCAAGAATTTTACAATACATCAATAATTCTAAAATCGTATAGGTTTAAACAAATTTTTACTGGTAAAGTGTTGCCTGAAAAGAAAATTAATTTCCTGCTTTCTCACCACAAAGACACGACAATCAAGAAGTGGTTTAAACGAAAATTACCTACCAACTTTCCAAGTATACATTTTACTTCACCGTAAGTACTTTTGCACACAAGATTAAATTTATGATCTACTGCTGAATATATGTAGATAGAAGACAAATCTTACCGACTCGTGGTTTTATCGAAAAGCAAGCTTTTCCACAAAGGATAATTCTTATTTTTCCAATCATAGGGCGCTGGTTTGTTTTTGACCTCTCGAAGGGCTTTGCTGGAAATCCCTCTCGAACTGGTGGAACTTGCTAAACGGACGACTCTGCAACCCAACGCGAGTAACGTCATTTTCCGACTATAAAACTCCGGATTTCGGAAAGCTATAACTGAAATCCACTTTTCAAAAGTATTATGCCAAAGGAAATTTTTGTTGAAAGGAAAAAATTGGTCGACGAACAGCCGACCAATACGGAATCAGCTGATTATCAGTGCAGCCAAATTGTGAGGAGAAGATCGGGAGAACCATTAATCTTGAGCTGTTTTCTGACAAATCCGCTAGTAGCGATAGCATATCCGTTCTATTTCTATAACGAATTCAGGTTTTCGTCTACGCTTTCGTTCACGCTATCGGACAAAAGAATTTCATGTCTGGAAACTCGCATGGGATCAAATTGGAACTTCAACGAACATTTTAAGACCAATCCGAGCAAAAACCGTCGACATTTACTCGGTCTAAGGTGGAAAAAACCATAGCATGGAATACTTTTTATTTTTGTCATTTCCCGCATTCTTGCGCATTCTAGTCCCTAATCAAAAGCCTCTTTGTTCAAAGAGCTAACTTTTCTTTTTTCCTCGTTATTCTTCGTGCTCATGAATAAATAATAAATATATGCTATTTAAAAATTTAAATTGATTCACCTACTGCCAGTATTAAACATATCCATTGAAGTGATGAAAATAATAGGCACCAACCCTTTGAGTAAAAACTCAAAGTACCTGCGGAAGTGTTACCTCCCCGCACTGTTTCCATACAAAGTTGGCTTTGCTTGCTCTTGGCTACATTTTGTGTTTCGCAATGGTTGTACAGTATTAGAAGTGTATATTTTTTTAACTACGTTAACAAAACGCTGCTTTAGTGAATTTTATTGTACATATAAAATTGTGTGATATAGTTATCGGACTTGATATACAAGATGGGAGTACCCAAGTTCTTTCGGTACATCAGCGAAAGGTACCCTTGTATCAATGAAACCCTCAAGGAATATCAGGTACCTAAACCTAATGCTTCTCTGCCCAAATAAAGAGAACCTTTATTAACGTTTTGTTGTAGTGTTTTGTAATTTATAGAAATTCAAGAGTCGGCAATACCCGAGTAAAGATGTTGGTGGCTTGAACGAATTATCGACCGTTTAAACCGCCCTCACTCTGTCATAGTTCGTTCACGTTCATTGTAGCTTCCATGAAATAATTCATTAATCAGCGTAAAGTACACTGTCTCCGGTTACTGTAATGAAATACTGTTTTTTACAGTAACCTACATTTCTTCGGTAAGTAAAGGAAATCTGCCTTCCTACATTTTTGGGGTTGTTCAGTGAATCTTCACTGTTGTCAAGACCGTTGCACCTTCCCTAGCTAATCTTGCTATCACCTCGGGTTGGGAGGTTATCATGACATTTTTTTTTTTTTTTTTTTTTTAAATTTAAATATATATATATAATTTTGGTATTGGGGAAGGTGAGGTGTGAACATGGTGGGTAACTTCTATTGACTTTCAAGTAAAGATGGTGAGCCTCAGTATGCTTGGAGTGGTTTCTTTCTCTTCTTTTTTTCTTTTTCTTTATTCGTAACTTTCGGAGAGTTGGCTGTCACACCGTGGTAGTGCAGCTCCGTCTTCCAATCCCAGGGACCTAATCTTCTTCCTAGTCCCACGTAGTCTCATGGAGACTGCCCTTATTACAGCTAGCTGGGTTTTCACTTTCACCCATCCCAGTATGTGTGAAAAGGGTCGTGACCACTTGTCAGCCAATACTCCTGCCAGGCGACGTGTGAAGACGTCATATTCCCTGTGCATGACTCCATCACAAGAAACAACTAGGGGAGTGAACGAACCCCGGAGGTCCTCTGCAGCTTGGTTTTATTTTTGATGTTTCTCGGTAGCAGCTCGATTCGAAATTACTGTCCAGTTTTGAGAACGATACGAAGGGGCGTCAGCATTTATTATGCGTGTGTCAAAAAACGCCACCCTTTCTGAATCCCACACTCCCTGAACCTTCATGTCTGCTATCAGTGCACTTTGACCCTCCAAAGATTCTCGAAGAACGGGCTCGGTAGACACCCCTTCCCAAGCCAAGGCAGCCAGCTTTGCACAAACATCTCGTACGTGGTCATGCCCATGTTTGACTAGACCGCCTTCTTTACAATTCATAGCGTGAGTCACGTCCATTGGGCTTCCACAGCCATCGCACACTTCTGGCAACCCATCCAAATCATGGCCGTATCGTATGGCCGATGCGTCTCTAAATTGACTTGCGGATAAATCAAAGGAGTCTGATGCCAGTGGTACAGCAGCTAGCCATTGAGAAGCCCTTCCATCCACAATCCTTTTAATACATCGCTTTTTTGTTGGAGGTAGTGCGGCTATCACTTCGGCTTTGGCTATCAGCTCTTCCTCTTGCCTGCTTCTGCGAGCTTCATTAAGAACTGCGTGAACATGTTCCCTGTGCTCTTGTAGGTCAAAATCGATTCCTCTTAGTATTGAATTGGAAAGCTTTTCAGTTGCTCTTTTTGAGATGTGATAATTTTGATCAGCAGTCTGAACTGGATTCCGTATCCCAAGCCCTCCGGAACGTGCTGGAAACTCGAATAAGGGCTCTTCTGCTTGGGTAACTTCACGTCCTAAGACTGCTGGAATAAATTCACGGCGGATAGTCTCGAGAAGTGGCTGATACTCATCCGCGCAGCTTTCTGCTACTCTTTGAACTTTCTGCTACCTACTTATTACTTGCTGCATTTTGCTCTGCGTCGATTCAGTCTACTGTTTATGCACTCATTCGATCCCATAGGATACAGTAGGAACTGAACTCAAACAAGGCTTGAGACTGAGGCTCTGAACTTGCTCAGACTGCCGAGTAAAATTCTATCACCAAGGGGTTACAAAGTGGGTTTTAAAAATAGAGTAGTCAAAGCTTTATTAGGATCTGTAGACAAAATCAGCGTTCAGGTTAAAATTGTGGTTTATAAACTAAAATGTTCTTGCGGCCACGGGCATTCTGCTCAAACTGGTAGGAAATTCAGGGAGAGAGTAGGCTAGCATGTAAAGAATGTCAGGGAAAATATTGGTAAATCTTAATTTGCAAATCATTATAGTCCCAATTGTAGTTACAATTTTGATTTGGCAAATATTTAGTAGAATTTCTTCATTTTTGTCCGTGTTGTGTTGAATGAACTGGAAAATTTCGGAATTATCAAAAGTATCAAGTCTGGTATATGTTTAAATCAGGACCTATTCCTCAATACATTACACCATTGATAGGTCCATTTCTGTGAAGAAATAACTTGGAATTATCCCCTTGTTGAAACCAGATTGAGTAATTCCTCCCCTCTCTTCACTTTATCTGATTAGCTATAATCCCCTTCACTTTGCTTGCACTCCGTTTCCAGCGGTTTTCGCTTTTGTAATGCACCATTTAGTCATCATTGGTGGAAACGTAAGTGTTTAATGCACCATTGAACTAAATACGTTGCCTTTTATATTTTGTATGCCATTGGTATATGAATATGTCGTGCCGTACATACCAACGCCATAATGTGAGTTAGTTCAACCCCCAGGGGCAGCTGTCCTAACCCTGACTTGTGATTCAATTGCATACGCTTCATAGAAAACCAACTCGAGTATTTCTCGAGAGTTCGCTACTCCTAGTGTTAGCTCTTTTTCTTGATACCCGGCCTTGATGTATTTATGTATTTTCCATTTTAATTTTCAATTTTTGGGCTGACGAATAACTCTAGCTTCATTTTCTACACAGAAACAATAGTTCCTTCCGCAATCTACTCGTATTTTAAAAGTACTTTGGGTTTCCAGATTCCTCAATTTGACAATCTCTACCTTGATATGAATGGCATCATTCACGTCTGCTCCCATGATGATGGTCTCACGTATTGTACCTCCGAAGAACAGATCTTCAAGGACATATTTTATTATATTGAGGTAATTTTACCTACATAAGTCAGTACCATATGGTTTTAAAAAGTTGTTCCTCTTAACTATGATAGAATAAAAATATGAAAATTATCATTTATTGATACTAGTGAGGTCCAAACAGACTTTCGTTTTGACTGCCATACTTTTTGTAAAATTTGTGTTGCCAATATAGTTATTAGAGTTATCAAAAATAATTTACGAATAGTTTGTGAATCTTTAATAGTTCTTGACTTCTGTAAATATGAATATTCTTGTTTTGCATATGACAGCTAGTACTGAGATGTGGTTGTGGAATTGTCACCTTATTAGAGCTTTGTTTTCAAACCTTTCAACTAATTTGATTTCTCTCTTCCAGCTGATGTTTCGCTTGATTCAGCCAAAGAAAATATTCATGATGGCGGTTGATGGTGTGGCTCCCAGAGCCAAAATGAATCAACAAAGAGGACGAAGGTAATTATAAATTCTTAAAACTGTAGGAACCTAAATTTTCATGAGACATACGCGATTGTTAATAGTGTTAGGAAACAAGGTTACCATATGATAATTTTTTTTCACCCCCGTGGCTGGTTATGGTTTGGTCAAGTTAACGACGAAACGTTTCATTTTGTTCATCAATCATGGAACATTTGTCCATATTGGACAGAAAAGTGGCTTCCCGGAGCTTGGAATCATAACCTAAACAACTTCAACAGTGGTTTCTTATCGAATTCTTATTTTATAAGATAGATAGATAGAGAGAGAGAGAGAGAGAGAGAGAGAGAGAGTCCTTTCTCCAGTTTATGCTATTAAATTATTAACACCATGTCTTCTTCAACCAATACTGCTATACACTTCTTCGGCTAAGCATCGAGCATCACGCGGCTAGTACGAGTATGTAATATTTCATACATCCTAAGATATCTTATTTTATATTTATAAGTATATTTTAAATGATAATTATTTAATGAGTTTTTGAATAGGATTATATATTATGTATGTAAGAAATCTTCCAGTTCTACTAGTTCCTTGAACCTTCCTGAATACCTGATAGATGTAAGAATTTTGCTCCAGTCACTATTTTTAATATCATTTATATGCTAATTATGTTATCCTCAAAACCGAAGTCTAGAACTATAGTAAACAGTACATTCACATAACTACCAATGTAATGACTATCGTCCATCCTTCTGTTCCATATCTTATATATTGTGTACTGCGATTGAGAGGAAGTTGCTAGTAGGTTGGTGTTAGCAAGCAGTTATCTTCACCTGGCAATATTTTTTTATGACGTTATTGTTGTAATTGAGATAAGGTAGTGTGAACACTAAGAGTACTGCTAGTGCTATTACTAATACTCGGTACTCCTAAAGTATCGATACTTGGGATGGGTATCTCCAAGATTATGATTCATGATCTCCAACGGCTATGATTCATTTTGCTGGTCATCAAGTTCATTCTTCACCAGTTCAAAATCATTTTTTCGGAAGAATTTCGAATGGTGTTTCATTTTTACTCTTGACTTTTGCACAGGTTTCGTACTGCTAAAGACGCAGAAGAAGCCGAAAAGAAACTTTTACAATCGGGAGAGGCGCTACCGGCAGGTAACAGGTTCGATTCCAACTGTATCACTCCTGGTACGGAGTTCATGGCCCGCCTTCACGAGCAGCTCAAGTTTTTTATTGCTTACAAAATCTCTACGGACAAACTTTGGCAGAAGCCAGAAATCGTTTACTCTGGTCACAATGTGAGTTTCTTCATCACACAGTCCAACATTTTCCCAAACCAGGCCAGTTCTTGTATTTTACTATCATATGTTTAATTTTCAAGGTTCCCGGGGAAGGTGAGCACAAAATAATGGACTATATAAGGTATCTTCGCTCTAGAGATGATTGGGATCCAAACACGAGGCATTGCCTTCATGGCTTGGATGCTGATCTTATCATGTTGGGCCTTTGCTCCCACGAACCTCATTTTTCCTTGCTGAGGGAAGAAGTAAGTTTTTTTCTCACTGTCTTGACTTTATTGCATATGCTAAATATTCTTTCAAAAAAATTGTTGAAAAAAAATTAATTAATTAAAAAAATAAATAAAGCGCACTATGTTCTAATGGTTTCACCACAAGTGGGGGGGGGGGGGGGGGGGGGGGATTCAGTGCAAAAACGTTGTCTATTTTTATGATTTTTTTTAAATATTTGTTTTTCTTGGAAATAGACAACGTTTTTCACTAAATTCCGTTTTGAAATGGGTTTCCACAACTTCGTCGCGAGTGATTTACTTTGTACTCGTTGGGAAGCTCTAGATGTACATGCTAAAATGTTAAGTTACCTAAACCGCTGTATTGTTGGAGGAATCTGATTTACTCTAAGTTTATATAATTATGGCCTGTGGACAAAATGGATCATCATCGAAATTTGAAAAAAGTTTCAATAATGTTCTGACATGATGACATATAGTTGGGGAATTACAATTTCATGCCTTGGCGATGTAGAACGCCAAACGGCTATGACATGTGTGCGGGTTTACATACTTGTTCCTCAAACAAGTATGTCTTTAAGGGGAGGAGTGTGACAGTTCCCGTCAATTCTAAGAGAGTCGCGTCTATCCGTCGCACTAGTGGGGAACTGTCACACATGACAATAAATCATCTCCCATGGTTGCTGGCAAGCTCGCTGAAAACATAAAAATTTGACTATTTCGGCGTTCTATTGAGTGGTCAACGGTTAATTTAAAAACATGAGATCAAGATATTCCCATTTACTGTATCTATAAGACTTGAGAGTTAGCACTCAACCACGCAGTAAGACATGAGGTTGACACATTTTCTCTTTTGGGGTGGGTACCCTCTCAACCACCATAAAGTTATAATTATCCAATTTCATTTACCCCGCAAATAATTTTTGTGGTATAAAATCAATTTAAAAAAAAGGAGTGGTAGGCAGTCTAGGTGTTTTAGAGTGCCACAAATGAACTATGTATTGTAAAAAAACTTATCTACTGTTAGCAAAAACGGAGTTTTTTTAAAGAAAATTTTAGGGTTATCGTGCCAACAATCGGAAACCATCTAACAGTGCGTTCCGAATCACGATCGCAACGCCACTTTCGCCACTTTATCCCCAAAATAGACGCCAGTTGCCGTTCCGTTTCCTGCCATGATCGCCCATTTCGCCACATCGATGACGTCACGGATTTCTCCCACCCTTAGATATGGCGTGTGAAATTTTCCATCTTCGACCCATGTCTGGAGCTGGGTCGGCGTGGTCGTTGTGATAAGACGGGCGATAAGATAACAGATATCGCAAATGAGCGTGAATTTTGACATTGACATGTCTTTACTTTGGCACTTCGACAGAAATCGTTCACCATTCGTTTGAAAGCTCTCGATTTATCACGCATTTCTCTCGTAGGTACTTGCTCTTGGTATTTATGTCGCCATTTTATATTTAAAAATGTAAGTAATGGATGTAGTAAACAATGCCGCTTGTTTTGTTGTTATTAGTTTCCACGTTAGAAATCACTCCGAGAAAACGCCAAAATGAAGCCGTGGGTAGAGATAATTGCTTTATTACAAGAGTTTATTGAAATCATTGAAACTGTTACAATTGTGATGAAAATTATTGTTTTGAATATTATTCGTCAAAATTATTTGTTCAAAATAGAATCCAACATATTAATGTTCATTCTTGAACTAAAGGCATAAAATGTCCCAATGTGTTGCAGACTCGTATGCAACACAAAGTCGAAATGTGTAAGATAACGTAGGTACGTACATTAATATACATTACAATAATTGGAGCCGTTTATTGAGTAAGTACCTGTAGCGAATAATATTGTTATAAACCCCTTCATGGTAGTCCGTTTTGGCTCATTATGTATTTAGTATGATTAGTATTACAGAAAAGCAAATTGTCTACCTACTAAGATCTTCATAATCGAAAATTTCTAGTTATTCCCAAAAATCAAGAACCCTGAAAATAGGATGATATATACGTACGCGTTTCGTGATTACCAATAGAGATGTACTACCTACCTATCCAAAATGTGCTTTAAAAAATCGTTAAATTCGTATAGTTGAACAGTAGGTAGGTTCCTAGTTGAATATATCAATATTTAGTAATATATGGACCAATTCTATAAATTTCATTTTATACATTAAAGCTCAACCCTTTGCTTGAAAAAAAGAAATTAAGTACCTACTTAGGTAGGCAGGTACTAAAACTAAAATATCACTGTTTAAATAAAAGCGGGGGATGCGATAAATGCACGGGATGCGGGAGGCTGAGGGGAGAGGGAACTACCACCCTTCCCTGACATCATCATTGTGAGGGGAAGTGCCTTAACTGGATTTAACTGAAGTGGCGAAAGTGGCGTTGTGATCGTGATTCGGAACGCACTGTAACCGGGCTAACCTTGGATTGGTTTTGTTGGGTTGGTAGATCAATTGTCACCTAGCCGCTGAGTCGTTCAGTTACGAAATTTCACATGATTGAGAAGCAACAGTTTGTTTATATGATGGCTAAAGTTAAATAGAAATACTATCAAAGTTTCAGTGGTGACGTTCAATGAGAACTGAGCCATATCCTCGTTCTCGGTCCATTAGTCTCGGAGTTTCACATTTGTCAATAAAATGTAACGGCCCAAAAATATTTGATACTTCGACAGGAGTTCGAACTCGCGTCTTACAACTATGGGAAATTTCACTCGAACGATCAGAGCTATAAGGCCAGGATTGATCAAACCTCTTCGACTGTGAGAGTTATTTTCCTGGAGCGTAACATTTCCCCAGAGTCAAATACCAGCCATCTCGGCTGGTTTGGGGTCGGACGAATGACGAAGTGAAACTGCAGGCCGCTGGCTCAGCAGATGCTCACTGGAACAAGTCAGCAGTCGGGGGAGGTCATTGTCACGGTGTGTTTTGACTCAAGTGAGTGATGAAGTGAAAGATGCTAACGATAGGAAATGTGATGTTTATCGTATGATTTCGGGTCCTACCGACTGCGCCACTGTGACTGCTGAAAAATATTTGATACCTCGACAGGAGTTCGAACTCATGTCACAGGAAATTTCCCGAAGTCGCAACACTCTAACGATCAGAGCTATGAGGCCTGGGTGATTAAACCTCTTTGACTGTGAGAGTTATTTTCCTTGAGCGTAACAAAAAGAAGTTTTGCGCATGCGCAATAGTTATTTCTCTACCCATTACGATAAATCTCATTGGGTCCCTTTCTGAAACCAATACCCAGCTGCCCTCCAAGTACAAAACTCTATTAACTTTTGCTATTTTTTTTCAAAACACAACTGCACAATAACTGAAGAACGAGATTGGGGAAGGGGGGGGGGGTTGAAATAACAATCAATCTAACACAAGTGCTCATCACAACATCGAACACTGCTACCTTCAGCAAAATACATATAATGGGTCGTTTTCCAGGTTAAATTCACTAAGAAGCAGAAACGACCCAAGAATCCTGAAGAGATACAGTTTTTCTTGTTACATTTATCACTGTTGAGGGACTATTTGGACTGTGAGTTTCAAGTACTGAAAAAGACGTTACCTTTTCCCTACGACCTCGAAAAAATCATTGACGACTGGGTAAGTCATGAGTTTTTCAGGAACTCTTTGTATTTTTTTTTTTAAATTAAGTTTCTTGTTCTTACATTAAGAATATAGACTCTATTAGCCAAAGTAACTAACTATCAGCTGTAGTTTTTGTTAATTCATGTTTGGTGTTCATTAATTCTAGAAAGTTACTGTATGAATATACAATTTCAACTGTTGAAATGTATTATTGAGGTTTTGTTGTCTGTTAGCCTTGGATCAGCTGAAACTCGACGACGAACTATCCCCACTCAGCTCTTCTCAAAATAGATTCCCCAAATGTTTAAAATAATTGTTCCCAATCGGAGCTACTGATCTCCCACCAATAGTGTTCCAAATGCAGACAGCATTTTCATGGGAGCAAATAAAGCTGAGGTGAAACAACTTATTATCTATCACGAGGCGCAGCCAAAGGAACAATGAGCCTTTGGAGAACGTGGGCAGTGTAGCCAACGTGACCGGGCTGAACAGTCGGTTGGCACGACCTCCAAGGCGCCCGTC
Source organism: Adelphocoris suturalis (assembly GCA_030762985.1). Lineage (NCBI taxonomy): Eukaryota > Metazoa > Arthropoda > Insecta > Hemiptera > Miridae > Adelphocoris > Adelphocoris suturalis. The sequence goes on along the minus strand of CM061042.1, from coordinate 7,692,565 downwards.
CCGCTAATTTTTGAATTTTCTCTTTGAACTGGCTCTGTCCGACGCCGTGGCTGGGGGCCACTACATTGTTAAACCACCCTCTAGTGCCCCTAGATATAATGAAAATGTTTATTTTGACTTCACCTATGAGATATAAACATAATAATTACATTTCTTCTATTAAATTTTCACAGGTCCTCATGGGGTTCCTGGTCGGAAATGACTTCATTCCCCAGCTTCCCAATCTCCACATAGGAAACAACGCTCTACACTTCCTCTATCAATCCTACATTGAAATTCTCCCCACCCTCGGAGGTTTGTTATTTCATTTAATGCAATAAAATACATTAAATTTAAAACTAAATGATACTTTTGAAACTAGTTGAGTATTTTGTGTATTTTTTCCCTATAGGCTATCTCAATGAAGGTGGCAACCTGCATTTGGAGAGGTTCGAAAAATATTTAGAGTCTCTGTCAAACTATGATCTGGATAATTACAAGGAAATATCCATGGATTTGAAATATTTCGATACTAAAACTGGAAAAAACGAGAAAGGGAAGAGAAACGACAATGGAACGTCTCGGGTAATTATCAGTTATTATTGCTACTAATTGTTAACTGGTTGTTTTTAGCGATTTTTTAAGGAAATTAAGCTACTGCAAAGGCTTCAAAAAATTTAAAGTGAAATTTTTCAAAATATTCATCATATGAATTCGTTTTGGGGCAATCCAAAAACGATTCCAAGATTTTAATTGTTTTTAATTTACATATATGTATATATTATATACCTTCATGTCATTTCAGAAGAATAATCTCCTTATGATGAGATAAAAATCCGTTATTTAGCCAAAAATCAACCATTCTAAACGTTAGGATAAGTTCTTATTTGGGCACAATAAATTGGTCAAGCTTGAAGAACAAAAAAGGCTTTAAAAAAACTGTAAATTGCAAAATTGTCTTGAAAATATTGAATTATATTTTTAGCAGGCCATTACTTGAAAAATAAGCCTCTTCATTAGAACATTCAAAATTCGCTGCACAAAATTTTGCAGAAAAATATACTTACATTTCATGAAAATGTGTATAAAAAACTCGATAAATACTTTAAAAATGGATTTGTTGCCATAAAAACATTGTATTTTCCTATTTTTCTGAGCACTTAAATGCTCAAATTTCAAATAATTACCATTAATATAATGAAATACTTTGAGAAACTTCACTCATAAGGTCTTGCTGCATGACTGGGACTTTTCCAATTTCGATTCCATTCGTAGTGATGAAATACAAATTTTTAGTAACTTAATTGGAATGGAATGAATTTAATTGACTTAATCTTAATAAACTATGTAATTCAGTTAAGTTTAATCGACCTAATTAACTATTTTAATAGCTTATTTAACTTAATTAACTTATTTAGAACCGAATTTGTCTCATTTTATTCCCCTCCTAATGTGGGAAAAAAATGAAAAGTTGAGGAATAATTTGCTTTGTGGAAAATATTCTATTAGTTTGAGCAATTTTACTGTTTTGCTCTTCATTCCAAAGATAAACAAGATTAATCGTGCCGAAGGTCTATAAATTATTGTTCTTCAAATCATAACTTTCCTTGATTTTTGTCTTTCACTGCTTTCAGAATAATTTTGGTTCTCTGACTGACTAGGGTCTGAGTCCATGTCCTAGGCAAAACTATAATAAATTAGTCACCAATCTCGTTGACATCTTCAAGGATGTTTTGGATTAACAATTGAACGGGTCCAATAGAATTGTGTGCGCATGGTCAATAGTGAATTTTCTGAAACGTGTATTTCTCACTCAATTTGTGAAGCTGGATTCACATGGAACAGAACGAGGGCGGAAAGCGGAAGGATGGAACGCAATCTGATTGGCTGTTTGGACAACAGTTGAGGTGGGTGGCTGCCATGTTGTCGGAAGGGGCGGACAGCGGTCGGCGGTAGACATTTTCATACCGTTTCCGCATTCCGTCAAGCTCCGCACAACCGGGGTGGACAGGAATGTTGATTACCGCAATTAGAGGTTTCAGATCAGAGAGGCTTTCAGTAGGAAGGTGATGATTCCGTTCACCACAGAGACTGCTTCATGTGAATACTCATCCAGGCTCCGCCACCCCCTCCACTGGTTTTTCCGTCCTTCCACTTTCCATGCTCGTTCCGCTCCATGTGAATCCAGCTTTTGTCACATTTGTGGCTTTTTTTCCAGTTCATTGGGCCCAATTCAGTGTCTCGATATCGAGTCGTGTGAACCCTGCTTAAGGGGAATTTTATGGGAAATAAAATAAACTAACTTTAATGTTAGTGAAGAGGGGGTGACTTGAAAAACACATTTTTCAATTAATTTTCACTTCTAAAATTCAGAAAATTTATTCCATTTATATTATAAAGAAATCATAAATACAGCAATAATAATTTTCTTCTGATTATTATTATTATTATTGTTGTAATTTTTTTTTTTTTCATTTTTTAGTTTTGCTTTGTAATTATTTGCCGACGTTTTATTTTCCTTTGCCTTTGTTAGCTAACTCGTGTGCTCTACTGCTCTTGATTTTTGTAGATTGGTGGCGGGAACTCCGAATTATTGAAAATGATTCAAGACACCGAAGATATGGTAAGTTTTAATTCGCGTTGCCCATTTCGAGTGTCTTGTTACTAAACATGTTTTCATGCATTTGTCAATAATTTTTAAGACAGTATAATGTCCTTCTAAGGTTTTGGTGTAGCTCACTATTTCAGTAAGCTACATTTTACTATTTCATAGAGCAGTAAAGCCTTGTGATCGTGAAAAAGGCCAAAAATCCAAAATCTAAATTAACATCTGATGTTCCACAGATGATTAACATCTGAGATTCCACAGCTATTCAAATAGGTTCAGTTCCTAGTCTGTTGGTTCTAATTCCTTGACCTGACTAACACTAGACTACAGTATAGTCCGATAATAATTTACGCACCTTTCGGGGGAGTCCATACTCACTAGCATGTAGAGTACAGGGGGCTAGCTTTTTCGATATAAGAGCATCATCATCAGTACTTTTTAATAAACGGTCACAGACCTTATTCCGCCAAAGTGACTCACAACTGCTGAGCATGGAAGGGACAACCCAAGGAGACCCCTTGGGGATGATGATGTATGCCGTAGGAACCCTCCCCCTAATTCAAGAGCTCAAGTCCACCAGCTGGACGCAGAATTGGTACGCGGATGACTCGGCATGTCTGGGAAAGCTACCAGACATAAGGCGGTGGTTAAGCCAGCTTGAAGAGAAGGGGCCAAAGTGGGGATACTTCCCGGAACCCAACAAAAGCTTCCTCGTCATAAAACCAGGAATGGAAGAGGAGGTGAGGAGCTTGTTCCCGGGCCTCAAGCTGGTGTACTCCCATCGATTCCTGGGGGGATTTATTGGCCATCATCAAGACAGGCAGGGCTATGTCCGAGACAGGGTTGCAGGCTGGGTGGACAATGTGTCCAAAATGGCCTCCGCAGCCCACAAGAGCCCTCAAGCCGTCCACACAGCTTTCACAAAGTCGCTCCAGAAGGAATGGTCTTTCATTCATCGAATCATAGAAGGCTGTGAGGAGGAGTTTGTACCACTGAGAGACACAATACGGGCAGAGCTCATCCCAGCCATCTTCGGGAGAGATGTCCCCGACGAGATTGTGGAGATCCTCACACTTCCTGCACGGCTGGGTGGAATGGCCATAGAGGATCCAGTGGAGACCGCCGCAACGGCATTCCAGGTATCCAGACAGGCAAGCGCACACCTGGTTGAAGCCATCAGAGAAGGTACCCCCCTCCAACTCTACAGCCACGAAGAGCAGGCGGAGAGAGTCCTTCAGGAAGCCCGCAGCGAACGGAGGCAGGAACAGCAGACAAGAGGGGATCAGCTGCTGTCAGAAGTGTCACAAAGACGACAGCAAACCATCCTACGGACCAGGGAAGCCTCCCAATGGTTGACAGTGATACCACTGGCGGCTGAGGACTGCGATCTCTCGGGGTCACAGTTTCAGGATGCATTGGCCCTTCGGTATGACCTGGAACTGGCCGCTTTGCCAAGCACCTGCGATGGCTGTGGGGAAGTCATGGACGTCAACCATGCCCTAAACTGCAAAAAAGGAGGGCTGGTAAAAAGGGGACACGACGTCATCCGTGACGTGTGTGCAAGCATGGCGGAGGTGGCCTGGGGCGGGGTGCACACAGAGCCTGTCCTCCGGGAAGGGGCAGAAGGGAGCCCAACCCTTGTTGCAGACCTGGCGGTTCACGGGGTGTGGCATAGGGAAAGGCTAGCGTTTTTCGACAACCGCGTTGTAAACGCACACGCTGTCTCCTATGCCCACCTCGATTGGCCGCAGGTAGCCCAAAACGCAGAGGCGGCTAAACATGCTAAATATGACACCGCAGCAGAAGACATGAGGGCATCATTCACCCCACTAGTATGCTCATGCGACGGGGCGCTAGGGAAGGAGTTTCAGCGGTTCCAAAAGCAAATAGCGAGGAGGATTGCGGAGAAGTGGGCACGCCCATACTCACAGGTGGCAGCCTGGATTCGCGTCAAAACCCAGTTAGCAATCATAAGAGCAGTGGCGAGGAGACTACGGGGCACAAGGAGAAAGTTCCGCTGCCTAGGAGTCGAAGACGGGGCAGGGCTTCAATTCTGGGACGACTAGAGGCCACCTCAAAACCAGAGAGAATGTTTTGCGGCGCGAGATTGTATCCGAAGTCTCTCTATAGACGACCTATTGAAAGCAAGCTGGTGATCGGCTCTTCTTCTCTCTTCTTGGAGCCAGCTGTTTTTAATGGTCAACAAATATATTAATTTAAATCGTAACTGAAGACACATTAGAAAGGACACAGCTTATCTGTGTCCTTTCTAATGTGTCTTCAGTTATTGTTTGTTACTGATGATGGCCTAACCGTCGAAATCGATTTAACATTGTAACTCTTTATTTTTAGTGGAAATAGACAACGTTTTTCACTAACTTCCGTTTCGAAATGGGATTCCACAACTTCGTCAAATTCAGTCAAATTTGATAACCTTTTCAGGAATTGTGCCTCTCTTTAAGTATGATCGCTGTGGAGCTTCACTAAAGTGAGCGCATGTGCTAACGTTCTTTTCATAAAATTAAATTTTTGTATTCTATTGGCCCAAATTTACTCAAAATTGGAATTGAGGACTTGCTGAATGGTATCTACGGTTATCTATGGTTTTGTTCCCAATGATGAGCCCCCACACCCAAGGATAGTGGAGCCTTGGGAAATCGTCAAACTGTTTGTAGGGTTACTCTAGTTTACTAGTACTCAAGTTACCATTTGTGTAACAATGTGCAACGCGTTTCTATGTATGATGTATTTGAATTGTCAGTTTTTTAAAATAAATCTTGAGCAATACATTACAGTGGCGCTGCGGACAGGATCCGAACCTGTGTGGGCAAAGCCCATTGGATTTCGATAAAAATAATAAAATTGATAGTATTAATAAATTAGATAAAAATATTAATAAATTAGATAAAAATATTAATAAATACGATAAAATTGTACAGGGATAAGGGCACGAAATTTCGACAATTTGAAGAGGGACAGGAGGTATGGGTTTCAAATAAACCTCCGGATATTCTCGAGGAAATGTCATCTGCCAAACAGGCGATCTGTCATATCTTGTTCAAGTGAATGAGTATGAAGAACGCAAGCATGCAGATCAGTTGCGGTCAGTGGATTTAAGAAGAGGGAGTAGAGGGGGAAAGCATGTAGGATTACTCTAGTTTACTAGTACATACTCTAGTTACCAGTTGTGTAACTATGTGCAACGTGTTCCTATGTATGATGTATTTGAGTTGTCAGTTTTTTAAAATAAATCTTGAGCAATACATTACACTGTTGTCCTCCGAAATCAAAATATCGTGCGATGATGCTCGCTAGTAATACAGACAATCGTACATATTCTGATTCGTTTAGGTATGCGTTCAGATTATGTTATTTCCGAACCATCGCTCAGCTTTCTTTTGAGTAGTTAAGGAAGTAAAAATCGCTTTTTTTTTTTGAAAACTGGAAAACGACATTTGCTATAATTGTAATGAGGTTTTATTTTATTTTCATTAGTTGGGCTCAGATAACGAATTTGATGAAGACGGTGAAGATGCTGCTATCGCTGCTGAGTTCAATGAATACAAAATTGATTATTATAAAAATAAGTTGGAGTACGAAAATGTTACCAAGTGAGTATTCTGTTTTATGTTATGTTGACTTGGCGGTCGTAGAAATTCTTGTTATCAGAATTTGGTATACATATGCTGTTTATTTGAAGATCAATAAGTTCATCATCTAGTCAAGTCAGCAAAGTTCTCAATAAATCATATCAATCAAGATTTGCCTTATCTTGTGAAGAAAATTTGAAGAAAAAAATTTGTTTTCCAGAGAAGTAATGATGGACCAAGCTGAAGGTTACATACGCGCTATAATTTGGAACCTGCAGTATTACTATAATGGATGTCAGAGTTGGTCGTGGTATTTCCCGCACCACTACTCACCTTATCTTTCTGATCTCAAAGGGTTCAAAGACTGGAACTTCGAATTTCCCAACGATAAACCATTTCTGCCCTTCCAACAGCTCCTAGCTGTCTTGCCTGCTGCCAGGTACTTACTTAATTTTGTTTCTTTAAGCGGGACATCCACATGGTGTAATGTAGCTTGCATTAGTCTAATCCTTGAGCATTGATAGTGAGAGGATTCCATCTACCTAGCAATCGGCAGCAATGTCAGCCGTATTGTCGTTGTTTTAATAAGTTATTGTTGCTACTTATTATTATGTTTTCTCCATTTCATAAATCCTTATCTCTGTTAGTCCTTTTGTCAGCTTCAGTTATCTATGTTCGTTTTATCCTTAGCCGGAATATACTACCCCAGGCTTTTCGAGACTTAATGACATCCTCTTCGTCTTCCATTATTGATTATTACCCAAATGATTTTGAAACGGATCTGAATGGCAAGCGTCACGAGTGGGAAGCTGTTGTGTTGATTCCTTTCATCAAAGAGGTGAGTCACCTATCTCATACAACTTATTGTATTCCTAGAAATAACAGACAACAAGAGGGCCTTATACGTAAGACGTGACCAAGTATTGTCTGCGATAGGTACCGTCTACTGATCACTTTTGGTTTATTATTTCCAATAATAAGCCTATGTGATCGTGTAGCAAAAAATGTTTATAACCCCCCCTCAAACTTTGTCACTTTACGTTTCAAGGTGCGTAGAATCCAAATTTGAAATGTCCGTCCGCCGTTCGCCGTCCGGGCCATAAAAGGCCTTAGAATTGACTTAAAAAATCTGTTCTTTCGCACATAGACTCCACTTGGGGTCTAGTTGGTCCTAACGTTTAACCATCCCGATTGCTTTACTCGTATAGATGCTATGGGCCAAAAACAAGCAAAAAAGTTTCTTTTTCGACGCGCGCACGCCTGGCACGCTTGGCAGGGGGTCACGGTGGGTGGAGAGGGGGGGGGGGTGGCGAGCGGGAGGGTGGAGTGAGAGGAGGCGCCGGCGCCGCGGCACCTTGTGTTGGGTACGGCGCCGGCGTTCCTTCGAGGCATGAATATGTTTTTTTCAAGGTCATATTTGTGTGTTAATACCAAAGCTTTTCCTACGCATATTTAATAACATATCCTCTCGACTTTTCGTACGTACTTAGATAATGATATTATTAAGGCGATAACTATTTGAATAGATAGGAGCTCAAATCGAGAAATATAAACATGCGTATATAATTATAGAAGTATAGGTTGTGGCAATTCGAAGTAGGACACGCCGAGGAGTCTGGACGGGCCTTATGACGTACGCTAGCCAACTAAAACTACGATCATAGTCAATTGAAAAAATAATAAACCTTTGTGAAATAATTTGCAGCGTTTTTTGAGGAAAATAGCAAGAACTGTTGGTTTTGGCATAATTCCCCTTTCTCAAAACAAGGGCCACCTTCAAATCCAACAGACTTCTTCTACTAATCTCATATATGTATGATAGTACTGTTTCTACCTATCTATTGTGTCTAGTTTACAGTCTACCTTGAAGAAAAGGAAATGCCCAAAGCTAATTATCTATAAATAAGGATGTGTGACGTAATTATTACTTAAGTTAATTACTTGATACATCTACGCATTTTCCAGCTTTTGCTTCCAAAATTCGTTTATTTTCGGTCTACGTAAATAGCTAGTTATTTATTTATTTATTTTTATTTTTTTAAACCTACTAACTGGTAAATGGTATATTTATATAGATACATAGAATGCAGGGGATATTCGCCTGAAGGTTTCTCTTCTACTTTTGTCTCTATTGCTATATTCTTATTTTTTCATCTTATTTAATTAATTTTCATATATCCTTCATATCGGCATTAGTGCGCCATCCTCCAGTCTAAGGCACCTCACCTTCCTCCTGGTGCCTCTTATCTCTATTATTTATAAGAATCCTCAATGAAACAGCCCGTACGATCGAAATTTGGGTTTTCACTCTCACCCATTGGGTAATCTGTGGCAAGGGCTTCTGCCATTTATCAGATAGCAAGCATGCAAGCCTCCTGAGAAAACATTCAAATTCTCTGCAAGGCGCCGTCACATGAAACCACCAGTGGTGTGACAGGAACAGACTGAAACCATCAGTTATATCTCATTGATGAAATGTTTGTGGTCTGACTCAACCTCGCATTCTGGCTAGTGATGTCTGTTTTCTGATTGAGCCAATCGTTGGCCACCAATACTGACTTTCCTACTTAGTTCAGACTGGGTTCCCTGCGAATGTTTTTGAGACGGCAACCTGGTAGCAACTATCCTCCGTTAAACAATAATCTCTGAAAATCTGTTTCTATGGAAAAGGGGGGGAAAAGTTTATTGGATTATTTTTCATTTCCAGGACAGGTACAATCCTGCTCCTTGTTCTTCCCTCTTTCAGTAGGTTACCATCACCAGTTCTCAGTTCGAATCCTATCGCGGTATAGTGTTGAACTCTAAGTTCAACTCCTCTCTAAGTAAATCAGTTTCTTTCCTTAGTTATTTTCTTCTTTTCTCTCAAGACGACCTATCTAACGTAAGTTCAAAGTCCAAGATTGCCTCCTGACAAATTGAAATTTGATTTAGTGAAATAAAGTATAGTAGGAATGTAAATTATCAAGATAAGCAGATTATTGTAGAAAAATAAAGAAAAAGACGACTTCAGTAATGGTTATGTAGAAGGAGGAAATCGTAACTGTTGATTTGAATGACAAAACGTTAATGAAGGTAGTATAGGTGGTAAATGGTGACTACATTAGTATGCGTACCATAGTCGTGTTTCTGGTTCAGTATGCAAAAATTATGAAACGCGAATAAAGTATTGTAAATTACATTATTACCACAATCTAAAATAACCGACACGGTGTTGTGTTGTCTAATGATTCATCATCTTAGACCTGATAAAGCGCTCTGACGTCACTTAGAATGACATGAATAGGACTTACAGTAGGCAATTAGCAGCATAGACTAGCAGAAAGCATGTAGATGTGACTAAAAAAGCTCGGGGCAGTATTTTGGATCTCCACAAAAATATGAAAATGGCGACAAATGTATATTTATGTGGCCATGAGTGTCCAATAAAGGTGACAACGTGGGTTTAGGTGACAACTGACAGCTTGGAGACTCGAGTTCATATTCCCATAAGTATTTTTGTGATCCAAAAATGTGTAAACCAGAACAATCGTGCTAAAATTTGTTGGATGTGCGATTATTTAGAGTACTTGGAAGGCTAGTGGAATCGTATTGAAACAGATAAATGACTGTGAGGTGCCAGGAATGCAGTGGGCTAGTACTATACCTAAACATTTATGATGAGTGGTACAAATAAAAATTATTTCAATGGCTTGCTGCGGCGAGTCACGGCAGGGGCTGACATTCTAAAGAGTTGCTTCTCACAATGATAGCAATCCCATGGATACTGTACTATCTGAGACTAATTAAATAATTTCTCCCTTGAGAGGGAAAAACATTAAATCATATTTAATGTTTTTCCCTCGCAAGGGAGAAATTAGATATAGTTTTTTAAGGTCAAGAAAAAAGAAAAGATTCTAATTAACCAAAACAATTTATTATATTTATATACATTTTTATTTTACCATTAGATATTTCCGATGGGACTCATACCAAAGTACGCTTGCATACGAGTCTGCAACACATTGGGACATTTTATGTCTTTAGTTGCAGACTCGTATGCAAGCTCTAAGAGCAACTCAGCTGATCCGGACCCTGGGCATCGTCAAGTAAATGTCCTAAAGAGGCTACATACGAAATTACAGCTTCCTAGAGTGTAAAGCATAGAAATTAGCTCTAAGAGCCACTCATCTGATCCGGACCCTGGGCATCGTCAATTAAATGTCCTAAAGAGGCTACATACGAAATTACAGCTTCCTAGAGCGTAAAGCATAGAAATTAGCTCTAAGAGCCACTCATCTGATCCGGACCCTGGGCATCGTCAAGTAAATGTCCTAAAGAGGCTACATACGAAATTACAGCTTCCTAGAGTGTAAAGCATAGAAATTAGCTGGGCATCGTCAAGTAAATGTCCTAAAGAGGCTACATACGAAATTACAGCTTCCTAGAGTGTAAAGCATAAAAAATAGCTTTAAGAGCCACTCATCTGGTCCGGACCCTGGGCATCGTCAAGTAAATGTCCTAAAGAGGCAACATGCGAAATTACAGCTTGCTAGAGTGTAAAGCATAAAAAATAGCTTTAAGAGCCACTCATCTGATCCGGACCCTGGGCATCGTCAAGTAAATGTCCTTAAGAGGCTACAAGCGAAATTACAGCTTGCTAGAGTGTAAAGCATAAAAAATAGCTTTAAGAGCCACTCATCTGATCCGGACCCTGGGCATCGTCAAGTAAATGTCCCAAAGAGGTTACACACGAAATTACAGCTTCCTAGAGTGTAAAGCATAAAAAATAGCTTTAAGAGCCACTCATCTGATCCGGACCCTGGGCATCGTCAAGTAAATGTCCTAAAGAGGCTACATACGAAATTACAGCTTCCTAGAGTGTAAAGCATAAAAAATAGCTTTAAGAGCCACTCATCTGATCCGGACCCTGGGCATCGTCAAGTAAATGTCCTGAAGAGGCTACATACAAAATTACAGCTTCCTAGAGTGTAAAGTATAGAAATTACCTATTAAAATGATTCAACCACCGCTTCACAAATCAAACCGTTCTCGCAATATTCGGATCACCTGCTATGAATCAAATCATCGAAACACCAACTCAATGAAATCATCAGAAATTAACAAGCGGTTGCAATCATGTTCACAATATCAATTATTGAGAATGATCACCTGAGTGTACACAATTATTCAAATAACCATGCTCATAACTCAGCTTGTTGGCCACGCACTTCGCAGTAGTTAACATAATATGGTTGGATAAATCGAGAGCTTTCGAACGAATGGTCAACGAATTTTGTGGGATGAAAAACGACGAAGTACCATTTCCCTAGCAACGACTCGGTTGTAAGCGGAAATCATCAGAAAAAAAACGTTGCAGATTTGCGTGTCGGAATTCACAGAACGACCCCCAGCCCTAAAACATTAAACATGTTAAAATAACTCTTTGAATTTATAACGCTAGGTCGTCAGGTTTCAAAGGAGATGGTTTGTAACTAGCGATATAGACATGGAAAAGAAACCTACTGGTTGTTGTTATGTTGACTTTTTGGTGCTTTTGTACATTTTGATCCGTTTTGTTTCAGGATGCTTTGCTGAAAGCTATGGAACCATGTCTCAGTAAATTGACGGATGAAGAAAGGTTACGAAACACCCATGGACCCTTGTACATATATAAATATACGCCAAACGATTCCGGTGAACATTGGTCTTTATTCGTGTCCTATTAATAGTTAATATAAGTTGTACATTTCAATAGATACAGACCTAGTCTGCCAGTACGATGGACAGACTTTGATTTGTTGGAGGTGTGATGCTGCTTCAACAATACAGAAGGCGTCAAGCTTAACGGTTCCTTTGTTATAACCCTAGTCACTAGATTTTAAATGTTCTGCAGTTATCCACCCACAAGCAGTAAATACCCTCTGAATGACAAAATTCCGTTTTTTCTAGGCAAATACAAAGCGCCCGACTTCTTCCCTGACTTGGAACATAATCACTCAGTTTATAATGAAGTTTGGTCTGATGAAATCCAAGTCCCCATTAACAAAGTCATTAAAGGGCTGTATCCAGGAGCTGGAAAAGCTCAAGCATATGGCTTCCCTACACTCAGACACGTACCTTTCACGGTTGGTAGAACTGCAGCAAACATTATTTCCCACACATTCATTGAACATTATATCATGCTATTTATTGGAAATATTCTTAAAACGAGAGATGGTCAGCAGGTTTTTAATTTCTCACAATCAGGGTGTCTACAGGCCACGGATTCCCAGAAAGTCCCGGACAATCACTAATATTAGGGCACGTATATTTCCGAAAGTCACAGATTTTAATATAGTCACCGATTTTTATGGTGACTATATTATATTACCTTAATATAATGCCAGTACCGGGATTCACAAAACATACCAAAGAATCAGTTGAGATTTTTGAATCTATAATATTAAATATTTTGTACATTGTATTTTACTAATATTCTGTAAGTATTCTTAGACTTCTGTACTTTATAAGTAGGCTAGAATCAATAGAAAAGCTAATTTTATATAGGCTACTCATGATTACAGTTGCCTAAAGAGTATTTCCTAAAGAAATTAAAGCCTGTAAAAGGTCACAGATTTTTAAAATTTAGAACCCAAAAAGTCCCTAATTTTTATTTTACAGATCTAGTAGACACCCTGACAATGAATCATTCCTGGAATTGATTCCAAACCGGGTAAACGCCTAAATATTATCTGTGTCAACAGGCCAAGTTGAGGGAAGGTAAAGTCAGAGTTTTTGAACAACCCAGTCGTGGGAGCAATATGATCTTGTTTGTCGAAGATCGGCATAAGCGGAATACGACGTTAGAAGATTTGGATAAACCTAAGGAAAATACAAATAAAATGGCCGCTGTTGACGTCAGGCAAGAAACCGAAGCACCGATCGTGGTCGATCCAGATTTTTTGAAAGAGGTGGCTGACAAGCTGTTGGGGAAAGAAATATATGTTGGATGGCCTCACCTCGTCAGAGCAAGGTATACATTACCTAAGATGATGTTTTGGTCTATCGTAATTTAATTGAAGTCAAAATATTTTTGTTCCCATCTTATATATTTTCTACACTAAATGTACAGGGTATTTATAAAAGAATGCTCTAGTTTCAAACATCTGTGTTTCTGGCAATATTGAAGTTACAGAAATGAAATAGGTCTTGAATGGAAAGTTGTAATCCATAGTTTTTTTCCAGTCCTACAAATGTTCGATATGTCCAACCTCAGCAAACACGAACGACGTCAATTCGGTAATTAAGCTCGTCCCAGACCCACATTAGCATGTCGGGTGTCACACTTAGTACTGCAGCTTGAATTTGCATGTGAAGGTCGTCCAAATTTGTAGGTAGAGGTGGTACAAACACCGTGTCTTTGATGTACCCCCATAAAAAATAATCACATGGTGTCATATCAGGTGATCTGGGTGGTCATCGATGAAGTGCCAGGTCCTGAGCCCCATTCCGACCTATCCATCACTGTGGGAGGGTTTCATTGAGAAATGTACGAACCGCAGAGGCCCAATGGGGTGGAGCACCATCTTGGTGAAAGATATATAGTTTTCTTCTTGTTCAAGTTGGGGGAATAACCAGTCTTTTAGCATTCACAGGTATGTTGCTCCTGTAACTGTGGGCTCTTGAAAGACTAAAGGACCATACACCTTATGTGCGGAGATCGCACAGAAAACATTGGGGTTTGGAAAATCTCTTTCGATTAACTTTTCCCGACAGATGAGTCGGTTCATCACTAAACACAATGTTAAACGGAAAATTCTCTTCATCCTCAATCAAACGCATTAAAAAAAAAAAAAAAAAAACTCAACCCCCAGCACTTAATCATTTTGTCTGAGAGCCTGAACCAACTGCAATTTGTATTACCGCCACAACAAACGACGCCTAACAACTTTCCAGATGGTAGTGCGTGGCATTTGTAACTCCCGGCTGCAACGACGAACTGACTTACGAGGACTGCGAAGAAAAGTGCTCTGTATGCGTCTCACATTGTATCCAGTAACGCGCGGCCGCTATGATATCGACTGATAAAATGTCGTCAAGTTTACCAGTGGAGCGATCTCTCAGCAACCAAATAAAACTATGGAACCTCCTCTTTCATTAGAAACCAACTTTTCCCCGCTAAGTTAAGTCCCGGGCCTCTCGCTTTGCAAATGCATCCACGCTCAACGAATTGTTGATACCTTGTAATTGCTTTGTGATCAGGCGGATTCACGTTAAAACGTCGTCTAAAAGCACACTGAACTGTAGCTACAGATTCACTTTTAACAAACTCCACCACGCAAAAAGTTTTTGCTGTGGCGGCGCCATTGCTGCTGCTATGATATCGACTGATAAAACGTCGTCAAATTCACCAGTGGAGCGATCTCTCAGCAACCAAATAAAACTATGGAACCTCCTCTTTCATTAGAAACCAACTTTTCCCCGCTAAGTTTAAAGATAACGAAGTTACGGATTTTTGAAACTAGGGCATTCTTTTATGAACACCCTGTATGAAAAAATCTATACAATTGAGACAATAGTGAATGTTACTATTATTTTTAAGTGGATCTGCAAATGTAATTTACCTATACAGTATTGTAAAGTTCAGGCGCCATAATGAACGTGGCAATCATATTGAATGTTTATAGCTTCTACTCTGTTGTATTTTCATTCTATTTTTTCAATTGTTATCATAACAACTAAATGCTTTTATTCCGAGAAAAGAGATGCAAATTTTCATGAACTGATAATCTGAATTCTACATTCTGTCAACACGGACACCCCGACTGCTTATCACTACGTCATTTTGTTTTCACGGGACACTAGGAAAACATCTTATTTTGTCAAACTAATCTGTATTTTACTAAAAGGAATGATTTAGGATATTTATTTATTTTTGAGATGCGAGCATCCAGACCAGCCATCTGTACTATTCATTCTGATTTATTACTAAGGCTTATTTATTATACTGAGAAACTAAATCAATCTCAACGAAGTTGTGGAAACCCGTTTCAAAATGGAGGTAATGAAAAACGTTGTCTATTTCCTCAAAAAATACAGACGGTTAAATCAGCTTCGACGGTTAGGTCATCATCAGTAAAAAAAACAATAACTGAACACATAGTAGTCATAGTCACGGATGAAGGTAGATTGAAGGAAAAATGCCAGGAGTTACAACCAATTAAGTGCAAGCAAAGTTAAGGGGATTATAGCTAATCAGATGAAGTGAAGATGTCATGGGCCACACCAACTAGTGCCCACAAGTTGTTGTGGCCCATGACAAAGAGAGGGTTCAACAATCTGGTTTTAAGAATGTAAAGAGATAATCTCTTTGGTAAACAAGAAACATGATTTTTGTAATTTATAGGAAACATAAGTGATATAACTATCCACAGTACTACAAATTACCCTATCGTCCATAAGCATGCAGACTTCAATAGTAGGATATCTCAACTTTGCATAACCGAGGAAGAGAACTCTTGATTGTGCACTTTAATGTGCAATTTGGTTCATTCCAACGGAGCTGTCAACGGCTCCTCTATCTTTATTCGTCGAGAACTTGGTGCTGCGGACCTAAGTCCATTACATACTTAGCATATCCATTCTCGGAAATCATTTAGTTATTCAGAATTTGTTGGTTATTTTGTTTTATGCCTTCTATTTCTCAGAATGGTCTACTGATTTGGCTGTTTCAGGGTAGCTGGAGTGTCTAGTCCATCCGACAAGTATCGAATTAATTCAAAAAGTGAGAGGTTGCACGAAAAAATGTCCAAACATGATGCTCATCAATGGGGTATAGATGCATGTGAAATTCGAATGTTGTGAGTAAATTGATATCATGCTCTAAATCGTTTTCGTTGATGCTTACCTATAGAAACGATCCAATGTTTCCATAAAGACAGGTGTTGTAAAGTAATGTTACAATGTAGCCTGATAGGTACATTTAACTTCATAAAATTCTCTTAACTTCCTCATTTCCTCAAATTACTTAGGTATAAATTTGCTTGATTCACATCCGCTGATTCACTCAATTATTTAAATTAATGACGTTTCCAAACTACTATAAAAAATTTCATTGCGAATTTTCATAAATTACAATTACTTTGATCTCGCGCATTTCGAATGGGAACCCCCAATATTTATTGCACATTCGGAATCTTCATGAAAAGTCGTGGAAAAAATGACTAATCACGAATTTTTTAGTGTGTAGAAACATGTGCAATTCCTGAAAAATTGTGAATATTGAGTTTTGAAGATATTTAATGGCCACACCTGTTGCTGATTTTGGGCTATTTTTCACGGTGAATCACAGGTAGTGACGATCATTATTTATTGTTATTCGTAATACCAACTTAGAAAAACCATTGAAGAAAAAAAGGCCAGAATTACGCCTTTTAGCATGGAACATGCTTTAGCCATCACCTAACTGGGCAAAAACGTTACGAAACCGTGGAACGAAAGTAGCGCAGGATTTTTACTTTCCCAACATCCCAACAGAGTGGAAAGTAATGTCCACTTTTACTTTCCCAACATCCCAACAGAGTGGAAAATAATGCCCATTTTTACTTTCCCAACATTCCAACAGAGAGGAAAGCAATGTCCACTTTTACTTTCCCAACATCCCAACAGAGTGGGAAGTAATGTCCACTTTTACTTTCCCAACATCCCAACAGAGTGGGAAGTAATGTCCACTTTTACTTTCCCAACATCCCAACAGAGTGGAAAGTAATGCCCATTTTTACTTTCCCAACATCCCAACAGAGAGGAAAGTAATGTCCATTTTTACTTTCCCAACATCCCAACAGAGTGGAAAGTAATGTCCACTTTTACTTTCCCAACATCCCAACAGAGTGGAAAGTAATGTCCACTTTTACTTTCCCAACATCCCAACAGAGTGGGAAGTAATGTCCACTTTTACTTTCCCAACATCCCAACAGAGTGGAAAGTAATGCCCATTTTTACTTTCCCAACATCCCAACAGAGAGGAAAGTAATGTCCATTTTTACTTTCCCAACAGAGTGTAAAGTTGAAATTTTTAAAATTTCAAAACAAAACCAACATCGATTTTCTCTTATGATTTTCACGTACAACCAAGTCGTTGCTGGGGAAATGAAACTTCTTTGGTTTTCACAAAATCGTTCTCCACTCTTTGGAAAGCTCTCGATTTATCACGCATTTCTTTCGTACTTGTTCTTCTATTCATGTCGTAGTTTTATATTTATTTGTGTTATAAATGGATATAGTAAGCAATGCCGCTTGTTTTGTTGTCACTTGATTGAGAAGTCCATCTTGGTTACAATAATTGTAGACGCGTACACCAGCCTAGGTACCTACTTCCTTCTAATTTCTATTAGTAAAATATTTATGTCGTAGTTTTAAATTTATTTACATTTACGAGTTAGCGGGAAGAAAGCATGTTCCATGTTTTATTCATGTCGTAGTTTTATATTTATTTGTGTTATAAATGCGATAATTTTTTTCCGCGCACTAAGCAATGCCGCTTGTTTTGTCCAGGGGAGCGAAGGCCCAAAGGGCTGAGTTTTTAATTTTTTATTTTATTTACTTATTTATATTTATTTTTTCCCCAAGTATTTGAAGTTTCAGTTTGATACTCCCTTCAGCATAACCTAAACTTGTTTATTTTTGCAGACATCATGGTCGTATGGGTATCGAGTTGGGAACGATAGAGATCCTCATATATGCTCATGTTGTTGAAGGCGTGAAGTACCTTTTTGACGACCAAGGAAACGGAACATTGAGTTATCTGGTAATAAGGGATTTTATCAGTACCTTTTTATTCTATTATACAACACAACAAAGTGTATGTCAATTGTGTGTCAGGTCACGAGGGACACATAGAAAATGAGGAGGTAGATCATCTTGCCAGGCTGGGGTCGCCTAGAAACTATTACGGGCCGACCCCAGCCCTAGGCATAACGCAGAACGCTTGTATGGCCAAGGCAAACACCTGGGCCATCAAAGAGCTATGGAGAAAAGAGGACAGCAGGTATAGACAATCTAGGATGTGCATCTCTGGCTGTGATAAGAGTCGCTCAGACTGAATTATATCACAGCCTAGAACGCAAATGTAGAAAATAATTTAGGTCCTCACAGGGCATTTTAGCTTTAAAAGGACCCTTTTTATCATGTCCAAGGCACCTTCTTCACTCTTTGAATGTGGAAACGGGGAGGATACAGCTGAACACCTTCTGTGTGATTGTGATAGATTCTGGAGATCTAGGCAAGAGGCCCTAGGACATTATACAATCGAAAGGGCCTCACTCAGAGACCTACATTGGAAAAAGATCAAGAAGTTTGTTGAGTTAAGCAACAAATTTTGGGACATAGTGCAGCTGTAGAATCCCCAAATCAATAGGGGACCTTTTTGGGGAAATATAAGCCATTAGGCCTGGGATTTCTTTCTACGGAAGCCCTATGCAGTCAGTCAGTCTATTATGCTCTGAAATATTGAACCGAGTTTAGAGATTGGATAAAATCAACAACTTTGAACATCTGAATTCTGTGGGTTTCCCCCACAGCCGTGACAACGTTGATTGTTTCATTTCTCATTTCCATGACATATTGGACATTCTTGATGTGTTTTGTCATACATAATGGACAAAGTAACCAACCATCCAAAGTAGCGTAATAAAATTAAGAAATATGCCAAAAGCACTATCATGTTAGTACTGGGTAGGTATACGGGATTACAGCTCATAAGTATTGGGCTAAACCTACTTCCACAACTTAAATTCAAGGAAAGCCGTATAAACTCTTCAATGGACACGAAAAACAAGTAGGGTTGATAGTATAAGGGATTTTGGGCTGTCATGGGGTGAGAATCAATAGTATACATTGAATCAACAGTACCTGCGCACTAAATACTCCGTTTTACCTTCAGATCGCTGGACTGAGCTGATCAATCTCATGTTTTTATATTACAATGAGTGAAGAAGTGAGACTGTCCATCCAACTGGCAAAGTTTATTACGATATCTTCTTGCTAACTTCTCGTTTTCTTCCGACATTGTCCTGTTTTGAGAATTTTTAAAACTAGACAATTTATTTTGTCTCTGCAATGCTATATTATTCCGTTAGGTGTATTATTTCAAGTCTAATGGTAATCTATTCAAACCAGAACATTAACACATGTTGACTTATTAAAGAAACGCTTTAGAAATTACACCTTAAGGGGTCCATTCACGATCCTGCTGCAGGAATTGAGGGGAACGAAAAACTTCCCTCTCTTCTTGCACGGGAGGCGTGCAGGACGTGTGTGGAGGCCTTCCTGCTGCAGGTGTCCTGTAGAGCTTGTCGGATGGGTTTCCCATGGGACCATCCCT
The DNA here is from genome assembly GCA_030762985.1 of Adelphocoris suturalis. Taxonomy (NCBI): domain Eukaryota; kingdom Metazoa; phylum Arthropoda; class Insecta; order Hemiptera; family Miridae; genus Adelphocoris; species Adelphocoris suturalis. The sequence goes on along the minus strand of CM061042.1, from coordinate 7,673,049 downwards.
TGGTTCGGGATCCCCCCCCCCCCCCCCTCCCCACCCTATCAACCTGCTAGGTCCGAGCGTGTGTGGAACTACTGGAAGACCTTAAATAAGGAGCCATTGAAGAATGGAGAACGCAGAAGGTAGGTTTGAGCTGGGAATGACGGATCGTGTATGGAGAACGCACTCTGAGGCAGGAGAGTGAAGAGGGGAACTTCGTTGCACTCCCCATCTCCTGCAGCAGGATCGTGAATGGGCCCTTTACACAGGGACATTTTTCAAAAGTAATTGGATTGGTGTGTACTTCCTATTTTTGAGATGCGTGTAGAAGAAGCATTCGGACCACCTAACACCATCAAATCACGCATGTAATGTTCAAATATTAATTTTACTAAATTGGCTGGCCTGAGATCCGTTAGATTATTCGCTGTAGCCTGTTGGTACGCTGAACCTAAGACTCTGTCCATCACGCTGCCATTACTGTGTTTTAGTGATTTTCTGCTCTTTTGATTTCCAGTGGTCGAGAACAGTTAAAGCCTTCCCTTATCAAACCATTGTGACGAAAATAAACATGGTTAATACGCCTATGGACGGACCTGGCTCTGCCTCCATCGAACAAGTTTTCCACCCTGGCGCCCAAGTCTTTATGCTGGCTGTACCACATTATGGAACGATGGCGACGGTAAGATTTCAACTCTTCCAGGATGTTATTTTCAAATAACTCAAGTCACCTTAGGAATTTAACCCTAATAATAAAATGTAATTAATCTATATATTTTTTTTAGCTGACTTTGCCTACTTACATTCTTGTTGTGTATGCAAATACAAAAATAACAATTGAACATAAAATTGTTGTGTGAAATAACAATTGATTTGGTAGATACTGTTACCTCCATGCAGCCACCTCCATGCAGGCCACTAGGCATGGAGGAAGGGAAGGAGTTAGAAGAAGACAAAGACAAGATAAAGTATCACTCCTTGGTAGGTGACGTCACTGATAGTGGTTCACTGACACTTGCCGGACTCCCTTTGAGATAATGATGATTTTGGCCAATTTAAGTGGGTCAGTAAAATATAGAAGGAAGAGGGGAATGCCTGATGCCGGGAAAATTGTAGCGCGACATGGGGCATTCTTATTCTGGTTGGAGAAGTGTTAATACAGATCTCGATTTTTACCAGTCAAACTTGTACTTGGTGTGTTGTGAACCCGGTTCCCAACTCTGATGTTTGGTCTATACTGTTGATTCTCCAGCATAGCATGGATGACCGGAGGACTTCTCGTGCAACATTCTCAGGTAGACCCCTAGCAAAATATTCCCTCCCCAATTCGTCAACTACCTCACTTGTTGGGTTGTACTCAACCCAACTACCTCACTTGTTGGGTGTGCTCAACCCAACTACCTCACCTACCTGGGTTGTACTCACCCAACTACCTACCTCACTACCTGGGTTGTGAGTGTACTCACCTAACTACCTACCTCACTACCTGGGTTGTACTCAACCCAACTACCTCACTTGTTGGTGTACACTGTGTACACTACCTCACTGTTGGTGTACACTGTTGGTGTACACTGTGTTAGGTGTCTAGGTGTACACACCTAACTGGGTTGTGAGTGTACTCACCTAACTACCTACCTCACTACCTGGGTTGTACTCAACCCAACTACCTCACTTGTTGGGGTGTACTCAACCCAACTACCTCACTTGTTGGGGTGTACTCAACCCAACTACCTCACGTCAACTACCTCACTTCTTGAGTGTGGCCTTCATCAGGATGCCACATATCCTACTGGCAAATGCCTCAATAGCTTCTCCTGGCTGAAGGCGTGCCTTAGAGGCATGATCTAGGTAGTATGATTTGGAGTGGGCACCTTCAAATCGCCTGCGGAGTTCCTGCTGGCAAGTAACTGATGGAAACTGGCTAATGCCCTAACTAATTTGAGCCCAGGGACGGGCTCGAGACTAAGACCAGGGAAGTGTTAATATGTAGTGTGCTATGCTGGGGAATCAACAGCATAGACCAAACATCAGAGTTGGGAACCGGGTTCACAACACACCAACTTCAAGTTTGACTGGTAAAAATCGAGATCTGTATTAACACTTCTCCAACCAGAATAAGAATGTCCCACGTCGCGCTACAATTTTCCCGGCATCAGGCATTCCCCTCTTCCTTCCATATTTTACTGACCCACTTAAATTGGCCAAAATCATCATTATCGAAAGGGAGTCCGGCAAGTGTCAGTGAACCACTATCAGTGACGTCACCCACCAAGGAGTGATACTTTATCTTGTCTTTGTCTTCTTCTAACTCCTTCCATCCCTCCATGGCTAGTGGCCTGCATGGAGGTAACAATACCTACCCATAATGATTTTATAATCAGTTGGCTCATATTATCCAGTGCTTCATCTATTCCTATCTTACATTTCAGGTAAAGACTCACAAAAGAGAAGGATCCGGTGCAATGAGAGTGGTGGTAGAAATTCTTGGTCCCTATAATGAACCAGACTTTAGCGAAATTGAATTCCAAGACAATAATTCTGTTGTTTACTATGTTGGTGAGTTCGATTAAATATTTTCCTCAAAATATTATTTCGGCATCCTTTTAATTAAGCACTCTAAAATGCACAGTTCAATTTTCAATCAAGTTATTTTGCTACTTCCCTTTATATTTAATATTTTATTCTATTTGGGTTTTAGGGCATCAAGCGGCACAAAGACTAGGAATCAGTTCTCACTTCCTGTCACGTATTACTGGAACGATTTACATCCAAAGCTCTCACACTGATTCCGACAAAACCAACATTGGTCTCAACCTGAAATTCAACAAATCCAACCAAGAGGTACGTTGGTTTTGAGAATCCGTGTTAATTTGTTTGGACAAACAAATTTGGTTTGTTATTTCATTCTTTTTTTTTTTTTAAATATAGCGATTCTCAAAGATGTTGGAGGGGGGGGGGGGGGGGTCGAAAATTTTTGTTTCTTGTGGTAGGTGACGCTTTCTTTGTTTACCTAGTCATCCAGTAGCGTGAGGGCAGCTCCATCTTCCAAACCAATTGACCTCACTTTTCGACGCGCTCCACGTAGCCTGAGTGAAACTGCTCGTATGATGGAGAATTGAAGCTTCACTCTCACCCAGCCAAGAACATGGGAGTATGCCTTTTTCCATTTTTCGGCCAGGGTGTGGGCGATTTTCTTTACAAATACTCCGTATTCTTTATGCAAGACCCCATCACATGAGCGTATGAGAGGCGATAATGACCCTCTTAAGTCTTCAGCAGCCTGGTCATAAATTCCGGTACTTCTCCCTGGCTGCTGCCATTGTCACGCTCGGCCAGTCTTGGGAATAGTGAGTAGCGGCGTCAGCATTAATAATGCAATTGTCAAAGAACGCCGGCCTCCCACTCTCCCAGACTCCTTCTACCTTAATATCGGCAATCAGAGCCGAGTTTTCACCACTGGCCTCACATATCACTGGTTCTGTGGTAACTCCTCCCCATGCCAGCGCTGCAAGCCTTGCTGTGTCATCCCGCACTCTATCATGACCCCACTTCACCAATCCTCCCTTTTTACAGTTCAGGGCATGCGATACATCGAAAATGGCACCACATCTGTCACAGTTACTTGGTAGAACAAGAGTTGTTAATTGTATTCAAGCCAACAATTATACAATTTCAATTGATGATCATAATATTTGTTTCAATAACTTCTATTTATTTCCTACCCAGTGAGGAGTAATCATTGGATTGAAAATTTGGCGTTTACTATTTTTAAATGAAAGTAGATTTCATTCTGGGAATTTTGACACCATCCTTATTTTTCACGGAGTGATTTGATTTTTGTGAAAAGTACTAAACTATGTCAGGAACAATGTCCAATCATTTCTAGTAATTTCGTGAAGTGATTTTGGAGACTTTAATGAGAAATGGCCTCCTACTGGTAAAGAAGGAACCTAAGCTTATTGGTGACGACACCTTTCAACAGCATATGCTCCTCACCCGTGTTCCCTATCTTTTTAATAAAAGGCTGAAAGTACCTACTCAATGTCCATACAAGAAATGAGCAAGATATTATTCCACATTCCCGTGTACTAAACTCATAATTCTGTCGTTGCAGGTCGTTGGATATACGAGGAAAACTGGGGATAAGCAGTGGCTGTACACAGACCGATGCATTAACCTTATTAATAATTACATGACTAAGTTCCCCAAGCTCTTCGATCATCTCAGCGTTAGTAGCGGGAATGACGTATATTTTAAAGACGACGTATTTCCAGATGGTGATGGGTAAGAATAATTTTCATTCATTACCCAATTTTTGGGCCGACCTTCTATGAAATTCCTAATTAATCTGCTCTCGAACTGAAAGCATATTTATGGACATGAGAAATATGTATATATTTGTCTTTGGTAGTGCATCAGTGTGCTCAGACATGGATTTTATAGTCTACCCATTTCTTACATTGTAATTAATGAAGGGAACACGGAATCACACCCTCCCTCTCATTATAGAGGTGATTTCATGTTCCTTTTTCTCAGTCCCAACTCAACTTTTTAAGGATGTATTGTCATCAGTCTGAATTGAAAAATTGATAAAAAGGATCTGCGAGTTCTTTTGTTTAGGCGTATTTTTCCATTAAGAGAAAAAACGTGAGAATATGATCAGTGGTTATGGAGAAAAAGGAACATTTTTGTCATGCAAAACTGAACTTTTCAGTACAGCGATTTGAAGTCAAGGCGGAACACAGGACGGTCCTCGCAACTGAAACTACAGACTTCTACTTAGGATTCTCGAATTTTGGTCAGTTCTTCAATAACTAGGGGACCAATGCCAAGTCAATATTTGCAATCGGGATGTTAGTATCGTTTGGTTAGTATCGATTAGATACATTATCGATATATTGTTTGTGATGAAAAGTTTCTACACATTGTTACCTCGCGTCTTGTTTAGGTTTTGAAGATTTTTAGTTTTTCATCGTTTTCAAATTAGTTTTTTTTTTTTTTCCCCAGTGTACATATTATGAAAGTAAACAGAAACTTGGCATTGATGAATTATGGGGAAACTGTATACTATCGTACTTTGTAGGAACTGTAATGTTGATCTTGCGTTCATTGTTGCTCGTCATTGGGTTTGGCCGCAGCACGTTAGGGGGAATGGGACCCAGAGAGGGGCACGTTAGGGGAATTATTTGTGTCTGTTATGGGGAAAGATATACGGGAAAAAAGGCACGTTAAGGGGAACTCCTATTTTAGCGAAATCGAGGTATTAGACGGAACGAGCAAATTTTCCTTCCCACTTGACCAGACTTAGTACTGGCTACGATCGTATATAGATGTGGTCAAAACAATGAAATGTGGCCTTCTAGACTTAATTTTGGCAACAATCTTAGGTGTGGTTAAAAATTGCTGGCCTCTGAGGTCATTGTCGTTTTTAATAAGAGTTACTATTCCGTCAAAAAATACGCACGATACAGGCTACTTCCATTTATTAGGTATTGAAGGTGCTCCTTCCACTTTCTTCGAATGGGGTTGTGGGAACCAGCTTTCAAACTTTGAATTTTGAAAACGGTTTCAGCCATCATAAATCGGGAAACTCCCCCCATCCGTGATCATGGTGACATTATATTTTGTGGACCAGCTTGCTGAACACCAGCGAAAAAAAATCAAAACTCAAAACCTAATGACGATGAAGTGTTGACTAACTGACATTAACCTGAATGAAATACGAGGGTTGTCCAGAATATAAGTTCCGTTTTGATCTGTAGGGTGGTAGGAGTGGCTTTTGCCAAATCTGGAAACACCGCTCGAAAGAGGAGAGGTGGGGGAATAGAATGAGAGGTGGGTGACCTCAGTCGGTCAGTTACAGATGGGCCAATATTTCTGTGCGCGTGGACGTTTCGCTATTAGCCGCACTAAAAACATAGCCTGTTGTTCTCCGCATTGTATTTCTGTGCGCGTGGACGTTTCGCTATTACCCGCACTAAAAACATCCGCGCGGATGTTTTCACAAAAGTACCCCCGACAACCCCCTCGCCTAGACCCGACCAGTTCTGGTCGCGCGCACAGAAATATTGGCCCATCTGTACCAACGTCAGGGCAGGTAGTTGAAATGGAGCCCTCCACGTCGCGTCCCGCCACCTCGATCCCCGTTCCCTCTCGAGTTGTTGTGTGCGGAGTGATTCAATTTCTTTATGCACAGGGTTTCAAATTCACGAACAGCTCATTTCTGTTTATGGCGAAGGTGTAATGAGTGAGTCAATTGTGAGGAGATGGGTATGTGAATTTAAGGCGGGAAGACATTCACTTGAGGATGAAAGTGGGAGAGGCAGACCCTCAGTTGTGACGGACGAAATTGTCGCAGAAATCGACAATGCAGTTCACAAAGATCGTCTTTCAACCCTGGATGAACTCTACCTGAATTTCCCAGACATCTCACGATCCCTCATCCATGAGATCGTCTTTTGGATGAGTTTGATTGGGATGTTCTGACCTTACAGTCTCGACTTGGCCCCTTCAGACTATCACCTGTTTACCAAAATGAAGGCGGAATTGGCGGGAGAACGTTTCACAAGTGACGAGGAAGTGAAAGAAGCTGTCACGAAGTGGACCAAGGAGGTAGCGGCAAGCTTTTATGAGGAAGGAATTTCGAAGCTCATTTCGCGATATACCAAATGTATTGACGTCGCCGGGGATTACGTGGAAAAATAGTACATATGATCAACTACAATACCTGCAAGTTTCAAATTTTTTCAATAAAAACTTGATTTAAAAAAAAACGGAACTTATTTTCTGGACGACCCTCGTACTTGTTGACTTACCTGAATGACATAATTCCACCCTGCATCTCACGCTATTTAGTGTAACGATAATTATTCACAATAGCCAAATTTTGGCATCTGCTTTCAAACTTTTGTGTTATACGTGAATCCACCTTTTCTCTCGGCCCCCGAGACAACAACTGAACTGGTAAGATTCACGAGTTATGCGAGCGAGAAACCTCGACCAATGAGGGTTCGGCCTTTGCCCCCTAATGGGTTGTTCACCATTCACCCTATCGGTTTCAAATTCACTGACCTCCCACCCACCACATTCCCCCTAACGGGCTACGGCCTTGGGTTTCGCTTCTAACATGGTTCTCTTGTGCATACAATGTAATTACAAAAAGAGATCATCAACTTCAAGAATGTCAAAATGAGATCACTGGTAAGTAACGCTATGAAATCATAGTATGATAACCTTCCGGTTATGCTATAAATAATATCAGGTAGGAGGGAAATGTTGGTAAGGGAAGAGCAGACACTGATATTTTTATGCACTGATAGGTACCTAAGCAAATTTTTTTTTTTTCACTCCCTTTAAGTTGCTATTCTTCAATTATTTTTGCGTAATGTTATTCGTATGATGTTACATTACGTATGTCCAACAACCATCCATCCAACATCTCAACTTATCAAACCACACTGTCTCCACCATAAACAGAATTCTAAATGGTCATGGAAGAACCAGACTCTTCCTCTACACTTAGGATAAAACAGAATCGCCCTTCTGTGACAAATGCAAAAGAGATTAAATCCAGGATGTGGCCCATATTTTGTTGCATTGCCCACACACCATAGCATCACATTTCTACATTTTTTTTTTTTTTTTTTAATTTTTTCTTTTATTAAGCCACTGAGGCCGTAATGGCCTATTGTAGCTGGGGAAGGAGGCCGTACCTCCTCCCCATCCCAGACACTAGGTCTGCCCGATACCGACAGCCCTGCCAAACCAAGCACTATCTGCCTGGTTCCGGCACTCCTACCAGCCCTCAGGCACTGTCTGGGCCTGAGTGCTCCACCCTCGGTAAGTTACTGAGTCGCAGCCCCAGTCTGGCTTGGCGCCATATCGCCAATGCCAGCCACAGCTGGGAAGTCAATCCCCCACGCCCACCACGTTTTGGCAAAAGTGAGGAGAGTCTTAATCTCCCCCATCTTAATGTCTTGGGGATCGATGGAGGTTCTGCCCCAATTCAAGAAGCGATTTCTTGCCAACATAGGGCAATGGCAGACCACATGACTCGCCGTCTCGTCTTCCGCCCCACAGAAGCGGCAGAGAGTGGAGTCTGATTTGCCCATTTTATGGAGATGGTATCTAAGTGGGCAGTGCCCAGTTAAGAGCCCCACAACCATACGTAGCTCCCTTCTCCCCAGGCTGAGCAGCTCCTTAGCTCTCTTCCTAGAGAAGTGAATAAATTGTTTCGCCTGCCTCAGGCCCTTGACCTGAAGCCAGTGGGCAGTCAGTCCTCTTCTTACTCTCCCATTTGGTGAGCTCTCCGAGGAGAAAACTCTCCGTAGTGGCCAGAAAAGGTTCTGGGCCCACAGGGAGAGAAGCCGCTCCCTTCCTAGCAAGAGCGTCAGCTTGTTCATTCCCACATTTCTACATAAATGCATTACGTCTCAGCTGATTGAACCCCTCAGAGAACTGGCGGACGCACTGTTCTTGCTGTCTCTGACCAAAAAAATTAACCTCTGCATTAGTAAAATATAAAACTAAATCTCCTTATCATGATCCTACTATATAACATCATTTTATGTTTACCCTATCCTTTTATATCCCACTACATAGCTCTGTCAGCATGGAAATAGACTTCCGCGGCATCAATCAAGAAAAACAACAGTAACCCCCCCTTCCCCGTCAGTACCTGTTCCAATATGTTAGAATGATATACTGTACTCCCTTGACTGATTTTCCCCTCCTATATACAGAATGATAAGTGAAAATTCAACTCCAAATAGGTAAATTTGTTTATTTGATTATTCATCATTCTTAGATGTTCACAGATGTGTGTGTGAGTGCGTGTGTGGTGTGCATACGATCTCCTATGCAGCTTTCCAATTACATTGGTGCAATCGTTATGTTGAGATGAAGCTTCACTTTGTCTCAAACATCTTGCTAACATTGCAATATATTTCAGTTACACTCCAAATAATTCAGTCACATTATGTATTTTAAATGATTATTTTTCAGAAATGAACAGGTGAAACTAATAGCTCAGTGGTTGAAAGAGCAGGAGTACCGATCTGCTGAACTTCGCTCCTGTGGATCATCACTCCTGACAGAAGAAGCCATCAAGCAGATGGAACAAGTTGTCATCAGAACGAGAAACAAAGCCGAAAAACCCCAATCTGCCATCACTTTGCACGTAAACCCTCACCATCTGCACATTGTGAGTACATGTTAAATCAACGTTAATAATGAATACCCCTAAAACTGGGCACATATGTTGAGGATTTCTGGGGAGGATTTCTTCAAGGAAGTCATCAGAGGTTTGCCAGAGCCTCCATATGACACCTGTAATCCTGTGAGGGTTACCTTCCAAGAAAACGGAATGCTTCAGTTCCTGCAAACTGTTCATGCGGCTTTTCTGAAGTTCAGAAAGGCCCGTCAGCCAGAATAGTCTGACTCAGCCGAGGGCAAAGTCTAATCCACATGCTTGGGCCAGCCAGAGATTCGGCCTGAACGGGAAATCCCCTCTTCAGGAATCCCTACTATGTGTACCTAACTGTGAAATAACGTCAATAGCCTTATCACATTAGTCCAGGAAGGAAAATAAAAACTAATACCCTGATTGGGAAAAATTAATATAAAATTTAGTATTTTGTTCCCACGGTGTTGTGATATCTAGTAATTAATTCCACCCTCACAAACGAGTCTGTTGCTAGCAAGGAAGATACTGAGGACATAAATATGATCAATCTCTTTCACCCTCTCTAATAAAGTATAATCTTTCTATTAAAGTTTCAATTAAACGCAAAATAACTTTGTTATATACCATTGAAACTGTCAGGAACTATAGTTTCCATGAAAAACAGTTTTCCTAAATTGGTAGCAGAACAGGGTTCACAGAAAGTAGATGTTTTTTAATCCAAAACTGCACATTTATTAAAAAATTGCACTTTCCATTCTGCATGTGTCCCTAATAACATATACCTAAACATGTACCTAAATACTAATAAAACTCATTGGTCAAAACCATTGCACCTACCGAAAGAAAATCTTGTTACCAACAGAACAAAACAAAAAAAATTTAATATCTGTCAAAGTAATTATAGAAATACTTCAAGGTGAAGCGTTTGAAATACGTCCGTGTCGGATACTAGCAGCAATGGAGCAGCATTCAAAAGTTATAGTGACGTTATTATTAGTTAGTACAGATCTGGAAATAGTCTTATAATATTCGGAAAATAGTCCACTTAATTTGAAAAAATGAACTCAAGTATGAAAATGAATTTTTTTATTTTTGCATCACCCCTTAATTTTTTAATATGTTAGCATTGCCGAGACACCTAATTTATATTGGTTTCCGGTTCTTGTTTTAAGCCTAGAGCTCAGCTCAACCTTCTGGTACCCGACCCTTTGGCGAAACACAACATTTTGGACAGGATTATAAGCGTCAGGGAGTCGCACACCATTCCTCTGGGATACCGTGGCACGATAATAGGTAAGTCAGTACTTAGTCAACAGATTAACTTCAACTATTATCATTTTAAATAATTTTCCAGAAACCGTTATACCTTATTTCCATAAATTAATGATTCCGTAGGAAAATTAATTTTCCATTCCTTCGAATTTCTAATTTACACACTATGTTTTGCACCAGGGGCCTCGGGGGCCTACAGGGGTAGTGCCGCATGCCCGCCATATAGCTATAGCTTATGAAACTTATATTAACATTCTAAAAACTCCGCAATGTAAGTCTTCTATTATTAATGGAGTAACGAGACAAAAAAAAAAAAAAAAAAAAAAAAACCATCAGAGGCTCGTTTGAAAACTCATGCAAACACAGGGGTCCCACTCACGGCCTCTCAGGAAGTCATTCTTTTCATTTGGAATCGCCGAGCATATATGCGTATCTTGAAATGAGGCAGACAGAGCAAGGGGAGGATTTCAGCGAACAGTATATCCATTTTCTATGTACAAGAATAGGAGTTGTAAAAAAGAATCTGATAGGGTTCAAAACGGGCGTCGAAGAATGGAAGGAAGACCAATGAAAAGGTTCCATTTATATCGCAATATAAATAATATTGCAATACGGTTATATTTTTACTGCTTTAATTCCAATGCTATTCCCCTCTCAATCGCATACGTGCCACTAGAATCATGCTCTTTTTGGAACTCCCATGCCAGTCCCTCATCAACACAATAGCGTATTTTCAACGTATTTTATCCGTCATATTCCGTTCATAAATTCATCCTGCTATTATTTTATGGTTCAATAATGAGGAGCTGACATGGAAAAGCAGTTAAGTCCAAAAATCAAATTTCATAGGAACTCCCTCTGAACTCTTATCAGATTTTTTTGGACATAATCTCTTCTCCATGCAAAGGTCACACATTTATTCAGGGTGCGATCTAGCAAGGACGGGAGGACCTAAGGCCGTTGGCGTGACTGCTTACTTGCACTTCGAAAAAAAATGTTCTTTCGATTTTTGGACTTAACTGCTTTTCCATGTCAGCTCCTCAATTTATTGTCCACTCATTCATGGGAATGGTATTATTGAATGAATGCATGATGCGTAAAGATTATTTTTGGCTAGACAGTATGCGCACTACCCCTGGTAGATGGCCTTAACTATGCTACTGCTTTTGTCGATCGACTATTTCAGATACATTTTATACCTTTAACGGTTTCTCATTCCCCCCAGCGGTATTCAAGGGATTTAGCTGGAAGAATAAAGCTATTTTTCAAATTGGGTATTTTTATTACAGCACAACTATAAAGCAAATTCGATGAATTTGAACTCACACATGAATTATTGTATGTTAATAGTATAATTTATTATGTATTTAGAAACCAAATTATTTACTTCTTTTTCGTATTCTTAAATCCCTGTCTATTATTTCGGATTTACAAAATTTGTTGCTATTGAACGGGAGGATAGCCCCCTCTCCTCCTCTAAGAACAAGGTAAGTACTTCACAATCTGCGAAAGATTGATTCTGTCTTAGCTCGAAGTGGAATCCAAGTTTTGCTATCACTGGTGAAGACTTGTTCACACGGTAGTTATTGTTGAAATTCTCGCATCACTGTCAATTCCTCCTTGATTTGTCGATGCTTCTCACCCTTATCCTGCACCACAGTATTTCACAGGTGAATATAAAAAAATACTCTATTCATCACAGAACATCATTTAGTTTCCTACCATGTTATCTCCAAATAACAATTTAAATGATATAGCTAACTAGCTTTGTTGGTCAACTGTGAGGAAAGCCCACGGCCCAGATGACCATAGTTTATATTTCTGAATTAAAGTTAACTCTTACACTCTTTCCTGTGACTTTGTATACCAACAAAAGATTATTTTTCACTCCAGTTTGGAAAGACACAAAATTCGTTCAGGGTAATAAATTTGTGACTAGACTATCAGCCCAAAACCGTTCAGAACCAGTTTTGGTTTTGTTGATCTTACACATGCACATTAAATGATTTGGCGTTGCCAGCTGTTTTCTTACCTTCTTTCCTTTTTCAACCCAGTTTCCAAATAGTTTTATATGGCCTGTTATCGTATTTTTCTATACTTTTACAGTTTCAACCTTTCTTGTTGTTTCTTTCAAGTTTTAAATTATTGTTATTCTTGTCTTTACTCATTTTTCACCGCTATTCCTCGTCAAAATTACTGGTATGTTTCACAAATTATAATCTTTGCTCAGCGTAAAAATTACTCTGGACCGAGTTTTATCAAGATAAGATTTTTTCAATGGATTACAACTCAACCATTGAGCTATCCCCATTGCTTCTTCTATCCTACATTCTAATTATTCTGGAACCTCTGATCCTGCCAGAGAAGTATGGCTTCTGATCCCTCCATTCGTGTCTCGAACAGCTCCATCTAGTAGTGAATGAAATACTGAACTGTGCTTTGAATCCAAAAATATTTGATTGGGGATCTTTCTAGACGTGGAAAAGGGGTTTGACCATGAGTGGCAATCAGGTCTTCTTGTAAAGCTTAAGAGGATTTTACCTGACACATACTACTGTATTATTCAAATTTACCTGTCAAACAGAACCAAAAAGCCCTTTGCGGTCAAATATCTTAATGCTCATACTAATACATATCTTGTTAAGTCAGGCGTTCCTCAGGGAAATGTCCTTGGACCTGTCCTGTACACTCTAATGGATAGTGAGACACCAAGAGCTGATAATTTCCTTCATTGCCCATTCGCTTACGACCAAGCTATCCTGTCCCAGGCAACTACTGGGGAGGAAGCTCACTCTAAACTGCTAGTGTATGCTTATCAAGTCTCTAACTGGTCCAACTAATGGAGAATAAGGCTCAACCCAAAAAATTCCGTTCTTATGTGCTTCACCCTTGATACTCTGTCCAAGCCCGGAGCGGCTCTGAGTTAAAGGGACAGAACAGGTAAAAGTGCCTGTATGTGGCAACAGCGCATAGATAAGTCATTACCCTAATCTCAACTCGCCTCGATTTGGTACCTCAGTTAGTTTTATACAGTCGAGTAGTGAATATAATACCTACTCACTGTGAAACCTGGCAATGTAGTAAAACATTATTATTAATATTAAATGAGTCATTTATTAGTTACGAATATTAGTTTTCATTGCAAAAAGAAGAATGAAAAAACTTGCATGAAATAACTGGCATTTTTACATAGTGTTTATACTCCAATCTTTCTGAGGAATTCGAATTTGTCGACGAAAAAATTGTAAATGTTGAAATTAGAAAGTTTTACATTCCAAGAGGGTGGTATGAGTCATGACTCATCCCCATTGAAAGTGGAAAAATGGGCTCAAAGTTGCCAAGGCGTGCAGGGTCCCCAAGTAGTCCAGAGCCGCTCTGAGATTGGACAGACTATAGGTAGGAACACACTTAACCGTATCGTTAACCTACATTGGAGCAGAAGGTTTCACCAATCACGATTAGCTTAGAGCAGGGGTGCTCAAACTTGAACTGCTGGCGATCTACCTCAATATTTTTAGACTACTTACGATCGACTCTGAGAGGCTGCACGTATGTGTGATGCAGGGTTGTTGTACATACACGATACACCCTACCTACCTAGGTAGGGTGTACCGTAGCATATATAGATATTAGCTTTCCGCACAATTTACATTATTTTAGTCAAGGTTTGGGTTAGGTTTACTTAAGTTCTTCTCTACAATATCAATGAAAAAACTCCTAGTTATTCAAAATTGCGAGTTTATTCGTTGTTACAAAACAAAAGAGTTACATATGGTGTTAAACTCAACTAAGGAGTGACTTTGGATGTTGAAGCGTGGCACTGCATGTCCTCAGCATACTTTTCATAAGATGGTGCGTAACCACTGAGTGCCAATCGCAAGTGTTACGCTCCAGGAAAATAACTCTCACAGTCGAAGAGGTTTGGTCACCCTGGCCTCTTAGCTCTGGTCGTTAGAGCGTTGCAACTCCGGGAAATTAATAATAATTTCTCGTAGTTGTGACGACGCGAGTTCGAACTCCTGTCGAGGTATCAAATATTTTTAGCCCGTTACAGTGGCGCAGTCGGTAGGACTGCAGTTACACAGTTAGTTGCAGTTACACTTTGTCATTCGTCCGACCCCAAACTAGCCGAGACGGCTGGTATTTGACTCCGGGGAAATGTTACGCTCCAGGAAAATAACTCTCACAGTCGAAGAGGTTTGGTCACCCTGGCCTCTTAGCTCTGGTCGTTAGAGCGTTGCAACTCCGGGAAATTAATAATAATTTCTCGTAGTTGTGACGACGCGAGTTCGAACTCCTGTCGAGGTATCAAATATTTTTAGCCCGTTACACAAGCATGATGACATATGATCGTCAGTTAGTCGATTGCGATATTTTGACTTAATTATCTTCATTTCAGAAAATACAGACTCGCACAAGTAAGTTGACCCAAACATTGCCGTCAGTTGAAGGGCGATTTGCCTTAGATTCGGATATTTATCTTCAGATATAAAACACCAGAAATTTGTATCAGATGCTGTAGCTTTGAGATGTATATCTGATATAATCTGCACCAACTCATTTTCAACAGAACATGAGTTCATATTAAACTGACTTGCTACTTCAGTAGCTAATTCCTCAATGTTTTTACATGAAAAAGGATAACTCATAAATGGTGCTTTATTTGCCAATTTACTGCAATCATAAAAACGCATTTCGAATTGTCCCAAAATGTTTGATAATTCAGCCTCATACGTATCATAATTCGAATGAGGAATCCTTGCTTTCGAAGACGGAAAATGTTTCAGATTCTTTCTTTTCAGTTGATCTATCATAAGTTGCAATTTACTTTTGAATGCGTTTACTGCGCTAATCATCTCAATAATAGTTTTTCCTTTACCTTGAAGCTCCAAGTTAATGGTGTTTATGTGCATTGTGATGTCAGTCAAAAATTCCAAACCAGTCAGCCATTTTTCGTTTTTCAACATCTCTTCGTCATCACCTCTTTCGTCTAGAAAATCTGTTATTTCGAGCAATAATTCTTGAAACCTTTCTAGGAATTTTCCGCGACTCAACCACCTGACGTCCGTGTGAAGAACTAAATCAGTGTGTTCAGCTGACTCCCTATCTTCCAACTGCAACTTAAAGAGCCGCCGTTGCAAGCTACGTGCACGGGTGGAATTCACAGTTTTTGTTGCAATGCCCATAATTTCCTCCTTGTTTAAAACTTTTGAACACAAAACTTGTTGATGTATAATGCAATGGAATGCAAAAAATGAAGGGAATTCTTCATTAGCTCGACACAATGCCACAAAACCGTTCTTGTTTCCAGTCATTGCTGGTGCTCCATCGGTTGTTTTACAAAATTGATGAAAACGTCATATATATCTTCGCCACGGGTCTTCCCCTTCAGAGGAATGATTGTCAAAAATTCTTCTTTAGCCAACATGTCATTGAATACCATCCGAATAAAAATACACAGCTGGGCAGTGTCTGTCATATCGGTGGATTCGTTGAACTGTAAAGAAAAGTATGTACATTCCATTATATCATGTTTTAGTTTATCTGCGATGTCCTGACTCATGACTTCAATACGCCTTGTGACAGTCGGACGAGATAACTGAACTCTAATAGCAGACATGATTTTTGTTTTATTTTTAAAATCTCCAAATAAAGTCTCACCCGCTTCAATAAATGCTTCCTTCACAACCGATCCATCTTCGAATGGTTTCTTGTGTTTCGCCAATATATGAGATATTTGAAATGACGCGATCGTAGCAGCTTTTGATTGTTTGGCTGGTCTTGTGAACATGGTTTGTTCTTTTTTCAAACAAGATATCAAATCACTTACTTTTCGTTTTCTTAATTCACTCTGTGGCGGAAAATCCTTTTCATAGTTTTTATGGACCGTTTTATGATGCCTCTCTAAGTTACCACGCTTAGGTATTGCAACTGACGCACGACAAATAACACAAATGCACTTATCCTTCACCATACAAAAGAAAAATTCTTCCTCCCAATCGTTATTAAAATGATACGTTTTAGATTTCTTCACTGCACTCATTTCGCACTATTTAATAATAAACTTTGTATCGACGTAGTATCGCCTTCAAGTTACAAACCATCATCACCATCATCGTTTTGTTTCTTACAGGCGCAACATTTATATCGGCGTGAACGAAAGTCTCGAATGTTCCCGTCAAAAACGCTGCCCGAAATGGTCTAGTACAGTCTAGTCTAGAAACAACGCGGCTTTTCTTTGACAAGTACCGCGCGTTCCTTTGATAAAGCCGCCTTTTCCCGCAAGCAGTGTTATTACGTAATAAATTTTTGTAGTTTAGTTACCTACTTATTTAAAAAAAATTTCTTCTCAAGATCTACTCAAAAAGCACTCGCGATCGACTGGTCGATCGCGATCCACCGTTTGAGCACCCCTGGCTTAGAGGATCCATCTTGCGCAGATCAGAGAAATGGAGCTACTAGTGAAAAACTCACTTGCTCTTCAGGAGTAGACGGGTGAAGTGGGGAGGGAGGTTCGGAATTTCGGAGGTTTCGGGTTCATATTTGAAACAGTTTTACGAGTGATGAACGTGTCCCTACATTAAAAAGGAACTTCAATATTACTACTTTAGAGATCCAAGGCCTGGTAATGAAGCTCAAAAACTCAGTAAGGTATCTTGGGTTGACACTAGATCCTAAACTCTCTTGGATCCCTCACGCCAGAGAAGCTGCAACCAGAGTGAGAAGGAGAATCGGCCAACTTCCATACCTTCTCGGCTCGTGTTTGCTCTTCCTATCACTTTTGAGACCTCTGTGACAGTACGGATGCACAATCTGGAGCTCAGCATCTGACACTTAGACTAAAAAAATCCAGACATTCCAGAACCATGCTCTCAGGATATTTACAGACTGCAAATGGTTTGAATGAAACGGCTGCCTTCACAAAGGCCCGAAAATACCAACGGTCAATACCATCCCCCACACTTCATACAGACAATTTGCCTCACGGATTATAGAACATCCTTGTCCCTTAGTGAGAGAAATTCCTAAAGAACCTTGCCCTTAACGAGCTTTGCAACGCCTGAAGAGAAAGTGACACTCAGATCTGATTTAATCTGGATTCGGCTATGTTTGGTTAAAGCCTTGTTAATGCCTTTTTAAAGTAAAATAGTCGATGTTTCAGCTACCAGAGGTTAGTCTGATTTCCTCACGTTCAATGTTCCAGTTATTAACTATGCATAATTGTCAGTGTACACCACGTTAACAAACGAGACAAAAAAAAAAACGGTATGATGTGTATCTTTAGATTATCTTTTCCACTGTTTTGATTTGAATAAAAGGACCATTAATTTCAAGTTATTATTTAGCACTGCACCAAGCCACAACTCTTGGTACTTCCATCACTTTTATGTGGGTGCCAAGCCATGTTGGTATCCATGGCAATGAGTCTGCTGATGCTCTTGCAAGGATAGCCATTGTTGATAGCGCCATTGAGATCTTGCCTATGCGCATTGAGGATCAAATACCCTACATTCAATATAAAGCCAATTCCATCTGGCTTGAGCAATGGCAGGGTGAGGTCACTGGTCTGCATGGTGTCCTTCAGGACCTTTTCCCGATTGGCCCTTTTGTGACTCAACTTTCAAGGAGGGACCGCATTGTGGTCAATGCTACTGGCCATACACGTCTTACCCATGGACACCTGCTTAGTGATGTTGTGTGATAGTTAGTGATGCTTAGTGATAGTGCTCGTGATGTGTGTGGAAGATGTAGGGGTGATCTGTCCATCCGCCACTTTTTAGAGGATTGCCCAGCTCTTATGGAGCTCAGAGTCCTGCATAGACCCCCTCAGTGGGTTGATGTCCTATCTGGGCCAGACAAGGTCCACTCCCTGTTAACGTACTTGAGAGCCGCAGAGCTCAACTACGAACTGTGATATTTTGGTTTATTATTTCCAATAATAAGCCTATGTGATAGTATAGCAAAAAAAATGTATAACCCCCCCCTCAAACTTTGTCATTTTACGTTTCAAAGTGCGTAGAATCCAAATTTGCAATGTCCGTCCGCCGTTCTCCGTCCGGGCCATAAAAGGCCTTAGAATTGACTTAAAAAATCCGTTCTTTCGCACATAGACTCCACTTGGTTTCTAGTTGGTCCTAACTTCTCGCCAGCTCGATCGCTCCCCACCCATGGGTGCTATGAGCCAAAAATAGGTGAAAAAGTGTCTTTTTCGAGGCTGTGAGTGTTAGACTGACGTACGCGTGCACGCCTGGCACGCTTAGTGGAATGATGAAAACATTGGCAGAGGGTCAAGCCATAGTATATATTGTATATTATACCATGCTATAGGATGTTATAAATAATTATCCAGCCCATCTAGAATGCAAGTCATTCATAAATTAAAATTAACGAGACCTAGGGAGTACCTCCAGGGTGGCGTGGAAAACTTCCTACACTTGTATTGCTTTCGAATTTCATGTTCCTTCGAGGCATGAATATATGTTTTTTCTAGGTCATATTTGTGTGTTAATACCAATGCTTTGCCTACGCATATTTAATAACATATCCTCTCGACTTTTCGTACTTACTTAGATAATGATATTATTAGAGAGTTTTTGTTCTTCCCGTAAGATTTTCTCCCGTTGACGTGTAGAGCAGCGTCTAGAGCAAGCAGCTGGAGATGCTAGCTCTTCACGTGATTTTTACGCGTATTTCTACACGTATACGTGAAAAACCAAACGCTAACGTCACGTTAACGTCTCTATAAGTGTTTCAGAAGCTGTTTGGTATTCTTTTCGTACAACCTATTCTTATTTAAATAATTAATTGCTTTATAATTATTTATAAATACATAATTATAAATACATTTATTGCTTAGGTACCTTAAATGGCTGAATTTTGTAGCGGAGCACTTCACTATAACCTCTCGACTTGTTGACCAACCAACGTGTTGTTGGCAACCACACAGTAGTTACCTTTGCTGATAACTGCGTAACTGCGGTTACCTTGGTCACACTGATTACCGGCAATTGTTGTTACCTTTGCGTCAGGCTATGATGACTACCCGTAGGCCGAAATTCCAACGAATGCATTTTCCCGTGCACGTGTAGATAGGCCTTTTTCCCGTACACGCGTAGTTCTACACGTTGACGTGAAGATTCGCGCATGCGCAGTTGGTAATACAGTCTTTTCACGTACACGGGTAGAAAATTACGGGAAGAACAAAAACTCTCTATTATTAAGGCAATAATTGAGGAGTTTGTTTCCAAAAGGTACTACATCCATTTTTACAAAAATGCGAGAAAAATGAAAAAACCATTACATTCTGAAAAACCTGCCTTTCGACAATTTTTCTTTTCTGTTTATTCTCTGAACTTTAATATAAAATTCTGGAAAAAATGCGTGTTAATTCTTTGTTTAGCATATTTTAGGCTGAGATTTGAAATTTCAGATTTCTGGATATAGTACGTTTTGAAATGAAACGTGGCGCTTAGTACCTTTTGACATGAAACAAAACGGATATAGTACCTTTTGAAAACAAAACTTAATACCTTTTGGTGTTTAGTGATGTCATGGTATCTGATTCATTGAAAGAAAGTATCCAAACAGTATGCAGAACTTTTCTGCAGGATAGGCAATACTTTTTAGTAGTTATACATCTTATTGAATAGGCCAAAGGGAGAGTTTCCGAAATCATGGAAATACTGTAATACTGGTATGTTCTGTATTTATATTTTATTTATTTATTTTTAAAAAATATTTAGATCTTGACAGTATTTTTTATTCTCAACGAATAATGGTAAACAACAGCTGTGCATTGGTGGAAGCTGGTCTACATTGGTAGGCTGCTGAGAAGTACTGCCGCCAGCCTCGTCCTTCATTTTTTTTCCCCAGTCACTCGTAGAACTTCACAGTTTAATTTCCACGCACTTCTGTGACGATGCACCCACAAATTTTTTCAAAAACTAGCAAAATACTGAAGGGAAATACTGAACAAACGCGACATAAACAAGGCTTTGTTGTAAGTGTTTGTAAGTCGAGGGAAGCAACTGAGGAGGTTATACCAGTGCTACCTACATTCAAACTATCAAAAATCATGCCAAAGAACTAAAAACAAACGGAATTTACAGCCTGAAAACTCTAAAAATAGCTAGAAAAGTAGCGAATTTTGACAATGCGATGGATATAGTACCTTTTGCTCAAAACAGTAGAAGCTTGAGATAAAAAATGCTGGATTAAGTACTTTTTGAAACCAAACAGATGAAGCGCTCTTCGACCGTTGGATATAGTACCATTTGAAATGAAACCGAATATTCAACCTCGTTTTTCAAGTGGATAGAGAATCTTTAGCTCCAAACTGATTGCATTTTTGTGAAGAACTACCCCCCTAAAACCCCATGGAAGCGTTATCTCAATTTCGACTAAAATGGCGTTTAGTACCTTTTGGAAACAAACTCCTTAATTATTTGAATAGATAGGAGCTCAAATCGAGAAATATAAACATGCGTATATAATTATAGGAAAATAGGACACTCCGAGGAGTCTGGATGGGCCTTATGACGTACGCAAGCCAACTAAAACTACGATCATATTCAATTGAAAAAATAATAAACCTTTGTGAAATAATTTGCAGCGTTTTTAATCTGTGATATATTTATTTCCACCCAGTCATAGCTTTATTTCACTTAGATTTAATGTTAGCCGATTTATCTAGTCTTAGTTATAGTTTGGAATCGTGCCAGTTTTAGTGTCTCTTGACACCTCGTGCAATGCCGCTCATGAACCTTCAGGTTGAGATACGGCTGAATTCTTAAAAACAAAAACAAGTTCAAGTTATTTATCGAAGTTTAATGAATGTGAATATCAAGACCTTTTTTAATAAAGCCTCTACTAATACAACTGCTCTCACATCCTCTGCATTGATTAGAACAGTGAAATTTTGAATTTTTCATGTGTGCATTGAAGATGATTAGCACCATATATTTTTCTTGTTACCCTATATTTTCCCCCATCCTTCAATAGTTATACTAGTAAATCACAAAGCAACGTCATAGATAAAAGCCGAAGGAGAAGAAGAAAACGGCAAGTCCTTGAGATGGTTGTGACAATCTTCCGATTGTCGTGATCAAAATTCTTGGATTTCTAGAATATATTTCAATCTTGGGTATAATTGTGGGATTCAGGTGAAATAATTAGAACAAGAATTCAATCACTTGGATGATTTATTATGCTTTCTTTATATCGCTCCAAAAGAAAGGTTATGAGGAGGGTTTTCTATCTAGACTGTCGGTTGCTTAATTTCTTATATTTATTCACTTCTTTTAAAGATGAAAGAAATACCGAGAGAGAGAGAGAGAGAGAGATAGCTGTTATATGGTTTTAGCCGTATCAAAACCCTCTAAATACTCTACAACCGTAATGAACGATGTCGCTTCTCACTACGAAGCTAACCACGGGTCGATAAATTACTTAACTCTCTGCTGTTCACCTTAGGAAGTTTAAATTAAATAGTTAGCTTTTCTGGGACATCAAGATGCGAATGAAATGACGAACTCCTGTATCAGCTAAATTCTCTGCTTTTCGCCCTATAAATTTGAAAATTTACAGGAAGCCACTCTCGAATGAAATGACGGGCACTATCCTAATCAGCTGAGTGAGCTACGTTTCTCTCCTTCTCACTAGAGAAAGTTGAAATGGTAGGGAGCCTCTCTGGGATAAGAAAAAATGAAATTACTTCTCCATATAATAAATCAGCTGAGTAAACTAAATTGGAAGGTAAATTTGGTGGAATTTTATCGGAATGTGCGGCAAGGCTGAGGATGGTCCCGGTCAATTTCACCAGGAAAAAATTAGCTAGTACCTACCGCTTTTCATTGTGCAAGCGTAAAATACATCAAGCGTTATTTTCGCATTACCTATTCGTCCTATCTCACTGAAATTCGGAGGTTGGTTGATAAATTAGGATTTGATTGCACCATATGAGTTTCATTGCGATCATATGTATATATGCTGCGTATCCGGTAACCTCAAATCCTTGTTACAATCATGACTTTTACAGTTTTCATCCAATTTCGATTACATTTTTAGGAATTGAATGGTATACCTTGTAAGATTTAGAAATATAAAACATTTCAACAATCTATGCATTCATGTTACGGATATGAAAATTTGAGGAGGAGGCAAGCAAAACCCCATAAGTCACCAAAAAAAAATTTTTTTTTTGTTAGCATTGGTTTCTTGTTCTTTGTGATCAGCTGTACTATTTTCTTCACTCAATTTCGAGCAAAACCCCACAGATCTCGTCAAAACAATACAGTAGATTCTTGTACTTCATCCAAAACCACACATGTCCAGAGCTGTGAATCACGCAGAACCCCACTAGTCCAAGCAACCAATGGGAAGCCAGATACCTGGCCTCACGTGACCCTCCTGTTGCTTCTTGTTTAGCTATCTGTGAAGTTTGGCTTCCTGCACGTTCATCAGTGAATTTTCATATTATTTCAAGTGATCATTTATGTTAATCGAAATGGGTGATAGTGAAATGGATGGTACAGTGACTGCGAGAGACGGTAATCAAAGTACGAGGAGAAAGGCAAAAACCAGTAGTTCGCGTGAAATTCCTAAAAAAGTAAGGCATTCGTTTCCATCTGGTTCAAACGTATTCATACCATGTAAGCACAACAGTAAAGCTTACCAGTGCTTCAAAATTCGGCCAGGGGATGCTTTAAATTTCCGCCAGAATGCCTATGGATCGTGTGATAAGATACTCTAGGATCAAATGGTCAGCAGATACATACATTGTGTAATTTTTTTTCTTCTAGGTATCACTACCTATTCATAATTATTTGTTTTAATTTTTCCTTCCACGTCTGATTTACTCAAGTTTTATATTCAAGTATTAACTCAAATTGAATTTCATTTCCTTTTTAACAATTAAAAAATTTGGTTCAGTATAAAACGTGTACAATGGCATATTATCTTTACCCTAGTTTCCATTTCTCCTCTGAATGAGGAAGACCAAAACCCCTTGTCCTCCATATGTTTTCACCAAAACCCCACAAATGAGAAAAAATCAATCAAAACCCCACATGTCCATACTAAAATTAAGATTTTTTCAACTTCAGTGGCAGTATGATTTGAATCGAGTATACTACTTAGTTTCTAAAGTCTCCTACAAGACAATGAAATAAAAATACGCAAATTTTTATCTGCAGAACAAAATGAAACAGTTTTCCCTTAATTCTGAAAATTTTGATTTGACAGACTAGTGAGGTTTTGCATGGCTCCTCCTCATTCATGTCAGTAAATTTCATTTCTTTAAATTTGTAAGTAGTTGCAGTCACGCTTTAGATGTTACAACTCGATTAATTTTAGGACCCTTACCTGGTTGGTGTTACATAATTGGTATTAGACCTTTGCATCGTTACCTACCTGCCCAATAACGTGACATGGCATAACTAACCAAGTGAAAGTCACTGCCTGTCGGTCACTACCTCCCTAACTAAAGCCACCATCGATTTCAGGTCCACTGAATGTGACGGTTATGCTTCTGCTTTTCTTCCCTTTCATCTTGCGCCTGACGTTTCGGGTTAGTTTAAAGCTTTGAGTATTAATAAGATGGAGGGCTATTGCTCTGAGCTCAACGCTGTTTCCCTGTCAAGGCATACGTGCCACTACAGTCGACTTGGCTTTGCAATTGACCCTCTCCCGCTACAATTCTTTCAAATTCAAATGACTAAGCAGTTTATTGTAATTTAATTTTTGTTTGATATTACTTATTATTGTTACATTTTAGTATTAATTTATACTAAAATATAACTTAATATAAAATATTAAGTTTATATTTTATACTAAATATAAGTGTTGTCAGCGAACACTTAGCGACACTAAGGCAGGTGAAGGAAGAAGCAAGAAGACAGAAACACCAGGTAGAAGACGAATTGCTGAACACCACATTGGAAAAGCTCCCAATTCAACGGCAAAGAGCAATAGGACGAGCAGTGCTGAAGACAACGAAGGTAAAAACGTCAAGTTGGCTCTCCACCCTTCCATTAAAAAAGCATAATTACGACATGTCTGCTTGCGAATTTCGAGACGCCTTAGCCATCCGCTACAAGAGAAAGCCAGTAGAGATGCCAGTTGCATGTGATGGGTGTGGCAATCATGATTTCAATCTCGAACATGCCCTGAACTGTAAAACGGGAGGACTAATTACACGAAGGCATAATGAGATAAGAGACCTTGTAGGTGAGCTCATGTCATCCGCATGGGGCAACGTCATTAAAGAGCCAATAATTCTTGAACCATCTCCAATCACACCAGGCCTCAGAGGGGACCTCGCATGCCGTGGCGTGTGGGATCGACAGAGGGAAGCGTTGTTCGATGTCCGTGTCTCTGACACTGACGCTCCCTCATACGTCGATCGCACAGTTGCGGCGGTCCTCGCTGGGGCTGAGGAGGAAAAAAAACGAAAATATCTGGCAGCATGTGAGCTCGGTCGACGGTCTCTTTGCCCCTCAAATGGTGGCCTTTACCAAAGTCCTCGCCGAAAAATTGGCTGAAAAATGGTTCAGACCACAAGGGCAAATAAGAGGATGGCTGAGGGTGAGAATTGGATTCGCGATAGTAAGAGCAGCATCCATGTGCATCAGAGGATCGCGAAAGAAATGGATCTCCGCCGAAGATTTGATAGGGTTTGGCGATGGGGCCGCCCTGTCCTTGGGCATGAATTAGGGATTACAAAATCACATTTGACGTTAATCAAAGAAAAAAAAGTAAAGAAAACCCCTGGAAAACCCCACTCCCAGCTACATGAACAGTTCCCCCTTCATTTCTAATAGCCTAAATATATACAATATTTATTATTATTGTTATATTTTAGTATTAATTTATGTATGTAGACATAACTGTCTAGATGTTAGGTACATAGTTTGGTTCCCATGCCCAAATCTTAGTGCCTCCTATTTTTTTTCTTTTTTTTTTTTAATAATAAGTAATCCTATTTTGTCCTGCATTACTATTAGAACTACTAAAGTAGTTGAATCAAATGTGAAGTTTAAATTATCAAGTGACATTTAGCCTATCTTATTTTTATACAGTGGCCCCTCCACCTGAAGTTTAGCCCACTACAGCACGCAAATTTCGCTTTGTGGTTTAGTTTTGTTGATGTCTTTTTTTGTCCGGTTGGTCTTATTTGAACCATTGAAATTTCTATATAAATCACTGAAGAAGGTTATTATTATTTTCGAATTTATACCCTTAGGTAAATATAACCCCTCGTAGATACCCCCAAACTCAATATCACATCTTACATCAGCTGATCAGTGTTTGGCCATTTTGCCCCTGGTCAATTCCTAGACCAAACGACAGTAGTGGCACGTATGGTTTGGCTGTCTGAAACCACTAATAGCCCTCCATCTTATTAATACTCAAAGTTTCGTAGAAAACTAAGCTATTGCAACGGCTCAAAAATTGTATCCTACATATTCTTCTCGGAAATCCGTTTTGGTGCATCCTGAAAAAAATTTCTGGATTTGGAAATTTTGCGGTTTATTATTTTTGATAATGAACCTTTGTTTGGGTACCGTTATAGTACGCGACCTACCCTCGAGCCTTGATCTCCGCGTATCACTCGAAGACGAAGTTATGCGACCTACAAAGTGGAAAAACGAGAAAAATCTTACGTTAAATTATTACTCCGATTTAAGAGCGTCGTCTTTTGGGTAGCTCCAGGTGTGAAGCTCGTCGTCAATGAAGTTCGTAGTTAAATAGAAGTCCATTGGTCCAATAGAATCACTGATCCCACTTCAATTTCGTTTTTAATGATAGGAAGCAGCGTCGCCCTGTCCCGTTTGTCAACAATTTTCCCTGAAATAAGGACTCGTCGATTTCTACCTCTACTCCTGGACCCCCGACCCTGTTTGTAATCGACCGAGAAAAAATAAAAAAGTTCCATTCATACAGCATGATCGTATGAGCGAATTTTCGTAAATTATTGTATTGTATAATGTTGAATTGTTTTGAAATTTGAGCTTTTTGAGTGCAAGGAAATCGTTAACCATTAATTTTATGACAAAAAACGTATTCTAAATAATAACCTGCTATTCAAATAGAGGTTCTGAATTTTTAGCTTTTTTAGCAGGTTTTATCGATTTTTTAGCAAATTTTGATGAATTTTAAGTACATTTTTCAGCATGATTGTGTACATACATTTTTGGATGTTCTATTTTATAGTTAATAAACTTTATTTGAGCAATATTATGCTAAAAACTATAAATGTAATGTTTTTTAGCCGTTTTTAGTGATTTTTTTAGTACATTTTTTGAAATTTAACCAATTTAATGTGCTCAAAAAGTGTTGTCCAACGAACTCATCCTTTCTTTTGAAATGCTTGATTTTTTGGCGAAAGAACGAAGTTTTTATCTCAATTCTATCGAGAGTTATCGTCTGGAATGACACATACATGTATATATATATACTTATATATATATATATATATATATATATATATATATATATATATATATAAAAGCGTTAAAATCCAGGAATCATTTCAGAATGCCTCAAAACAGATTTCGATGAAGAAAATTTTTGAAAATTTTTATTTTAAAATTTTTGAAGCCATTGCAATAGCTTCATTTTCTAAGAAAATTCGCTAAAACAAAATTTTAAGCCCCCTTCATCTAATGGTTTATCTATTACCTATTTGTCAAATGCGCTTTTGTGTTATTCTTTTTAACACCATCCTTATCAATGTTATTCATACGTGAATTCATAAACATTATTTTTTTCCTTTCAATCAGTTCTTTTGAATTTTATTATAGGTATATCTTCAAACGTTTAAAGATACGTCAAGTAGTTCCAGTCGTGCTGTATAAAAGTAGTTTTGTAAAAAATAGGTACCTACCTCCTTGAATAAGTTGAGTGTGACATATAGCTTCCTCGTACTTACTCGTAACATGAATGAAACGGTTGTGATCGTTGAAACGTTTTAAATTACCTATAAAACATTCCATAGCGGAAAATAGTAAATCAAGATGTAGGGAGGAGCGTAAAACGTAGAAATCTGTCCATTGGGAAACAAGATAATGATGCTTAAGAAATTTATGTTTGCGCATGCGCAGAATGAAGTAATGGTTTGTAAAAAATGAAATTGGTAGGGGACCATCTACACCCTAACCCTCATATTCACTGAAGGATTCATCAAAATTGGATGAAAAATGTGGAAATTCGGGTCGTTATAAAGATTACACATTGGCGCATGCGCAGTTGCTATTAATTATTCAATCATGTTGCGATTGATGTGGGATGATCAAATCGTCATCCCCCATCTATTTTCCAAATTTGAGCGAAATGGGACGATTAAGGCGTGAAAAAATTATGGTCGGTAGAATTTACGTTTGCGCATGTGCAGAGTGAAGTATTGAGTTGGGAACAATGAAACTGATAGGGGACCGTCTACACCCCAGCTCGCACATTCCCTGCAAGATTTCACATTGGCGCATGCGCAGTAGCTATTATGGATACAGTCGTGTTGAAATTGATTTGGGATGATCAAACCGTCATCCCCCAATCCAAATTTGAGCAAGGTCGGACAACGAGCGTGATAGAATAGAAGAATGAATACTTGATGGTACTTACGTTTGAAACAGAGAGGGTCATCTGCAGCCTAGCCCGAGCAATCTCTGGAAATTTCATTAAAATCGGTTGAAAATTGTAGAAATTAGGTTTGTTCTAGGAGTTGTGCACACACGGACAGACACACAAAAATCGGAACGGAAGTTGTCCAGTTTGGTCCAAAACGTAAATTGCGAATGGAAATTTTGATTTTGGGGGCGAAACATTTTCCACCTCTCGACAGTGAAAATAATGCTTCCGCTACGTTAGACTCGGAAGCAATATTGAAAAATGTGAATACTAACCCCTATAATTGCCTTCTTATTAATTTATAATAAAAACCTGTTCATAAAATTACGCTTCACGACCGGGATTTTGTTTGCAACGTCATTTCGCTCAACAGTTGAATTAGCGCTCCAGTTTATTTTTGACTCTTTGATGATGACGTCATTCCCCACAGTCACTTGGAATTTAGTTTCAGGTTGAGTTCAATGAATGTTTTAAATTTGCTAATAATTAAATATGTAGGTACCTAGTATATTATTTTTTATTTAGGTATTTATTATTATTTGTTTTATTTTTGTCATTATAAGCCTATTATTAGTAGATTTGTTACTTTTGTTTGTTAAATTGGTTTGCGATTCAAGTGGCTCCCTGCATATCGATTCTGTGTCAGGGTTACCAACTCTATGACAAATATCGCAGGTGAAGGTAGATTTCAGAAGTGTACCTATAACCACAGTAATTCTTGACACAATATTAATACATTTGTAATACAAGACAATGTTTTCCTAGGAATCATTAAGGTACCTTGTGTTGCATATTTTTACCAATTCAAACACCAATTTATTGTACTCTGTACAAGTATAATTGTTATCAGTCTCCAACTATATAATCAAGGGCCGGATTCAAAATAAGTGCGTGATTTAAGTTCATTCACATTCTCTGAGAAACCAATAATTTAATTCTAATCTTGGTATAATTTTTTTAATTTAGTGATTGCCATATTGGATCTAATGTAACGGGGTACCCTGGAAAATCAATGTTGTTGCAGTTGAACCTACGGGCTTTTGCCGTAAGTTGGCAACCCTGGTTGCTCTCCTCCTAAGTTGAATGATCAGTCCGTTCCGTTCATTTCATTTTTCGTGGAAGCCATTACTCAGTCTTGTGCAAAAGCAAGAACTTTTACGACAGAAATCCCTAGGTTTTAGTTAATTTACTATCAGCATTTAAAAGTCTAGACGTGCGGGTCGTTTTGCGCTAACAGTTTCGGGTGTCGGTACGGGATTTCGAGATAAAATGAGTGCCAACTCGTGAAAGTTGTGGTTCCCAGTCGAAAATCTTCGGGACTAACCTTGCTCGTTTGGCCAACACCATACTTTACCCCGATCGGCCTCAATTTCATTGCATTTTGATCTCCAAAACGAAGTTTCTGAAGTAAGTATTACAATTTCTTTCAATTCCCACGATTTTTATAATTTAATAGACTGTATATCACGTCCTAGATGCTATTTAGTTTTTTTCTATTCTTTACAGGCCCAGCTCAATAGGGAAGCGTAACCTACTTCCATCCTTATTTTCATGTTTAAAACATAAGGAATGTTCAAAATTAAAAACAATAATCATGTGGGTCTTTAATTTAAACTTAGGATTGAGGGTATCATACCCCGTTTTTATAAAGAAACATTTTTCAAATAAAGAAGATTTAAAAGTTGGTGGCTCCATTTTTGAAGAACCCTACTTATACTAAAAACAGTACTAGAACTTTCAAACAATCGGGGATAGTCATTTTAATTAGAGATTGAAGAGTTTCCCCTTGAGGTGTCAATTTACTTGGGAATATGTCTTCTAATTCTAAAGACGTGGTTGAGGATTTTTGTTCGTCTCTGTGCGATCTAACTGTCAATAGTAAGCCCCACATCAATATGTTGACTATGTTGGCAGAAGATTATATAGAGCATGCCCCTGCTTTAGTTCAAGCCGTAGAAGATCAATTGAAACATGTTTCGGGCGAAGTCAAACTCCCTGTTTTGTATCTAATTGATTCCATAGTCAAAAACGTAGGTCAGAGTTACACTGCCATGTTCAGCAAGAATATAGCTAATACGTTTACCCATGCCTTCGAAAAAGTCGACGAGAAAGCCCGCTCTCAAATGTACAAGTTGAGGCAGACTTGGGTATCGGTTTTCCCAGCTGCGAAGCTTTATATATTAGACACCAAAGTGAATGCCATTGACCCCGCTTGGCCCATCACCGCTGCACCTACTCCGAGTTCTATCCACCTCAATCCGAAGTTCCTTGGTAATCCTCCAACACTGCCTCCAGTTGTTCAGGCACTGCCGGGCGACAAAAACCAGGAGTTGTTGAAACAGAAGAAAGAATTGCTGGAATTGCAAAAACGCAAAGTCGAGTTAGAGTTGATGCAAACCAAAGCCAAATTGGAGGAACAAACTCGGCGCGTTGGTACAGTGTCTGCTGTGACTGCTCCCGTTGTAGTTCCTAAAGAAGTGAAGAAAATTCCACCCCCAACTAGTATCAATGTCTCAAATCCCAAACTACCACCTGTTGACGCTCCCAAACCTAAACAACCTTCCGTAGCAGCTCTTGTGGCACCTGTTAGGATAAGAGATCCCAGGCTGAGAGTGAAAGAGTCCTCTATGGACAGTCCAAGTGATTCTCCAGATGTGGCTACAGCTACACCTCCGAGGGTCGTATTGAGTCCAGTTCCTAGCCCTTCAAACAGTCAGTCTGGATCCAGCGCTGAACCTTCATCCAAATCTCCCAAAAAAGACAAGAAATCTAAGAAAAACAAGGAGTCCCGTTCTTCAAAAAGAAGTGATGATGGTGGTTCTTCCAGTAAATCCAAAGATAAGGTTGAGAAAGCAATAAAATTGACGAGAGCTGAAGAGGTTTTGAGAAATTTGGAAGAGGAACAAAGACTGAGCAAGATGCAGAAATTAGGATCAGACACAGTTATTAATAAAGCAAAACAACATGAACAGATGTCCCATCCCAAAACTAAGGAAAGCAAAGCTGCTTCACCTCCGCCTGTTATTAAACCTGTCGAAGTAAAGGTTGTTGAAGCTCCACCAAGAGAACTTACTCCTGAAGTTCCACCCCCTCCACCTATAATTTCGATGACTCGTTCACCTAGTCCTATACCTAATGAAACCATTCCCGCCTCCCCTCCAAGATCAACAACTTTACCCCCGCCCATTGATTCACCATCTGTCTCAACTTCTTCGTCCAAAGAAAACTTCAGTACTCCAGATGAAAGTCCTAAAAAACGTAAAAGCTCGAGACCTCCTTCAAAAACCCCTTCACCTCCTCATATAAGAAAGTCGCGAGATTTCAAGTCTTCCAAAAGGAAGAGGGAAAAGTCACACTCACCTCCCAAAGATAGCCCAAAGAGGAAGACCCCAACCCGACAACCATCTCCACCTCAGGAAAAACTAGAGCCTGCTAATCCTCCTATACCAGAAACTGAAAGGCTCCTCGATTCTGGCCATGACACAGATTTGAGATTGCTTACTGCCAAAACCATTGAAATGGAAACTTCTTCCCCCAGCAAAAAAACCAAAACTGATATGCAGGATTTATTTGGTAAAGAGGATGTCGATTATCGGGCTCTCCCTCCCCCTCCTCCAATAATATCCAGGATTACACCACCTTCATCACCTCCCCGAGACTCACCAGTGCGCAGGTCTCAGTCACGGTCACCAGAGCGACAGAAGAGTTGGGCCAATCTGAAAAGATCCAACTCAGATACTACGAGTCCAGATGTGTCTAAAAAGCCATTCAGAACTCCTAATGAGAGAAGAAAGTCTGATCGATTCTCAAATAATAAAGAAGGAGCCGATGATGAGTTGAGTTTCGATGACCCAGCATATGAGGAACGCGCAAAGGAACGTGCTGAAATGATTATGAAACATGCTGAGGAACAATTGAGTAATGGAAATATAACATTCGCTCAGTATAATAGCCTTTTGAAAGAAGTTATAACTATGAATGAGAAGCGAAAGCTACAGGAAGCTATAAGGCTGGATACAGAAGAATTTGATTATGATAATGGCAAGAGTCCTAGTCCAGAACCTCAAGAGCCTGAGGTAGAACCTTCCAATGTATATAATAAGAGAAGGAAGGTGTTAGATGATAATTTGTCACCTCGAAGTGACTTGGATGGGTCTCGTGATAATACCCCACCTCCACCACCACCACCTGAATTAACAGAGCGTGATTTCATGCCCCGGCAGGATCCTCGGCTGAGAGATGATGATAGGCGATATGGGATGGATGGGCGAAACCGTGGAGTTCCACGGTTTGATCATGGACGAATGCCACCCAAGGGACCATGGATGGGTAACCAAATGCCGTTGCCACCTAGAGGAGTCATGCGCTCTAGAGACAAATTCGGGAGGTGGCCCCCCATGGTTGGGCCAGGTAGGCCACCGTTTGATGGTGGGAAACCTCCACGTTATGGTCCACCAATGATGAACAATTTTGGTGGAGGACCATCATCAGTCCCTCCTGCTGATCCTGCAGTGTTGGATATGATTGCAAAAGACCCTATGAAAACCATCAACATTGATGGTGTACCACGGGAGATTAGATTTTATGGTGAAACAGCTATCATTATGATGGCTTGGGATGATCCTAGAGAGCTCAACTTCCAACCTGGAACGAGTCGTGTCACATTTAATGAGAGAGAGTCGTTCATCATGAGCTTCAATGCACCTTATCAAGATGTATATGTTGACGGCATGTATGCTAAAGTGCGTCTAGGAGCACCCACCCGTGAATTGTTTGTAGATGGGGTGCATTATGAGGGGATATTCAATGGCCCACCTATTCAAGTACGAATCGGTAATAGAATACATTCTGTGCGTTTGCAGGGTAAGCTTCCCAATGTTAGAATTGGAACTGAACAGAGAAAAGACTTGGTGGCAGGAAAGGTCACCTTGATTGTTGATGCTAATGATATTTTCCCCATTTATTTAGATGCCAAACCTCAGAGATTTGATATTGGTGGTGCTCCTTACATTTTAAGATTTGTTGAGGCATTACAAACTGTAGTAATTAATGGAGTTCCATTTAAAATTGAGTTTGGAAGCAATTTACCTGTGCCTATGTTTTTCCATGGTGTGAAGCACTATCTGAGATTTTCGAACTTACCTCCTGGCATCAAGCCTGGTTATGTGAAAATAATCAATATGGAAGGTGGCAGGTTACCTACCCCACCACCGCTATTACCACCTCCTCCTCTTTTGGCTGATCCTTCCTTGATGCCACCTAGTCATTCACCAGATGTGATCATGTCAGAAAAACCTGCACAGGTATCTGAACCAATGAAGGAACCTCCTGAACCTGCTCCACGACCACAGCCTGAACAGCCTTTGGAACTCCTTGCAAGCCTCATGCCCACTGTGTTTACACCTGGCATTGGTCAAGGTTATACAGTTGAGGAAAACTCCAACCATCCCCCAGAGAGTGTTGTACCAACTTCTCTTGCCACAACTACTACCACTTCTGCATCAGATTTGAGTTCGATCAACGTCAGTGAGCTTCTCAAGAAATTAGTTGCTGTTGGTATTGTTCCAGCTTCTGACAAAAAAGAAGAAAAGAAAGAAGAAGTAGCCACAGAAATAATTCCTGTTAGTTTTGAACGACCTGATAGTCTGAAAACTAGGCAGCCTGGCTTGGTTCATCTCCTGTACTCTGGAATGCAATGCAGTTCTTGTGGTGTAAGATTTCCTCCTGAACAAACTGGGAAGTACAGTCAGCATCTCGATTGGCATTTTAGGCAGAATCGTCGTGAGCGAGATGCAATGAGAGTTGCTCAATCTCGAAGATGGAACTACGATGTTTCAGATTGGATACAGTATCAAGAAATCGAAGAGAAAGAAGATAGAGCTCAGAGTTGGTTTGAAATACAGGAAAAAAGGAATTTCGAGGTTGAAGAAGCCACTGAAGAAGAATCAAGTGTCCCAGCTGGTGAAAAGGGAGAGAACGCCTGTTGTGAAATATGTCAAGACAAGTTTGATCAATTTTATAATGAAGAAAAGGAAGAGTGGCATTTAAGGAAAGCTATAGAGGTTGATGGAAAATTGTATCATCCCATTTGTCATAAAGACCGAGAAGAGAAACTTCAAAACTCTGTAGTTGAAATAACACAATTGAACAAACCTGTGTTACTGGTACCAACAGAAGAGCCAGAATTGATTGAAATTCCAGATGATAATGTTTCGAGTGAGCCTGTTCTTTGTATGCCAATTGATCAAGAAAAGGTTGAAACCATAGATTTAGATTCTGAGCAGTCTAATAGCAAAGATGGGCAAGAAGAGGATAAGAAGAAGGAAGAGGATGTTGAGAGTGATGACGATATCTTGGGAATTGAAGATGTGGAGCCACAGATTGAAACTGTGGATTTGAGTGAAGAGTTGGATAAAAGCGATGAGTTGCGCCAGGATGAAGAAAAGAGAGACGTCCCTGAAAACGAAGAAGTGAGTACGGAAGAAAATATGGAGGTTGACTTGAGCAAAGTGAAGTCGGAAAAAGTTGAGGTGGTGGATCTGGATGCCCAAACGTCGCAACCTCTCGTCGTGTCGTCTATTGACGGCAACGTTGAGTTGGAAGATGCAACGCCCGTGTCACTCCCGAGAAGGATCAAGATCAACATCCCGTCTGCCGTCGTCGCCAAACCCAAACCCTTAGACGAGACTCCCAAGGAGCCCACGCCCCCTAAAAGCCCCCCTGTTCAGCCCCCTATCATAGACACTTCTTGCGAGCCTCCCCCGCCCGGTGAAGAACTCTACCCCCTCTCAGTCAAACCCCGCCTGTCAGAAGTTGATCTCAAAATCCTCCAGCCCGTCAATAAAGGGAACGAACTATCAGCACTGTGCTCTATTATGTAAAAAAAAAAAAGAAAAAAAACATTAAATCCCCCCCAGTAAAAGAAACTATTTTTCTATGACACCACCGAAGATAAGGTATATTTAGGCAATAAACCATGTACAAAGTGTAAAAAAAAAGAAAAAAAATGTAAAAAGTTTCTTAAGTTAACTCTAAGTGAAATAGAATCCAATGTACTTTTGTATTTATTGTTTATTATTCAATTATTTATTACAAAAGTTTTTTGAGAAACCCCAAAAAAGTTAGGTTAGGATTTAGTTTCTCTTGTAAATTTGGAACAACACGAAAAATACACACGTCGCATCGACATCGGAAAACGCCTTACCCCGTCATCGCTCGGCCCATTCGACTGGATTCTAGTTGGATTCCCATTTGGACGAGTTTTAACTCCGATATGGTGAGTTTCTCCTTGTTGTATTATTTTAAAAGAAAATTTAATCAGAGGAAGAAAAAGAAACGGAACTAGTATCAAGTTAGTTGAAAGTTTCGAAGTTCGTTCTATGATCCTCCTAATGAAAAAGTTTCGTATTTTTCACTTCATGCTTTCACGAACTCAACATTTCTTGTCTCACAACAAACTAAGAATGTAAACTAATTTTTACGCACCCATGGTGGCACTAATCACTTGAAATTTAGTTCTAATGGCGTGAATTCTTACATCAAAATCTTGGTGTGCACAAACATTGCTTGTGCAGGTACTATCTTAAAATCTATCTAAAAATTCACAACCATTCTTGAATGATTAATTTAAAAAATTGTGTTTAGTTATTATATTAAAAGCCTTCAAGATGAAATTCCTCTTTAATGGGTTTCTATAGTCAATCGCAAAGCACTGAGAAAAAATCTTGAAACGTATACATACTATCATGGCGGTATATTTAATTGAGGTGTGAACAAAATGGATGACAAAAAGTAGTTCCTCGGTATGGCATTATAAATCATGAAAGGAGTAGTGAGTTAGTTGATCGGGATGCAGAAAATATGTGGATGTGTTCAGAATGTACGGCGTTGTCGAATACTACCTGAACGTGGCTTTACTTTGATATTAAATATTAAAGTCAATAATATTAGGAGAATTTTTCGAGATTCCTGTAACCCTGCTCTTGGCTTTCTTTATATCACAGCGTGAGGGGGGGTCATACATAACAAAATGTCATAAGAACTAGGAAACTATGCAATACCCCAAAAATGCTATCTTCAATGATTTTCACAGTATTTTTAAAATTATTATTGGAATTTAGGGTAGCAGAGGCTTAAGGTTCACACTAATCGTTTACCATCGAGAACAAAAAATTGTGGCGTCGGAATTCCAGAAAATTGCCAATACTGAAAATTTGGATTTGGTTGACATAATATATGTGGTTTTGCTTCGCACCTCCTCCTCTATCTCACCATTCGGATCTCCTGTGATGGGACCGCTACTGCCATTATGGCCTCGTCCTATTTCCCTGTATTTCCTGCGACGCTTTGTGCTTACCCTCCAATATCGGCAACGTCACTAGAAAAAAGACTGATATTTCATGTTTTTATGATTATATATCATATTACTTCTCGTCTAATTCAGATGACAGTCGTTCGTGTGTAAAAACTCAGCCCCTTTCAGAATTTGCTAATGAGATCTTAGATTTCTCTGAATCGTACTATGAGCCGATGCCCAAGGGTAATTCAACTATTTTTAGATGGAAGAAAATTTCATCCTAAGAATTTTGGCATCAACCTCACCCTCCTACTATGCGTACATAGTTTTCTTTCCGCTATTTATCAAAGTTTCGCACGCTGGTGACGTCAAAGCACCCCTACCCCAGGGATGGGGCCCCCCCGCCCATTGTGACGTCACCAGTGCAGCAAAATTTTAAAAATCGGTTAAAAAAACTACTCATTGTATGAGAGATGATGGTGTCAAATTTCTTAGATTTGAATCTATTTTCATTTAAATGTATAAAATGCATTTAAACCCCATTTATTGTGGTCATGTTTCATAAACTTTCCTTTCTCCCTTCGGGTTATTGTGATTGTAATCAGATCTAATACAATGCGTACTTCTGGTAGGTAATCGTGAATGCTAATATAACTTTTTAACAGTTATACTGGACTCAATGTATTGTATTTTTGATTTACAATGCTAACGTTTTCAACGTAAAATTTGCTTTGTTGCTCCTTTTGTTCGCCCTGATGCTTGTTATTATAAATAAACAAGCAGGAAAGCCCGTTGTTTAAAATTTTCACCTTCGTAAATTGTAACCAAGCAGTCCCAAAGAGTCCATTTCAAATTACAGGGTACCTATTATTCAGATAGAAGTCAGCTTGAGAGTTTACTTAACTGATGAGGCTGGCTCTCACCTGCCTATATGTATTGAAAACATTTAAATGACTGGCTTAGAATTAGATCCGCCACCACTTTAGTCTCGAATAGCAAAGAACTTAGCTCCGGATCTCACTCAGCTGATCTGGGAGGCACTAGACTAGATGATTCGTTTCTAGACGTCCCAAGGGTTTTCCATTTCAAATTTCAGTTTCGTGGATTGAATAGTTTCATAGAATTGAGATTACCTTTTCGTACATGAATTTTGCGAAAGGAAGGAAACGGTAAAAACGACTTTCATGCAATTCAAACGTTCGGAATTATCTGATTTAATTTGCATTATTAGTTCCCCAAATAAGTGGCCCGTTATTAACCACGAACCAATAACCGGTCTGAAATTAACGGTATTATCAGAAAGGCCATGGGCGAGTTCGAGCCTGGAGCCTGAAATATGTTTCATCCAGGGGTGGTAGAGTTACCATGGTATGCAGAGGGTGCCCTGGGAAATAACGAAGGCACTCTGCATAACGGAGTGTCAGTAAATTTCGCCTGATCTTCATAGGTTCCAGCTTACGCAGCAAGGACTTTCTTGCTGATCCATGAACCTGCAGACCCATAAACAATTCTTGATTGCACCACAGTATGGAAAATCCTTAAGAGGACATCCTGCTGGGCGCCCCAACTATAGCTAGAAGGGGCCTTAGGCAACTGTACACCCTGCATAGAAGCCTCGCGCAGGGCCCACCAACTCAATATGCTGGGTCCATTTTTATAGATTTACGGTACAGCAATAAAATTAGGTCACCAGGGGCCTATTTCATAAAACAACAAATGACAAGTTACAAGTCGATTTTATGTACAAGTGTTAAAAAATGAGTGTGCAAGCGTTTCATAAAGGTACAAGTGTAGACTTGTAATGCACTGTGAAAATGAAC
Source organism: Adelphocoris suturalis (assembly GCA_030762985.1). Taxonomy (NCBI): domain Eukaryota; kingdom Metazoa; phylum Arthropoda; class Insecta; order Hemiptera; family Miridae; genus Adelphocoris; species Adelphocoris suturalis. The sequence continues at coordinate 7,634,876 of CM061042.1, read as the reverse complement.
AAGTGTACAGGCGAATTCGGACAAGTTGCAAGTGTTTCCTCGTCTTTTTGTACAAGTCACTGTTCTACAGTTGTAAAAAATGGCCGATTTTTAACCTACGTCCGTTCTCCTGTAAACTTGTAATTTTCTAGTATTGACAGTGTAGCGAGTTGACGATTTTTCGGTGCTTGAAATGTTTAATAATATGTGGGAATCATCTTCTGATGAGGAATACAGTCAACAAAGAAGAATTCAGCGTAGAAGACGCCAAAGAGTTTTCATTTCATAAAATCAGGTTTATTTATTTATTTATTTTTTTTTTTTAACAGAATGTGGATTATGCGTAATCAGTTACAAGAGGACTCATATTAAAAAAATATTCAACTAAAATATATAAAACACATATTCAACATGAGATTTTTTTTAAACTCCAGTCCCAGTTCTTCGCAGCCTACTTATTATCCACCTTCTTCTGCAAAGAAAGAATTCAGATATTAATAACATTTTCCCCATCTGCTATTAACTCACTAATCAAAAATGTTTCCATTTTCTGAATGAATAACTAAATCTACTATAGAAAAATCAGCTTTTATTTGCCATTTTTAGAGGGGGGGGGGGGTCAAAATAGGTGGACTATTATTATTTTCCGTTTAGCGAATTTTTCTAGACAATGAAGCTATAAGAATGGCTCCAAAATTTTGAGAAAATTTGCAAAAGTTGCTCTTCCTATGGGTACGAATGACTTCCAATACCCCTCACACCCATGAAAAAGACTCAAAAGGCGGTGAAAAGGATTTAGGAATACTCTGAAGATGTTCGTAAAAGGATCGATGCCGGATGTTTTCTATCTTTTTCCAGATTCTGTGCTGCGATTCGTTTTTCATTTTTCTAATTTTCTTGAAAGAATCAATTACCTATTGAAGTCGTACTTAGTTTTTTAATAGGTACATACTATAGACTGAACAACAGTGTAAGGAAGAGAAGACTTGAAACTCAATCTCAATTAGATTCCGTGAGTTGTGGCTATTTTCTATCGTGCGTACATTAGGTACGTACCAAGGTCGATGAATTTGGTTTGGATTTAAAAAAACTAGGCGAAACATTCTTATTTTTGTACATAGTCAGGGGAGTTTAATTTCCATCACGATGGAGGGGAAGTAACAGAGAACGCCCGAAAAGCAAAATCGATCAAGAATACGTGAAATACAGTTTACTTACCATGGTATTTTTCTTCGTATTTTGCCAAAGTATGTCCCGGGAGTAGGAAACATCCTTGGAAGCCGGCACTAAGCCAAATGTACGCACTCTGGCATGTATTTCGCCCCATTTTTTCACCTTGTCAGCCTTAGTTAAACTGTCCGAAAAGGCACCTAACAGCACGGACATCTCATCCCTTACCGCCCGTACTACCTCGAGCTTCGCCTCTTTTTTTTGTATTCATTATTCTTAAAACTAAAGGAAAACAAAATAACAACTTGCGTACACGAATGTGCGAATACGAGAATAAACAAGTGTGAGTGAGCTGTTCATTTCGTTTGTCCCCACACGCCATCTTTCTTTTCTGGCTACACTTGTAAACTTAGCTTCTACAAGTGTAACTTTTCTACACTTGTACTCTTGGTTTTGGTGAAACACTTGTTCTAGTTTACCGTGCATTACAAGTACCTGTACTTGTTAACTTGTACACTTGTAACTTGTTGTTTTATGAAATAGGCCCCAGGTTTGTTGGGAGCCTTTACTAGAGGTTGATATTCATATCTAGATTTCATATTATGTAAATGTTCATTCAGTTGGGCCAGTCGTTTGTGCGTTACAAATTTGAGGATCTCCAGTCTTATTATGAGAAATTCATCGTTGAATCTTGAGGTAGTGCAGGCCACCATGTGTTCTATGGTTGTCTTGCGCAGGCCAACTTCCTCAGGCTTGCCTTGGTTTGTGGTATCAATATCGCCTACATAATACGTTAATCTGGTTTAGGAGCTTGATAGTTACTAAACTGTTACTGTTTGGAAGATATTTTAAAAAGAAAGGTTTTAAAACTTGAGTGAGTAATATCAAGTCTGGTGAATTCATATGAATATCAACCTTTATTAAAGGCTTCAAACAAACCTGGTGGCCAAATTGTATTGCTGTACCGTAGCCATCAATCTATAATAATACCCTTAGGCTGTCCGTCCAGTGGACGGAATTTCGCGCGAAGAGGCGAAAAGAAGCGAATTCGCGCGAACGCTTCGCCTCCCTTCAAACACACTGTTTTAAGTGAGAGCCCGTCCACTGCAAGCGCTGCGGTTGAGCGAAGTGGGGCGAAAAGGGGCGAACGCGACGAGAATCAAACCAGTTTGTTTTTAAACGCGTCAACAAGCGAAATAGATGCCGAAAAATTGATTGTTTTAGTGCAGGAGCGACCACACCTGTGGAATTAAAAGTTACCGCAGTACTACTTGAGAATTTAGCCAACATTTTATTACTTATTTCATTAGTGTACTTACCTCAAGGTTCTACTGAGGAAATGGCTTCCCTGAAATTGGATGTCCGAGATAACCGGCCCTCTACCTTTGAATGAAAATATTCAAAGGTGCTATTTTTCATCAGGATATAGTTGAAAAATGACTCTGAAGATAAATCCTCCATAAGGTGACGCCACTCTCCAAGCTGTGGCCGTTGTAGGAAAACATCGCTTATGAGTTCTCTTCCCTGATAATATCCCGACGGATATTATAAGAACTGGAGAGTCCAACGCATAAATTTGCCTCATTCTTGATAACATTTGGTCGAAGTGGACTGGATTCGCGCTGTTGATTCGCCTCCAATGGACGGGGTCAGTTCGCGCGAAGAGGTAAAGGGAGCGAACGAACCAGGCGATTTCGCCTCTTCACCTCTTCGCGTGAAACCGCGTCCACTGGACGGCCAGCCTTGAAGAAAGTTATCTATATTATATCCCTGAGGAGACCTGACCAGGCGAAAGCGCTAGGATTTTGAAAGATTAAACGTCTTAAACACACGAGGAGCAGCCTTAATATTCCTCCCCTCATCCTTGATAAAAAACCGTTTTGGTATCTTTGGATTTGTAAATAGTAAGTTCTATCCACCTGATGCAATCCCAACCTCATTTGACGTGTAAAGTAGTTCCGCATATCAGGGTTTTCCCTACTTACGAACTTGTTTACCGGGGCAACGTCGTTAGGGAAATCCGAGCTGACGACGAAGGAGGTTCGGAGGAGTTTACTATAGCCTAAATGTTAATCTGGATCTTCGCGATCAATTGCAAAAACCCGCATCAAATTCGTCAAGTAAATCGACCTTGGAGAGACAGACTTTTAAGTCTGTTAATTTTACAAAATCTATATCAACAAAATCGTAATTATGTCTGTCTGTACATTGATTGGAATAATGAAATATTGCCTTTCTTTTCTGTTTCATGCTAATTGTAGACGAGTAGTACCATTTTCTCAATTTTTCTGTTTGTCGGCTTTTCACGGTCATTGGACAACTGATATGAGTGGGGGGAACAAAATGTCTGTATCCGTCCAACTTAAATTGTAGGCTTCTTGAAGTTTTTAGAATTTGCGCCAGAGGGGGTGTTTTGGGAGACGGGGAGGGGGTGAAATGGGGTATATTGAACACCATCGAACGAACTGGGGATCTGATTGTCGAATATGTTAGGATTATTCTAATTTAAATCACAGGCTACTTGAACATTTTCAAATCTGTCCCATAGGGGTGTTTTAGGGGAGGGGGGGGGGGGATCAGGGCATCTTTGTCATCACTGAACAAACTGTGGATTTGATTGTCGAATATGTTTGGATTACTCTAATTCAAGTCAACGACTACTTTTTTCAAATCTGACCCACAATGGAGGGGGAGGGGTGGGGAAGTTACAGCGTTTCGAACGTCACTGAACCAACTGGGGATCTGAGTTGTCGTATGTGTTTGGAGTATTCTAACTTAAATCACAGGCTACTTGAACATTTTCAAATCTAACCCATAGAAGGGGAGGGGGGGGTATCTTTGTCATCACTGAAAACACTGGGGATTTGATTGTCGAATATGTTTAGATTACTCTAATTCAAGCCCACGACTACTTTTTTCTTTTCAAAATTTTCAAATCTGACCCACAATGGAGGGGGCGAATTACTTTAACTTGGGTCACAGGCTATTTGTTAACGTTCAATCTTGATCCAGTGGGGCATTGGGGGGGGAGTATTTTTCTGAGTGCTATACAAAATTTAAATTGAAGTGACTAGTCCAAGCCAACCTGTGCAACGTACGGGTGAACCAGCTAGTAAATCAAATAAGTTGATTTGTACTACATTTTCTGGTTAGGTCCTCATATTTCTTTGCCCATTTTTGCTCTTATACTACCTACCTTCTTTTAATAATAATATTGAAAACCATTCACATTTATTAATATATGTATAAACGTTTATTATTGAGTTCTTTATTCAAAAATCCGTTTCCTCCCTCTTATCAACAAAGTTCACTTCATGCGTGTGGTGATTCAATTTTATTGCTCGATTTTTATGTCGTTAGTCGTCGTTAGGTTTTATGGCTTGGCTATTTCGAATCGTGATTTATCGTTTTCCAATAGTTTAATCACAAGTCATGTGCTTAACGTGCATGACTGGTTAACTATAACCGTTATGGTTGGAAATCACTTCATTTAGAGAAACAATGTTCATGGGGTATGAAAGGAACGCTTGTATATTTAATTATTGCTAACATATTTAATTTAAAATAAACTTCACACGTAATGTTGGGTGGGGATTTAGGGCTTGTTTCTGCCAATTTCACTCACAAAAGAAAATAGAACCTTGTCTGATGCAAAATACTTCCCTACAACTTGCCAGAATTCAAGAATGTTTCAATTTATATGAACGCCAGTCACTCATCAGTTATCATTTTTCATCTTACAGTGTTAGCCTGAAGTGGTCAAACATAAAACCGCGTTATCTGACCAACTTCGATACTTCAATATGCCCCCTCGACCCCAGGTAACTTTCCGCCTTGAGCCTTCGGCTAAAATGCTAAAACATGGAACATGCTTTCTTCCCGCTAATTCGTAAATGTAAATGCATTTAAAACTACGACATAAATCTTTTACTAATCAAAATTAGAACAGAGTACCTAAGTAGGTAATTTTCTGTTATGGTGCGCGTCTACAATTACTATAACCAAGATTAACTTCTCAACCAAGTGACAACAAAACAAGCGGCATTGTTTACTATATCCATTTATAACATAAATAAATATATAACTACGACATGAATAGAAGAACAAGTACGAAAGAACTGCGTGATTAATCGAGAGCTTTCCAACGAGTGGAGAACGATTTTTGTCCGATGAAAACTAAAGAAGTTTCATTTCCCCAGCAACGGCTTGGCTGTACGTGAAAATCAAAAGAAAACAACACGTAACTTGTTTATAGGTTGCGTGACATTTTTCTTTGTGTAACAAAATTTCCGGTTGACTCGTCGACTAAGACATTTTCAATGTCAAAAGTTTCGTGACGTCATCCGCGTCACGTTTTTCGCTAGTTAGTCCAAGGCTAATGCATGTTCCATGCTAAAAATTAGTGTAAATGGGTCGTTTTCAAAAAAATGTCCGTTTTCTCATTTCTGAGGTGGTGTAGCAGTCAAAATTAAATCTTGATCTTTTTAGCCACCGAGTTGCTCCAGATATACTTGAAGATGTCTAAAATAAGGTTCTATGTGAAATGAAAGCCACGAGTTTTTTCACTTCTAAATTTTTTTTTTTTTTTTTTTTTTTTTTTTTTTTATCAATTTGAAAAAAAAAGCACAATTTTTTGGTCACTGTAGTTACGGTGCAATTTTTTTTTAAAGATGGATTACGGGAGGCAGACTCATTTTTCTGAATGAGTACACTTCTCAGAGATAATAATTACATAAAAATATGTTGAAAGTTGGCATAGATTGTCATGGAAATTTTATTTTGGTTTTTGTCACAGGAGTTACGTTGATAATGGTTATTTTTAATTTTTTCATTTTGAACTGTTTCTTTAGGCAATCTGGTTCTGGAATTTCCTTCAATATGTCTAAAACTCCAAACGTCGATAGCACATATGTTTAGAAAAAATTAAATTCAGGCGAAAAAATTGTTATTGAACACTACAGCTGCGTGGGACACTTAGTGAGGGAAATAGGTTGAACATGTTCGAAACACTCAAGCCAAGCAATTCAACTGGATAAAGTTTTATTCAGGACTAATTGCAATAAAGTTCTTTAATAAAACTGTCTCAATTAACAATCCAATTACTTAGCAACTTATTTTAATTGTTTCATGAAGTCTTGAAAACCAAACCAATGTCCCAAAGTTGAAGTATTGTATTTGTAGCTCCTCACCTTGTAGCTCCACCAACACGAAGGTTCCACATTTAATTGCTGAGGCATCCACTAACTCCATAGGAGGGATGTAATCAGGAATGTCATCCAAGTCACAGCTGTGAATTTCTGCTGAATTTCCAAGTCACTGAGAGCATGGGTGGACCACTCCAATATCAGGTTCAAGCCCATTCACATGTTCATCAAACTTACGATGTGCGAAACACAAAACCAAGAAAAGCCTCACTGGACAATTTACAATCCACTTCTAGACCCTCACCACCAAACCGTCCGACAACTGTCAAAATGTTCGTCCATCGTAACATTGAATCAGGTGACAACAGTGACCGATCTTCTGAAAGTATTCTGAGGACAAAATGCATTTGTTTTTCTAGTTTGTGTCACGGCCTGTTAAGCGATCATCATACTTGCCTAACCAGCTTCATGTCTGGATATTATTAAATAATGACAACTACTTTTTTTTTTTTTTTTAAATACTCGTGTATTTTTTATTTTAACAAGACTGTAACCGGGGGTGTATAAATTTGATAAATGGAAGGTAGGTAGTGACTGGATCTCAATTCACTGTCGACCAGCTGGGGTACAGCTGCTTCATCTTCCAGCCCCAACGGTCGAACCTTTCTTCGAGTCCCCCTTATACGAAGAGGAGAACAGCTCGAATTATGGCGAACTGGACCTTCACTTTCACCCATCCTGAGAGTAGGGACGGTTCCATTTTTCAGCCAGGACGTATGCTGTCCGTTTCAGAAAAACAGCAAATTCTTTGTGAAGGGCTCCTTTATTTTTCTCTACTTTTTTCCTGGTTCATATCTCCCTATCTGTGAATGTTTAATTCCAATGGTCCAACAAGTTATCACTCCGAACGCTTGTCGAATGCTTCCATCTTCCTTTGGCCTTTCCGATAATACCGTTAATTTCAGACTGATTATTGGTTCGTGGTTAATAGCGGGGCCACTTATCTGGGTAACTAATAATGCAAATTTAAATCAGATAATTCCGAATGTTTGAATTGCATGAAAGTCGTTTTTACCGTTTCCTTCCTTTCGCAAAATTCACGTACGAAAAGGTTATCTCGATTATTTGCTCAACCCCGTTCCACTTTACGTGTTCCCTCTGTTTATCAGTGATGCCTCTTTTATCAAGCCCCGTTTTACATCTAGGTCATTACTGCTCTCACGCTAATGTCTGGAAATGCACAGGTGATTGAACGCCCCCTGTCTTTTTCGTTGTCTGATACGCTCCAGAAGCTAGCTGAGTCTCGATTCTATTATAATTCATTAGCATAAACATTGTTTCATTATGTGGTCTCTTTATTATAAGGCAGATCCTATCAGTTCTAGGATAGAATATGTAGGGATTTAACTTGACTATTATACATAATTGAAACTGAATCTTACCTTACACAGAGGTTGATTGATTTTTGTCATTTACAAGTCTCAAAACTGGTCTGACAATTTTACCTGAGAAGTGGCCAACTGTAGTGGACTGAATGGGATTGTAGTATGGCCCGAGGATAAGGCGTTTGGGTAAATCGGTTCGAACGGTGGGGCGTTTGGGTACAGAAACAGGAGGCGGTTGGGTACAAGCTGCTGCCTGAGAAGATATGGGCCATTTAGGTAGAGAATCAGGAAGCAGTTGGGTACAAGGTGTCGAACACGGTATGGGCCGTTTGGGTACAGGAGGAGAATAGGTAGACGGTATTTTAAAAGTATATTGTGCATAATATCTTGAATCGAATTAAATAAATACTTATAGAAAATATTAACCAAAAAATAGAGAGCTGCTACGAAATAATCGCCGCGTCATACCGTGGTAGTAGTTAATATTTATGTCACCTACTAGATGAAAAGTACACCCATAAATTTCGCACTCGGGAAAAGCAGTAATAGCTGCTGTGTGGGCGGCTTTCTCAAAATCTACGTGAAGTGTGCGTATTTCCAATGCAACGTGACAGAGTTTTTCACTAAGTTCTTCAACTGTCTCCCATAGTTCAAGGTAATCGTCCTTCGATTTGCCACTCAGGAACGCATGTACTACTGGGACATGAAAGCCGCTGTGACTGACGTGTATGGTGTAGAGCTGATAAATATGATGCGGTGCGTACGTGAAAGTACCATCAGCTACTACATGAGTTGCCCGTACAAGGAGCCGTAGATTTTGGCGATTCGTCATTACAGGTTTGCTACTCTACTCTCAGTATGTGCCTAAACGCTCTTTGCACAGCGTACCTAAAAGGCCTCTCGCTCGTGTTGACTTTCGACCGGTATGTACCCAAACGCCATCGTTCTAAAGGCCCATCTTTGAATCAGCGTCACTCCAACTGATCAAATGCACGAGAAAAATCATTGAGCTGATTCTGAAACTTGACTATTTTTGCATAAGTTGCCATTTCTATTGCATTTTATTTTGAAGGTACACGACAGGTGTTTTTCAGACGCCTGTAAACACTGTTTTGTCACTGAAATGACTGTTTTGTGTTGTGCGAAGCTTAAATAAACATCCCTGAGATGTTACTCGTATTGACGGGGGAAATCGACCATTGTGTTGTTACGAGTACGTTGCCCAAAACGTTGGTTCCCTAAATCGAGTCCCCTACTGAATGTTTTTGAATTATAATTCAAAATGTTTATGGTATTTATCATGGCTGGGGATTTGTATCACGTAGCTAAGTACAGTTGAATTTACCCGGAACCACGAGTTAGTCACGTTCTGAGTTTTTTGTTTGTTTCCGCGCAGAGATATGACGAGCTCGTCCCTGCGGAGCCGGTGGCCTTGGAATGACACCCGGCCCCTGTGAAATAAAACCCAGTTTTCCTGCAATCTCGCGTTTGAAAATAGAACTGACTCGACTAGAGTATTCCCATAATACGAGTAATAATCACTCCGATTTTATAGGAAATCTCTGTATGATCCTATACTTTTCAAAGATTACTAGCAATTATGTTATTCACTTATTTTTCAAAAGATGTTCGAATTCCATAAGATTTCTGGCATTCCATCTCCTTATCTTCTTCTTAAATTAATAAAGTGTCTGTATGTATGTACCTCCATAACTTTTGAACGAATTGACCGATTTGCGCGATTCTTTTTTTAGTATGACCAGCCACTTCCGGCGCAAAATATAGGCCACATCAAAATCGCGCAACCCCTGCTCAGTAAGGGGTGGTTGTGAGGGGTGAGGGGGTAGAAAAACTGGATAATCCGTGTGTGGGCTCAAACGAAAGTTCACGACTAGGGGGTTTCAATTCCAGCTACCATAAATAAGAACATCCCCTACACACGTTAAACCTACCGTTTTTGAGCAAAGCGAGCAACATCCCCTACATGTTTCAATTGTAATACACCTGAATGTGGGGTAAAAGACCATCGCATGCCACACCTTGCGAGCGAAGCGAGCAACTTAACGGGGGGTCCGGGGGCTTGCCCCCCGGCTGGACGTGGAGGCAAGCGAAGTGAGCCGGAGCGGCTAGTTCTGCAATAATGTTGAAAGGTGTGATCAATAATTTCATAGTTTTGAAGCAGTGTGCAAAAAAAATTAAATGACGTCATATGTGAAGGAACTCCGTCGGCTTGGAGAAAACCTTAACACCATCCACCTATGACGTACAATTTTCTTTCTATCGTTTTTTTTTTTTTTTTTTTTTTTTCCCAAACCATTCGGAATTTTGAGCTAAAAATTGGCTCTCCGATTCTTGGATCAAATACTTCGGAAAAATTTTAACAAATCAAACTAATAAAATTGCCCATTCTATTATTCAACGTGTTTTGACATTTTATGTCTTTACTTTGGCACATAATTGAAATAAAGCGTTAAAAAAAAAGCGTTTAGGTTGGTTTTCTGATGATTTCCGCTTACAACCGAGTCGTTGCTAGGTACTTCGTCGTTTTTCATCCCACAAAATTCGTTGACCATTCGTTCGAAAGCTCTCGATTTATCCAACCATATTATGTTAACTACTGCGAAATGCGTGGCCAACAAGCTGAATTATAAGTATGGTTATTTGAATAATTGTGTACACTCAGGTGATCATTCTCAATAATTGATATTGTGAACATGATTGCAAGCGCTTGTTAATTTCTGATGATTTCATTGAGCTGGGGTTTCGATGATTTGATTCATAGCAGGAGATCCGAATATTGCGAGTACGGTTTGATTTGTGAAGCGGTGGTTAAATCATTTTAATAGGCAATTTCTATGCTTTACACTCTAGGAAGCTGTAATTTCGTATGTAGCCTCTTTAGGATATTTACTTGACGATGCCCAAGGTCCGGATCAGCTGAGTGGGGCTCTTGAAGCAAATTTCTATGCTTTACACTATAGGAAGCTGTAATTTCGTATGTAGCCTCTTTAGGACATTTACTTGACGATGCCCAGGGTCCGGATCAGCTGAGTGGCTCTTAGAGCTTGCATACGAGTCTGCAACTAAAGACATAAAATGTCCCAATGTGTTGCAGACTCGTATGCAAGCGTTTTTCTCTAAATACAACCTTCTTCACTATACAAATAGCTTCTGAGATTTTAATACGTATTTAAGGAACTCCTTGTAATACCTACGGGTTATACAATAAAATTGAATTGAATTGATTCTAGAGCTCATATCGGATCGAAAGTTGCTCATAGAGTTCAACGTGTTTGTTCTTTATTACTAACAATAGTTTGATTATCGCTCAGTATATATAAATATTATATACCCACTTGAATTGAATTTGAATAACAATCTTCGCAAAGAAATGTTCTTTGTAACGATACCGTCTGCGAAACCTTCCCTAATTGATTTCTATTTTTGATGACAATAAAAGTTTAGTTCGGTAGGTTTTTTTACGCAAGAGGTAAATTTAGATTTCGTTCTTGCCGTAATGACGTTCATCATTTATACAACGATGTCCTCGATAGTAACCACACATTTATGTAACATCTATCTACTTTTTTCCGCTGTTTCTGAATTGTCAGCATTTATCTTATTGGTTGTGCACACTCTTCAGCCAAGTGTGTACCGTCTTGTAATAGAGTACTAATATCTATTCTTGAAAATCTCAATTTGCTCAGGATCCTTTTGAATCTCATTTTCTCAAATGAACCGCTAGGTGTCTTATGTGTATAGTTGAAAACACCTTCCGTATTTTTCAAAACATTCTTGCGAGTTTTGATCACTCATGCCTAGACAATCATTACTGTTGGGTGACGGTGACAATGAAATTTTGGATGGCTGATCTTTATGAAAAATTGGTTTTATATTAGTTACTATTCTCTGAAAACTAATAATATTAAACTGATGCACATTTATATACACTTTGCGGCGTTGCTTGTAGATATCATTGAAAGGAAAAACATTGATATGTACTTGGCAACTCGCATTTAAACTCCTTGAAAAGCTGATCGTACACAGTGTTATTTATTGATAGATATAAAAGTCTATAAAAAACGAATTTAATCTATTTTACATCACCACTCTTCTTACCGATTTGTATGCTGAACATCTTATGTGGTAGGTGACCACTGAACTTGAAAGTTGGGAGTTGTTTGAATCAAATCGCTTTGCTCGACTCTCCCATTAATTTCTCTTAATGTTGTTTCTGAGAGTACTGAAACATTAACAACTGAAACAAGCCTTTCTCAACAGAGAAGCTTGTTGGTTTGGAGCCCCATTGGTAATACCATGTATGCAATAGTGTAAAGAAAATTAAATTAATAAACTTGATTTAATTATTTTTATTTTTTGTTATTTTTTCCCCTTATTACAGTAAGTTATTGTTGATTCTAGAAAGAATTGTTGATGTATGAGGTCTGTTCAATCAATCTCAGGGTGCCTGGCAAGTTTTTGAGAGGTTTTCATCGAATTTCCACTCTCTTGTGTAGGGAAAAAAATTATTATTTAGGTTAGATTAGAATTAGATGGAACATTTTTTTCTTATCCACTATATTCATGTTGTAGAAACCTGTCTCGGTAAAAATTTGCTCTAAATTGTCACATGTCCGAGATGAACGAATAATTTAAACCCTGTTTTGTGAATAACAAAATCTACAAGAACAAACAGGGCTCAACTCCCACCCTCATCATGAGAGCATAATTGAAAAAATCTTTGGTTCTTTGCTCCAACTACAGATGGTTCTGAAATCAGTAGCCCATGGAGGCAAGAAAACCTAAAAGATCCGAGCTGAAGAAGCAATACCTCGTCCACCTCTTCTGCTTAAAATCAGAATTTGAATGACGTTTATGAAACTCCAAAGCATATCTTTGGCAATCCGACCTCTGAATCAGTGTGCATGAACACGGTTGTCCAAAAAAAGCACAACTGGACCGCAAATGAATTTGGAAGAACCGAAGATTCAGGCTGGCCAGCCTCATTTATGGAATAATTAATGTAAGATGTATTTACTTTGTTCACTGTTGAAGCATTATACTCAAACCAATTGGACATAGTGGAAACCCCTTGGGTAGCAAGTTAGTGAGTATCATCCCATGATTTTACAACAATGATCAAAGTCAAATCATCAGCGAAACCAATCGAAGTACCACCTGTATTCAATTGGAATATGTCATTTAAATATAGGATAAACAGAATCGGTCCTAGAATTGATCCCTGAGGTACACCCATCTTTATAGGTACAGCAGTACTACGAGTTCCATCAATATCAATGAACTGAGATCTACCTGATAAGAATGAATAAAACCAGCTCCCCACAACACCCACCAAGCCAAGAAGTTGGAGTTTTTTCAACAAGCGCTCGTGGTTAAGTGCATCAAAGGCTTTAGTCAAATCAACAAATACACTAATTGATTTCATATTGCTATTCAGAACTTCACTAACATAAGAACCTAGAACACCAACTGCTTCCTGGCACCCACATCCACTACGGAAACCAAACTGACTACTTGAAAACAGGTTATTATAATCAAGATAATCCATCAACTGTTTCTTAACAAGTTGTTAAGCCGGCCACTGACAATCGCTCCATCTAGCAATCGTCCATTGGATGGAATTGCATACCACATTCACGTCCGAGTCCGTCGCAAATTTTTTTCCAGCAGTGTGTTGTGCGACATTATAAAACCTATTTGGCATGCAGCTCCCACACTGCGGACTGATATTATCACCATATATGACCTTGTTCCTGTCACTTATTATTTTCAATATGTTAGCATTGAAATGTCTTGGGAGAAAACCTCGTTGTAATCATTTTTTACACTCCTAGTTGATCAAAATCCTTGGTCATACTTCCTTTCTCTTGCCTAAATGTCACGGGAGGTTTGATGATCTCGAGTGCCTTACCGGCTGTTGAATAGATTGACCCTTGAAGAACTTCTGTTTCCAATGTGTCACCCTCTGTGATATCCCGTTGACATTTAAGCTAGTGTGATTGATGAATAGATCCATTTGGGTTTTTTGTGTTCCATTAACCTCACGTTCCGCTCATCCTTCTGTGCCACTGTTTCTCTCATGACAATAGCAGGTACACTGTTAGGTAGTTCGTACACACAAAGTTAAGGAGCATTTTTTCTCATTTCAACGTCATTGTAGGTATTATTGCGATTTATCGACATCACAGCTAGTAAGTTGATCTTATTATTTATTGAAATATTCTCTTTGAAATCAATTTCTTGTTTCAAATATGAGGCTTCACTTTGCATGTTGATATTCGTGTCCATCTTTCAAATTTGCTTCATTTTGTGTAATTAGCTATGTGATTTTATCAATGAAGCTGTACGATATCAACAACTCCCAGGAGAATTTTTTGTTATTCATACCAACTAATTTTCATTTCTGAATTGCTTTGAAAATAAAAAGGTTCATTCTTGAAAACATTAAACCAAAAATGTCGTAAGAGGAAGGCTTCCAAAATAAGAAGTTGAATGTTTTTCCGATACCCGTTTTCTTAAATTGATGTAACATGTTCATCCTTGACTCCTCAGGAATCATCTTTCATTTTATTGTTAGGTAGGTATATGATCCATATCACACTGGCCTTTAGTTTGTTTCTTTTATCCCACTGTTAGGCTGAAATCAACACTCCTGTAAAATCGCCTTGCGTGGGCTGTTCAAAATGTTCTTGGGGTGAATTCTCTCAATGAGTTCCCCCACGTATACATTTTTCATATTTTTAATTTAAAATATGTTCCGTTCTAAGAAATTTGACACCATCCGGTCTCTCCTATTATTAGTAAGCATTTCTCTTTAAAGTATTTTCCAGTTTTCTGTGCTGGTGACGTCACACTGGGTAGGGCGGTCTCGATCAATCGAGAAAGGTGCTATGACGTCACCAATCTGCAAAACTTTGAAAAAATCATAGAAAGAAAACTACTCATCGTAGGAGATCGCGGATGGTGTACCTTTTTCGCACCCACGGCTAACTCTCGTTTGGCAAATTATTCTCTAGTATTAATTAATTGAACTTGTTTTAAGTGTAATAATAAATGTAAAATAAATTTAATGTATTTCTTGTACGAAAAAAATTATGCTAAAATCAGCTTTCCTCGAGAAAAATTATTGTGAATACGATTTGTGGAAGAGGTAGGGGGTGATGACATGGAATTTTGCTTCCTCGCAACAGAAGGTAGCGCAGTTTTGTGTTTTGTTTATTAGAACTTCTTTTGGGTAACTAAAATATAAAACAAAGTAGTAATCAGATGAGTTTCTAAACGGAAGTTAGTGAAAAAAGTTGTCTATTTCCACGAAAAATAAAGAGTTACCATGTTGAATCGATTTCGACTGTTAGGCCATCATCAGTAACAAACAATAACTTGTAACTCTTTACAATTAACTCTCAAGTAACTCTTTATCGATTTAACATTGTAACTCTTTATTTTTCGTGGAAATAGACAACGTTTTTCACTAACTTCCGTTTTGAAATGGGTTTCCACAACTTCGTCGCGAGTGATTTAGTTCGTGTGAGTTTCTCACATTAAGTTGTGAGTTTCAGACTACCCTGTTTGAAATTACTTATTACTCAAGTGTGTATAGCTAAAGTCGAAGAGATAGTTTAATAAATACCTGCAACTACTAATGTTTAGGGTTTAGAAAAGAAATCGTCAATACTGAAGAAGAGACTATTTTAAACGTAACTATGAGGTTGGATAAAAATTAAACCTACTTACTTTTATCATGGAACATGCTTTAGTCTTGAGCTAACTGCCCGAAAACGTTACGCGGATGTGTCACGAAAATTTTTCTCTTGATTTTCCCGTATAACCAAGCCGTTGCTGGGGAAATGAAACTTTTTTAGTTTTCACGGGACAAAAATCGTTCCCCGCTCGTTGGAAAGCTCTCGATTTATCACGCATTTCTTTCGTTACGTTTCGCTGGCGTAACGTTTTTCGCTAGTTAGTCCAAGTTTCATGACACTTCCGCGTAACGCTTTCGGGCAGTTAGCTCAAGGCTGAAGCATGTTCCATGCTCCCAGCGAATGGCTTTTTTTTTATTCCGTCAGCAAAAAAATGCCTGTGGACGTGTTTGCAACCAATTGCGTGCGAAACTGAAACTGTAGAAAGAACGTCTATGAGAGGTATCTTCCACAACTTCTCTTCCTCCGCCTGTACACCAAAATTTCACTTGTGACACCGAGTGTTGACCCCACAAACTATTTTAACAATCTCCGCATAATTACAGATCGCCAAACTTTTAAGCTTTTAAGACATTTCATAATTATTATGCCCTGCGCAACAGAGGGGTGAACTCTTATCGTGTTCACGACTAACAAAGGCAGGAAAAGCTCGCCTGATCCTGTAGGGGGAGCACTACAGTCCCCACAAAAATATCCTAAGCCCGGTTTCTCAGTTAAGGGGCTTGGCTTGCTTACAGAACACAAAATCTTGATTCACCTCGAAACCGTATTCGTCGCCTCATAGTATTGAAAAATGTTGGCTAAGGCTTTGATTTCCTTCTTCAAGCTCACGAAAAAGTACATCAGCCATTTTTGGCATATTTATTAGGTATCTATTGAATTTGGATAGATCATTTTGATCTTTTAACTCAATACTGCTAATTGCTTTTCGCCTCCCAGGATAGGACCAGACCTAGGACAAGAGAGTCGCCAAGATTCAAACCTACAACTTTGAAAACGTTGTGCTTTGTCCCAGCTGGAAACATTAGTGGTCTTCCTCACCG
The DNA here is from genome assembly GCA_030762985.1 of Adelphocoris suturalis. Classification (NCBI taxonomy): domain Eukaryota; kingdom Metazoa; phylum Arthropoda; class Insecta; order Hemiptera; family Miridae; genus Adelphocoris; species Adelphocoris suturalis. The sequence continues at coordinate 7,618,434 of CM061042.1, read as the reverse complement.
AGCCCACTGAACTTCTTGGATCCCATTCCCCAAGGCTTCTTTGACTCAATTACTACAATATCAAAATACAAGCACGGCTTCCACGCCCCATACCACTGAAATAGCCCATAGTTTTTAATCCATTTACCACAACCATAAAGGACCCGATCCACAAGACACTCTCGCATTAATTAAATTTTCGGACAGATATACATTGTAGGTAATACTACTAACCTTATTCCTAAGTCCAGATTTTTACTGTGGATTACAGCTGGATTTCTTTGCTTCACTTGGAAAACCCCCTATCTGCTTTGCAATGAGCAACAATGAAAGCAGACACTGGATTATATAGTGTACATGTATACATAGGCTGGTCTGATGTTTCAATTTGTATTTATTTATTTTTTATTCACTGTAATTATTGTGTTCTTTATTTTTTATTGATAACTTTAATTTTACTGATGTTTTGTGTAGTTCTAGTAGCCATAATTATGGTCATTGATTCTTTTATTTACTCTTTGATTCTATATTTTGTTTGGTGACGTGGCGTACACACTGAAAAAGCTTCACGTGAAGGCTCTTTGAGAAATAGTACCGATCAAGTTGGCAACTAAGAAGGCGTTAGAGCTGTACTGTCGCATACACCTTGCTAGTGTGATAGGATTTCAAACAGCATAGTTTGCTTTTTAGGTGAAGTCTTCCACGTGTGAAGAGAAACTGGTACCAAACTTCTGGATGGTAATTGGCTCCAATTTTCTGTAGGGTGTCGTTGAGTAGGGCGGAAGTGGACATTCAGAAGAGCCTGTAGCCTTGACTTTGAAAGCTATTGCTAAGGAATACTAGGCGTTTGAAAAAAGCATTGCAGCTAATTTAAGGTCTGAATATCTCTACTGTAACATAGCCTTTGGTCATTGGAAACTTGTACGAAGCTCTCTGGATAGCACAAAATTTAGACTCCAGACTCAACCTCTTCTTCAACTCTCAAAGTAATCTACCTACTTGGATTTCTTGTTCTAGCAGCACATGTTACTGCCCTTCTCGAGTTGCTTACATGTTTCTCAATGGAGCATGTGTTGGCAGTTCATAAATCATACTAGTTTGCAATGTGTATGCGTTCCATTACAGCTGTTTTAACGTTAACGCCATCTTTTTGTACACGTGTGAGTAAAGCTCAGCCTTCCCTTGCAAATTTGCATACTCGTGTACCGTAAACCCTGATTGAACATTAGGTATAACAATTGTGTCAAGTAATATGTTACAGCTTTGGATTTTCTGTGGGTTAATACCGAGTACTTACCCTTCTCACAGGTGTTGGTTAAATTAGATAACAGGCGGTTTTGCCGCTAGTTTTTATTTGCATCTCCATACTAAAATGTTATACTTGAAAACAATGAGTGATGGAAAGAAATGAATACCGCTGGGGGCTGGATGAGTTGGAAATTTTGTATTTAAGATGTCTCAATTTTAGGAAATTACATGCCTATAATGCACATTCACGAATATAAATTTATCCTTGTATTGAAATTCTTGAAATCTATTTGTTTTCTATAACGTTGTAAACAAGCTAACCTAAGTCTAGAAAATGTCATAGTCTTTCAGCAGAGCGGATTCTTGCGTTTAGGACATGACAATAAGATGTTGGTGTGGCTTTTCTCTGAAACCATAGTACTTATTGCATTTAGAACTGAGAAGAACCTAATTTCATTTTGGGAAGAAAATGAAGAAGAAAAAATGAACTTTTCTAGTGCCATTGAACTCACAACCTTTTGAGATGACATCACAACACTACTGGTTCCTGCTCAACTCTCCTAGCTTTGGATGGACCATGGGATTCTGCCAGTACTCCCTGACATCCTTGTGTCTGGCGTTCGACTTCTCGCAGTTCACTGGATAATTCTGCAGAAAAGTGTGAATGGAGAAACTAGAAAGGTTGTGGGCTCGAGTTCTAGCTGTGCAGTTCATTTTTTCATCTTCTTATTTGACCAAATGTAAATGAATCTGACATGTATAGAGTACCTTGTTCAATATTGGTATGTGTTTCTGAGAACAGCTCACAGCTATAACAAACTAACCAATTTAATCGAACTATTCGATTTTACTATGTTTGTGTCCATTCTTTTCCCGGGGACCCCAACACTTCAGGCATTGAGAAGAAGGAAGATGAATTGGCCACGCTATATGACATACTATTTGACGACGAAATTATCTGTGGAATTCCGATGTTCACTGAAACTAGGAGGTGTTATAGACTCACCAAACAAGCTTTCATTAACATCTCCTATGGGTTGTCTCTCCAAAACGGATGTGAGTATTTCATATTTTCATTTTATTATGGGCTAGATCAGCCGGTGGTTTCATCCTTAAAGCACTTTTGCATTTTGATTTTCGGTATTTTTTGATATTTTCACATCGGTTCTTCAGAGGTCGATGTGTCATGAACTAGTTTGTTCATTTCTGCGCTGTTGTGTAAGTTAGTATTGGACATGCGCTATTTCCTGTTATCTATGTACTTACAAATTGTTTCAATTCGTGATACCTTGTATGTAGTATACCTTTTCCTTGTATACTCAACAAAGTCAGTTGCTGCGTTAAAATCCCATGGGTTCTATATGATTACTTTTGTATAATTATATAGTCCTTGCAGACTGACTAGTTGAGCCTCCGCCATCACTGTTTCATGGCCTTCTAAATAATGGTTAGCACAGGAATAGTGTTAACGTAGCGCCAAATGATCCGATAGACTTCAGTTGTCAGTTTCGCCAAATCACGAGGAAACAATAGAGAACCTCCTTTTTTGTTCCAAGATTAATTCCAGGCACTAGAATCATTACTTTCGGTTTATTACGTTTGTTAAGTTAGGTAATCAAATCTTCAAATGTATTATCGTTACGAAGAAAAGTTATAAACATAGTTCATTACTTGGTTGAATGGTCTTAGAGGATTTCTCTTAATGTTTTCGAGATCGGTATCGGTTAAATTATAAATACAAGCCTGTTACTCAAGTTGTTGTTTTGGACATGATCAAATAAAAATGAAAACTCCATTCGTAGATAAAAGATACTTTACTAGGAAAAGTCCAGTCATGCAGCATGACCCCATGAGCGAATTTTTGAAGGAATCTTCGACATTTCAGTCGCCATTGATCGTGTTGAGAAATTTTAGTTTATGATTTTGATAGACAAACATGGAATCAAATTATTAACACATGCACAGAGTAAACTCATCAGTTGTGATTACATTTTTTTTTAAAGCACCTACTACCTACGTTTTAAACAGCATGGTTCTAAAATTGGTTATACAGGGATACTTCCATAAGAGTAGTTCAATCTGAATTTGGACAATGTTTCATGCAAATATTACCGATTTTTACAACTAGCGAACGGCATTATTTCGATTTTTGACTGATTTTTCAACTTTGAAATTTTTGAAAACTTGATACATATTCTTATAGGAAATTTTACGCTGATTCCGAATATACCACATGTTAGTATGCTGAAAAAATTATTTCGCACAACAAATCGCAAAAAACAGGCTATTTTGAAATTTTTGACTACATTTTCGAAAATTTCAACCCGAAGATGTAATCCGATCATGCTGACCAACGAACTTGAACTTTCGTTTTGTGTCCTTAACATTTTAAAATTTGTTTGAAGTTTCTAGCACAATTCTACGGACAGTTATCGTCTGGAATGACACATACATACATATATACATACATACATACACACATACATAAAAAAAAAGTCCAGTCATGCAGCATGACCCCATGAGCGAATTTTTGAAGAAATCTTCGACATTTCAGTCGCTATTGATCGTGTAGAGAAATTTTAGTTTATGATTTTGATAGACAAACATGGAATGAAATTTTAAACAAGCACCTACTACCTACGTTTTAAACAGCATGGTTCTAGGATTGGTTATACAGGGATACTTCCATAAGAGTAGTTCAATCTGAATTTGGACAATGTTTCATGCAAATATTACCGATTTTTACAACTAGCGAACGGCATTATTTCGATTTTTTACTGATTTTTCAACTTTGAAATTTTTGAAAACTTGTTACATATTCTGATAGGAAATTTTACGCTGATTCCCAATATACCACATGTTAGTATGCTGAAAAAATTATTTCGCACAACAAATCGCAAAAAACAGGCTCCTTTGAGATTTTTGACTACATTTTTGAAAATTTCAACCCGAAGATGTAATCCGATCATGCTGGCCAACGAACTTGAACTTTCGTTTTGTGTCCTTAACATTTTAAAATTTGTTTGAAGTTTCTAGCACAATTCTACGGACAGTTATCGTCTGGAATGACACATACATACATACATACATACATATATACATATATACATACATACATACATACATACATACATAAAAAAATGCGTTAAACTTCAGAATATGATTCAGAATAGCCTGAAACGGATTTCTGCATAAAAATTTTTCAAAAATTCACATTCTACAAATTTTGAGGCGAGAGCAATAGCTTAATTTTCTTCAAAAATTCGCTAAAATGCCTTAAACTTCAGAATATGATTCAGAATAGCCTGAAACGGATTTCTGCATAAAATTTTTTCAAAAATTCACATTCTACAAATTTTGAGGCGAGAGCAATAGCTTAATTTTCTTCAAAAATTCGCTAAAAGTGATTCACAATGAATTTCAGTAAAAATAGCTTTATTGGAAATTAATAACATTATGAGGATAACAACAAGGGACGTTTTCTGATTAAACAATCCAACTTATCTTTTAGTCATGGTAATGTAGTCACTGAACTGTTGTAATGAAGCAATCAAACTTTACTTCCTTACGGTGGTTAACCATGACCAACATCGCGGCTCACTAGTTGGAAGAGTCCCCATGGCTCTCGCACCGTGCTTGGCTGAGAAGTTAGACGGTAGTTGGTGTGCTAGGACAGAGCTGATTTTATTGTAATCTGGAAGTTCTAACTATTCTATTGGTCTTGTTGATTGTAAAGAGGGTTAAGTTCATTACCGATAGAAACAATTTGTAGTATGAAATAGCGTTTGTCCAATTTACATCTTTTTTTGAAATTTGAAATACATCTTCGACTTATTGCTAGAAGAAAGGCCAATGACTATTTCAATAAATGGATAATCTTGTTTATTTATTTATTTATTTTTAAATAAGGGAGTTTAGGTATTTATGTAGAAAAAATGTGAGTTGAAGCTTAGTAGCCACTTAATAGAATTGTCTAGAACTCCCCCCAACTTCAGCTCCTTTCCTTCCACTAAAAGTGCTGTCATCGGTGATAGACCAACTGATATATGGCCATTGTCGGGTTGTAATTGACATAGAATAGCCGTGGAAACCCTAGTGACTTTAAATACTAGAGGAAGTGAAGAGGAAGGAGCTGAATTTGTCCCGTTGAGTAATTCTGGCAGAGTCTAACCCGTTACTTTCAACTTGTGGAAGGAGAAGAGAAAGTACCCTGGTACGGGTATGCTCAGTCCCACTGAGTGCTTGTTGGAAGTTAGACCTGGCACTTTAGTCCATCTGTTCAAAGGATAGGTGAGAATGCACTGAAATGTGCAGTCTCATTGAGTTGTACTTTTTTTTATCCGGTATCGAAGTCCCATCAGTTAAAGAGGGTGAGGTGAAGTAAGGAAAGGTAGGTTGAAAGTAAGTTTGTGGAGATAAATAATTAGGCAAGGTTTCAGATTTAGAATGTGTAGCTGAAAGGTGCTTCTATTATAGTAGCAGGATGTATTCACTTGAACAACACCTGCTACTCCAATGGAGACCTGTAGGCAGCTTCTGGAGACCAGCAGCAGGTCTGGTTTCTCAAGGTTTATTTTGTAACGGGCTAAAAATATTTGATACCTCGACTGGAGTTCGAACTCGCGTCGTCACAACTATGAGAAATTATTATTAATTTCCCGGAGTTGCAACGCTCTAACGATCTGAGCTATGAGGCCAGGGTGATCAAACCTCTTTGACTGTGAGAGTTATTTTCCTGGAACGTAACATTTCCCCGGAGTCAAATACCAGCCGTCTCGGCTGGTTTGGGGTCGGACGAATGACTAAGTGAAACTGCAGGCCGCTGGCTCAGCAGATGCTCGCTGGAACAAGTCAGCAGTCGAGCGAGGTCATTGTCACGGTGTGTTTTGACTCAAGTGAGTGAGGAAATGAAAGGCATAACAACAGGAAATGTGATGTTTACAGTCTTTTGGCTCGAGAGGGATTTAATTAATTGTGGTTTCGTATGATTTCGGGTCCTATTTCGGCTGCGCCACTGAACGGGCTAAAAATATTTGATACGTTGACAGGAGTTCGAACTCGCATCGTCACAACTACGAGAAATTATTATTAATTTCCCGGAGTTGCAACACTCTAACGATCAGAGCTAGGAGGCCAGGGTGATCAAACCTCTTTGACTGTGAGAGTTATTTTCCTGGAGCGTAACATTTTGCAAAATCTACATAATTTCAGTCGGGCCACAAAATCTATTTTTAGGAAAAATAGATTTTAAAAAATTACGGTGGTTCACCTCATTATGTAACATGACGGCAGCAGAATTCACAACCAGAAGTAAATGGATAATCGCGCTTGTTTAGCAAAGGCCTTAGAGTCTACCATACCGCCTTGTTTTTCATATCTCCATTTATAAGTCCATAACACGGCTGGATGATGTGTGAGCATCTGAAATGTGCCTGGTTCCCTAGGAAAGTCGCCTATCCCTCAAAACCGAGGGTCCGCCACTTGTGGGATCTGTAAATAGGCACGATTGAGGCTCTGTATGTTTCACTAGCTTACTAAAGCTATCATCTACATAGCTCGTCACTTCAACCGAAACTACGAGCTATATAAAAAATAAAATCTATCTTATTTCCCAGCAGCCAAAAATAAATGTTGACTTGAATTTTTTTCATCGGGACAATAATTCCCAACGCTAATCACTAAACATTCCATTCCACTCGAAAGTAGCATTTGAAAAAGAGATAAGATTTCTTCAATCGGTTGAGAGAGGTAACTCAAGATCAAATTTTAATTTGAAAAAATGATGGTGAGGCAATTTATTTTGACTCGAAATTTTGTCTTAAGTCGTGGTAAAAACTCGTAGTTTAGTAAAAATCGGCATCAGTGCATCATGAACCACCTGCCCTGTGGATTTGGAGGAATAATGACGTAACAGGTTCTCAAAAATTTGAAATCCTTGAAAAGAAACTCTGCTCATTATAAGAGAGTTCAGAGTCTAAATCTACTCTCACTAAATATATAAATTAACTGAGTGAGTATCCTGTAATGACCCGGTGTTAGCGGTGCTTATTTTAAATTGGATATTTCCTTGGTTAAATTAACGCACAATAAGTTTTTACAGTTTGTTCACCAAATCATGTACGTTTTCAGTGTCTCCCCATGGCAGTCAACCAACTACTACACACAAGTGGAAGAAAAACGGTATGGACTACTTCAAGTGCAATAAATCGTATATTATTCATTAATGAAACTGTTTAGTGTCTGAAGTGTTTCAAACTGTTCTTTCAAATAATTCGAAGCTCCTTATTTGTTAGTAGGCAATTTAGCTAACAAGACAATCCATATGAAATGCTGTTGACGTTGCCATATTTTCTTATCTTGGTTAATAATTTCAGAGGGACACTCTAACAACAATGAGTCACGATCAAGGCAGGACAACTACAGCTCCCATAAAGGTATTTTAACACATCTCCATACCTTGAAATCCTCACGCTCCTTTACACTACTAATTTCTAGTCACTTTGCAAGGCCTGATGCATGCAAGTAGTGAAGACCAAATGCACTTCTGGAACTTCTGGAAATATTTGAACCGGAATCTCATTTGTTTTTTACTGAGGCGTTCACTCTTTCCCCTATGTCAGTCGGAGCCGATTTTTTTATATCCTCCTCGTCACTTAGCCAATCTGACATTCCACCTCCTGCTAAGAAGTAAATCTTGTGCAAAGTTGTTGAACCCATATCAGCATCGTTGAGACTTCGAATAGTAGTAGAGACTCCTTTGGAGAACTGGATCTGTAGCAGACCTAAATCAATTACCCTTGAACTATAATCCTCAATAGACCAACAAATAAAATTAAAAATATAGAATAAAGAAGCTCGGAGATGTAGTCTCAGCTCAGTCTTTACCCGACAGAGTTGTATTTCCATGATCTGATGTTTCTGATGAGCTGGAGACACCCTTCTGATCTGCTTAGTAATGTACCACCTTTACTATACTATCCAAAACAAGGAAAAACCTTTGAACCCTGGGTTTCCATCGGTTTTCTCTTAAAATAATGATTGTAGTCTTGAAATTGATGTAGTTATACAGGGTGATTCCCTCGCAGATGCAAAAAAAAATTTGGGTAAAACTACATCAAAAATGGAGTAAAATGCCGCCAACTGCATATTTTTATCTCAATCCGTTCTCTAGATATGATTTTTTAAAGGTTTTTTTTTTTTCAAGAAAACCGTGTTTTTTTCCTTTTAAACTCAACTTTCTCCACTTTACTTCATTCAATTTTAACTTTTGACCACATTTTCGGAATCAGCACTAAATTTACTATAAGAATAGTGTACTTGGGTTCTTAAAAAGTACCATCCAAAGGCCCTCACATCAGCTCAAACATTGACGATTTTGAAAAAATAATATTTCTGAAAATCTTTAAAACTTTACTTCTCTTTTAAAAAGAATCCTGGAAACTGGCAAATCTCAAGAAAACTGCTTCGTTTAATACTCTTTCCAACGGTATAATCAAGTTTACTTTTATTTTGTTATTTAGTGGAGAAAATTATGTTTTAATGTTAAAAAATGTGGGTTTTTCAATGAAATTGTTGGTTTTCTCGAAAGATGACCCTCCATGAACCTACGAGTATGGGGTCGGTTTCTATGTATTTTTTCACGCTGTATCGATTGGTAACATTTGTAGATCTCTCCAACTCCGTTATAACTGAGTTTCACACTTAAAATCGCTAATGTTTAGTTTGTTTGTTACGATTAAATGTATGTGTGTTATGGGGTAAAACTAGTTAATTAAAGTGTAAAACTCGATTATAACGTATTCGAGAGATCTGCAAGAGTTTCCGTTCGATCCAGCGAGAAAAAATACTTAGAAACCGACCCCATACTCGTTGGTTCATGGAGGGTCATCTTTCGAGAAAACCAACAATTTCATTGAAAAACCCACATTTTTTAACATTAAAATATTATTTTCTCCCCTAAATAACAAAATAAAAGTAAAATTGATAATACCGTTGGAAAGCATATTAGATGAAGCAGTTTTCATGAGATTTGCCAGTTTCCAGGATTCTTTTTAAAAGAGTAGTAAAGTTTTAAAGATTTTCAGAAATATTATTTTTTCAAAATCGTCAATGTTTGAGCTGATGTGAGGGCCTTTGGATGGTACTTTTTAAGAACCCAAGTACACTATTCATATAGTAAATTCAGTGCTGATTCCGAAAATGTGGTCAAAAGTTAAAATTGAATGAAGTAAAGTGGAGAAAGTCGAGTTTAAAAGGGAAAAAAACACGGTTTTCTTGAAAAAAAAAACCTTTGAAAAATCATATCTTGAGAACGGATTGAGATAAAAATATCCAGTTGGCTTCATTTTCCTCCATTTTCGATGTAGTTTTACTTTTTTTTTTTTTTTTTTTTTTTTTTTTTTTTTTTGCATCTACGAGGGAATCACCCTGTATAAGTATGTTGTTTGAAATTGAGTTATGTATGATTTACAAAACATACAAATGGTCTTGTCAGACACAGCGAGTACTGGCACCGCGCCTCATTCAACCTTGAGCTAGGAATCGTATTTCAGGAAAGACTGTAGTACTAGCAGCAGCGATTCTCCAGACTTATCTTGTTGAAACTCAGCACTTCCAGTCATTCTGGCGTGGGAATGAGTGATGAAATGACGCCATCACACTCTAGTGGATGTTTGGAGAAGGTAGATCAGCTGGTTCTGTGTGTGCAAGTCCCCCTGTTATTATTCCTCAGATTGGTAGCAGTAAATGGAATTCGAAACTGTCCGCTATATCAGCTTGCCATTGACCAGCAAACTTGTTACTCTCTTATGTACCCCTCCCATGTTACCCTCTGCTAATTGATGGGAAGAAGGGAAGTGTAATAAGGAGCTTTGGTTAAAAATAAAAGCTAAAGATACAAGTATATACAATATTTTTAATATTCAACTGATGATGGTTGTTTTGTTTTTTAGGTTTCAACGCCAATAGCATGCTCAACAACTTCAACAACAACCGTAAGTGCAGGAAACCTATCTTTACGTTCCTACTTACATCATCACAGGATGTTTTAGAAATCCGTTGGGGAAAATTTGATTTCTAATTTGCATTTGATATCACTAACCAATTATACTCAACTATCGATGTGACAATTTCTTCAATCAGTTTAGATAGGCTGATGCTTTTGAAGAGTCTGTTGTGATTTGTTCAGTTATGTAAAAGATAATTAAAACATCCATTCCTGACTTAGATCCCTCCCTAGAAATCCTTAGCTCTCTCCGGTAGTCAAAAGATCAAATTGTTACCAGCCAATGACAATAGGTGTAAAACTTCAGTGATCAATTTGTTTGGGCCGCAAAGGGCCAAAAATTGCTGTAGAAGAACAATATGATTAATTACCACGTTCGAAACGAAAAAATATCAAACTTTGTTTGAGTTTACACTCAAAGGGCATTTTATCTCTGCTAATATCCCATAAACTAGCAACTAACCAACCTGTTATGATATAGGTTTTGTGAAAGGTCCATTTGTACTATGTTTGATATCACAATGTTTGTATCAAGTTACTTAATATTTATTTATTGCTTTACAGAACCAAGTACTGTCTCTCAGTTCTTCTCAGCTTATCGTCACCCTAACGCTAAGGTAATTCAGTTTTGATTTTTACAAAGACAGTTGTATTTCTACCCCTTAAGGTCCATCCATTTGATTTAATTTCTAGTCGTTAATGTCGGATTTTTCTTTTCCCCAGAACATGTCCATGCTGAGTCAGCAGGCGAAATCAGACTCAGAAACTGGAGGAGCCATAAGTTTGAAGCCCCAGCAGCCCACTACCGGGCAGCCTTCGACCACACAGCCCCCTAAAAATGTCGACGCTGAATTTCAAGCAATGTGGAGTCAGCTTCAGGTAAGGCTTTGTTAAGAGTTGTCTAACTGACTCCTAGTTATTATTATATGGAATAACTCAGGCCCAGTAACCCTACGAGGAGGTACATTTTTCTGAGGTAAAAATAGTAGTTTAAGGCGGAAAACCCAAATGTGTCTCTTGAAAGAATGCAATTTTAATCCAATTGGCGAGCTTTTTCTGCTACGAAGTCTCATTAGCCTAAATTATGCAGATATTATCTTTATTTCATTGTAATTTTGAAGAACTTTTTAATATTAATGTTCTTGTTTTATCAAAAGTATGATTTTTTCCTTTTGAGACCATTATTGTTTTTTAATGAACTGCACATTAATCACCCCAAACCTTGTATATTCGTATATCTTTGTTCATTGTATATTTTTCGTTGCAGCAAAAACTACCTATGTCTCCTCCGACTCCGGTGAACCCCCCTCCCACGTCTTCTGTGATATCCCCTCAAGCTGTGTCAGAGGTAGGTGATGCCTGAGCTTCAACTTTCTAACTGTTCCCTCTAGTTCTAAGGGATTTGGTTTGTAAAACACTAGACGAGCAAAAACAATTTTTGGTTAATTATCATTTATTTATTTTATTTGATATATTAGACATTTTATTTGCCATAAAAAAACCTGATTTAGTTATGTAGTTCTAGTTTGGTCTCAGTGGCGCTTTGAATGATAGGTATTCCACGTCTAGTGTGCTTCACTTGCTTAGGACGGGTTTTCTGTCTAATCTTCTCTGTGTTGATCTTCTAATTCATTTTCAACTCCTTAATAAAAACTATACAATATTGAGATGGATCCTACCAGAAAAGAAGCCTGGACGTAGAGACCTAGCAGTGATAGACTACTTGTCATTTTAGCTGTATTTTTTGCCTTATCAAGTTACACTGGCGATTTTGATGAAACTTGGTATGACGATTAAATTTGATGATTTGGAGCTTCTTCGGGACATGTAGTAACTAAATTCTGATCCGATTGAGCTGTGGAACAAATTTATTTGCATTACGAAACTGAGTTTTGAGATAGAGCCTCTTCTAGTGTTTCATAGTCCCAAATAGCTTGTAATTAAGCTTGATTTTCAGACTCGTGAGAATTTTTCATCATCGTTAGGATTATCCCAGAGAAGGCAGTGTCATTATTATTTAGTTCTCATAATTACGAAAGTGTTGATTTCGAAACGAGTAATGCTGGATTTTCCCGTTCGGAAAAGCGTTTCCACGTAACGAAATCCTCTCCTTGTTTCGGAAAGGTTTTTCTCGTATACGAAGAAGTACAAAAACACTGTAATTACTTTCAGTTTTCTCTGTCGACCTCTCAACTTACATGCGTCCCATCCATTTGTGTTATGTACACAACGTTGATGTGACTAAGAAAAATAAAGACCATTTTACGTATAAAGAAAAATTTGACACTATATGAATGTATTTGTTTTGCAGCAAACCAATGCTCTCAAAAAGTTCCTAAGGATCAGTGAAGGCGAGCAACCACCGCAATCATCTGCCAACACGCCAATGGTGAGAATCACTCAGATCAATCAACTTCGAGATTCGTCATTTTGCGAGTTCTTTACTCCTGCCCCCTGTTTTCAATTTGATATTTCTCCCATTCAAAACATCGCTTTCTCATTTTTAAGTTTTCGAAAGTTGATTTTGTTTCTAAATAAAATATTGAGTTTTTTAGCCAATTTGTAAGCGGGAGCTCCGATATATTCTCAATATTTTATTTAGAAACAAAATCAACTTTCGACCTCAACATACTGTACTAAATTCCTATGATTTGGTCTCTAAAATTAAGGACATTCGGATGCCTCCAAATGCTAAACTTGCATCTTTTGACGTGGTTAGTCTGTTCACCAATATCGATGTAACTAGATGCAAAGATGTGGTGTGCAGGCTGATTCACGCCTCTTAACTTAATATTTTCGAAAAGGACGAATTTACTAGGATCCGTTAAGGACAAAATCAATGTTCAGGATAAAAGTGGGGTTTGTAAACTAAAATGTTCTTGTGGCTACGAATATTGCGGTCAAACTGGTAGGAAATTCAGGGAAGGAATAGACGAGAATCAGGAGGATTTCAGGGAAAATAAGGGTAGGTCTACATTTGCGAAACATCTTTAGGAATCCAATCATAGTCACAATTTTGATTTTACAGATAGACAATTTGTAGAATTTCTTCATTTTTGTCCAAAGGGAGGTATGTAGAATGTATGTATGTATGTATGAAAAATTCGAAATGATCAAAAGTGACAGATCTGGTAAATGTTTAAATGAGGATATACCTCAATATATTTCACCACTAATAGGTCCATTTTTATAAAGCTTGGAATTATACCTTCACAATGTTGAAACCATATTTAGTTATTTCCCCCTTTCACTTCATCTAATTAGCTATAATCCCCCGTCACCTTGTTTACACTTCATTGGTTGTACCTCTTGCCCCCTTTCCTTTCTCTTGACCAATGGGATTCAATCTCCCTTCACCTGTTACTATAAAAGCTGTGTCCTTTCTAATGTATCTTCAGTTATTGTTTGTTACTGATGATGGCCTAACCGTCGAAATCGATTTAACAGTGTAACTCTTTATTTTTCGTGGAAATAGACAACGTTTTTCACTAACTTCCGTTTTTAAATGGGTTTCCACAACTTCGTCGCGAGTGATTTAGTTCGTTGCTCTGAAAGATGTGTATAGTTTAGTCATCTGGATCTCGCAAGTTTGCTTCTCAAAAATATCCTAAATCGCACCTTTTGGTAAAATAGAGGTTAGTTGGACAAATAAATCGAATTGGGGAGTTTGGGGGAATTCCCCCTTGGATTGAACGGTCCAAAAAATACTAGAGTTATCGCCTCTCAACCCCTTAACTTTCGATCAAAGTGTATATCAGTTTCATCAGACAGATCTATATTATACTATCCCGCTGTTATTGCTGTTTGGAATTGGGAGGAAGTACAAAGTTTTTCACTGGACAAAAACTTTGTCTGCCCCCCAATATTTCAAAATCATGATTATTGTTTTCAAAATGAGAAAGCGATGTTTTGAATGGGAGAAAGGTCATGTTGAAAATGGAGGGGTAGCAGTAAAGAACGTCCATTTAGTCTTGTTTCTTCTGATGTGTGGCGTACAAAATTGCCATACGATGCACAGTGGTTCCAAATGGCCAAACGGTCATAATAGCATTTTTCAAAACATTATTAAAAGTGTATTCAGGTATACTTGGTAAATCTAGGAAGCGAATGGTGAATTGAGAACGAAAACTTAGGCGTTATTCCAGTTTTCACCTCAAAAACACAACATTGGTTTCATTTAAAAACTCCCCTTCGGGCCTCGCAGGCTCCGCCCCTTGACCCCGCCAGGGGTCCCAGTTGCCTTCAGTTTTGAGCCTTCGGCTAAAATACTAAAACATGGAACATGCGTTCTTCCCGCTAATTCGTAAATGTAAATACATTTATAACTACGACATAAATGTTTTAACACAGAATGTGTTTTAGCCATGGACTAACTAGCCGAAAATGGAACGCGGGATGGGAACGAAATGTGTGACGGATGATTTTCACGTACAACCGAGCCGTTGGTAGGGAAATGGAATTTCCGCCATTTTAATCGCACAGAAATCGTTCACCATTCGTTGGAAAGCTCTTGATTTATCACGAATTTATTTCGTATTTTTTTTTTTTTTTTTTTTTTTTTTTGTAGTTTCATACTATAACTATATAAATTGATGTTATAAATGAATAGTAAACAATGACGCTTGTTTGGTTGTCACTTGGTTGCGCGACAACGCAATTTTCGTAGTTTCATACTGTAACTATATAAATTGATGTTATAAATGAATAGTAAACAATGACGCTTGTTTGGTTGTCACTTGGTTGCGCGACAACGCAAACACATTCTGTGTTTCAATAATTTCGTCCGAAGTATGTAAATAGAGGTAACCGGGGGTCCAGGGGGCTTGCCCCTGGCGAGGCGCGGAGCGCCGAGTTTCTAATCGAAATTAGAACAGATTACCTAGGTAGGTAATTTTCTGTTATGGTGTGCATCTACAATTACTATAACCAAGATTAAATCCTCAACCAAGTGACAACAAAACAGGCGGCATTACTTACTGTATCCATTTAGAACATAGAAGAACAAGTACGAAAGAAATGCGTGATAAATCAAGAGCTTTCCAACGAGCGGAGAACGATTTTTGTCTGGTGAAAAGTAAAAAGTTTCATTTCCCCAGCAAGGTTGTACGTGAAAATCGAAAGAAAAAATTTCTTGACACATCCGCGTAACGTTTGTCGCTTGTTAGTCCAAGGCTAAAGCATGTTCCATGCTAAAACAACCTTGGTTTATTTCTCACCATGTCGTACACAGGATATAGAATTATGACCGCTTTTTTTGCTATTTGGAACCACTGTGCGACGTTCTTATGACGTGCCAGTTTTGTAAATTTTTTTAATGTGGTTGGTATGCATTTCAGCCCGAACCACGGGTTCTTCCTTCTTGTGGTCATGCGCCTGGAACATGTTTTGCAGAACTCGCTTCTGTATGTCAACGGTTAGGTAAGTTTATATTCTTATTATATATTGATTATTGCAATCTCCGCACACTGTGCAGCTACGGTTTACATTCTACCTTGGTTTTTCCATTAAAATTATAGCAGTACCTCGCATTTTTTAAAATACGACATTGCTAAAGATTGGTAATAAGTCTGGTAGTATAAGTTATCTAAATTTATGTTGTTATATTGAGGAAAAAAAGTTAATTAGTGGTAAAAGAAAATCGTAAATAACTAAAAGGAAATTACATAAATTTTACTCAAATCGCATTCTAACTCGTTGTACAGGGGTACATTTTATGCAATGATAAACACTGAAATTCTTGATGATTAGTCTATGACATATATATCAAAGTCTGATAATATATTTCGGATCAAATAGTAAAAATCGTAGAATATCAGTAATTTGCATCAATATTAAAGGATGGAAATTGCTAAATTTGTTGAGGAAAATATTACCATCAGTTGTTATGTAATGTAATATTAGTGAACAGGTAAGTAACTATTTGGACACAATAGTTTGTTGGGAGTCGAATGATATGGACCAAGACCAGTCCGTAGATCGAGAGAAAAAGGAAATATGTGAGCCATGCATTCCATACCTGGTTATTGTTAGGTACGACTTTCTTAAGGACTTCAAGGTGAAGATTACTAGAAATGACGAATGGACAGGCCTCCTAATCACGCTGGGGATGTAGTCATCTACACAGATGGCTCCAGGATGGAAGGAAGGTCTGGGGCTGGTATATTTGGTGGGAGACCACATCTGGAGGCATAATTTCCTTTGGGTGAGTATACCAGGAAGAACTATTTGCAATAAGGGAATGTTTGGCAGAGAATCTGAGACAAGGAATGAGAGGGAGGAGTATTCTCATTCTCTCAGATAGCCAGGCAGCCCTTAAAGCACTTGCAGCACCTCAAACTAGGTCAAGACTGGTGAGGGAGTGCTTGGATGTACTAAATACCCTGGGAAAGGACAACAAGATCACCTTGGAATGGGTACCAGGGCATATAGGAGTGGCAGGAAACGAACGGACAGACCAGCTATTACAAAGGGGGGCCTCAATGCGATTCATTGGGCCGGAACCCGTCCTGGGTATAGCATAATGCTCGGTAAAAACCGCTTTGTGAGGATGAATAAGGAAGGAACACAAACGGCTCTGGGATATCACCCTAGAACAGAAACATGGAAAGCTGGTAATGAACGCACGCTGCCACCATAGGAGTATAGCCGCCCTAAATCTCTCAAGGAGGAAAATAAGATTCTTGGTGGAAATGGTGACTGGGCACGGGTGCTTCAGGAAACATCTGCACAGGATTGGATCCTACGCAGGTGATCCAGTGTGCAGAATGTGCGGAGAGGAGGAAGAAACCCAGCACTCGAAGCTAAATGATTCAGAACCTTTGGAACCCTTGACCAGGGGACATAGTATCGGTAGGCGACCTTGTGGGGGGAATTCTCAGTCTGGTGGAGGAGGGGGATTGGCTCCAGAACCTATTGGTTGGAAACAGGGGAGAGAACTGCACAGTAAACCTCGGTTTCGGTGCGGCGGAGGGGAAAATCGACCCCTCCCACAGACCCTGAATTTAAAGGTTCAGTCCTGGGGGGTGATTGGACTGTGGTTTGGTGCCCGAGGAACTACATCAAGGCTTCTTTTGTCACTTTTCAAGTTTCACGGGCTAACCAAATCTTGGAATTACCCAATATTTCCTCTACACCTGATGAATTATAAGTACCTGCTTCGAGATCCATGGTTATCCACCTCCACTACTTTCATAAATGATAATAGTAAGTTAGGTACCTACCACCAAAAGTGGGTTGGCAGTCTGTGCCAGCAGGCAACCCTGCTGGGCAGATCGCTTTGTTCTCTTGAATAAAGTTGTTACTCTCTATATTCAAGGCTCTTGCTCGGTTGCTCTAATAAAAATTTTCATGGTCCTTAAAATGATAAATCCATTTTTTTCCCCCAATCTTTCACGTGTAAATCTCAAATTCAACTGATAGACGGAAATTTTATTAGTGTGTGAATAGAGTACCATAGTCGTAAACACAATGAATTAGGATTAGCCAAAGCCCCTGATCATTCAAATCCTCTCGCAAAAATTGACATAATACTGCACAACTCTCAGTGCTAATTTCCCCCTGCATTTTCTTCTCAAAATTATCTGAATATTTTCCATTGCGGAGACAACGTTACTATATTTGAATTTGTCATAAATTTGCTCTTCCATAGACTGTAATCTGTGCCCCAAGAATGTAACCTACCTTCATGAATTCTGCCAATTATGTATGTTTAATTTTCTCGCTCTTCAGTTGAGTTGGCTTGCTAGTTCACAGATACTCCTCCCCGTAGCCAAGTTATCACCCTCCATACTATAAAATCTTGTGAGGTTGTGGAGGTGGGAGAAAATTAAGAGTGGGAGTCCATTTCCCATTATTTCTCTGAAGTACTTTCACCATTTTAGGCATCTTCAGAAGTTCTTCTTTTGAGGTATTCATTAAACGTGGAGTCTCCATCCCTGCTCCATCTTGCAAACTTCACAACTGTTAACATGGGTTGGTAGTAGGATGGCTGGTAGCTTCTTGTCTTGGGGTTTAAAAAAATTATGTTAACTGAAATGCATACAGGAGGAGCAATATGAACATATAAAGTTCTGAACATACAAATCATTTTGTGAGAAGACTGCAGTTTCATCTTCATCTTAACAAAATTCAGGATAACGTTAAATTATGTCAGATGTTAATTTCTTCGAACTTGGTATTCCAATCTGGTATGATTTATTTTCAGGCGTAACTTATCCACCCACCAGCCACAGGACTGACCTTCTTACCAACGAAGTGACTGGCGTTATTAAGTTCGCAGATGGCACTGAATTCATGGGCCCTAAGTCGAAGGATCGATCTACGGTAAGTCACAATGTTTGTAACCTAGTTTTATTTATCTTGGATAGCTCCTCTATTTTTTAACCTATTAACTTATGAAGTTTGTTACGTAGCTGCTAGAAATTATTGTTGTCATTTCATTTGATATCTCCGTGCCTTTTCGCGATCATGAGCATGACTTCTACATCCATAGACAAGACGCATACTATGATGTCAATATAAAATAATCTAGTTCTTAAAACTTACTGCCTTTCATAGTTCAGAGGACTATAACGAAAAATCTTCTATTTGAAGCATACTGGCGAGTATGGTCATGGAAATAATCGCTTTGATGAGATTTGAAATCAAGTTCTTTGAATGATTTGAACACGAAGAATTGTACTATTAGTTTATAATGGTCTGACACGGGTGTTATGGTTGAATTTGATTTGTTCATCAAATTTATGCCATCAAAATGAATCCTGTTGAATTTCCTTTGTCTCATTTACTTTTGTTTCGGTCAGTGCATGAGCATGGAGCATACTTCTGTGTATAAAAGGCTGAGGAGAGCTCAGACTGGTGTCATTTCGTTCAGCAAATCTCATGCCTTCTTCTTCTAAACCTCTAGCTACCTCCGCTGTCCTTTTTCTCCTTTGACTCTAAAATCTAAGTGTAGGACAGTTATATTGCTTCGACGGAGTTTGTGTTACCTCTTCTTCAAGACTTATGGTGGCGAGTCATTGAACCTTGTTTTCCTATACTGGGAGTGCATGATGGTATCTTTCTGCCGACTTTAAAGTACATACCCGCCTCAGTTTATGGCGCTATTGATTTGCCAGGCAGATCCTTATCAAGTTCCTTAACATACCTATCTTACTTATCGTGGGGCTCATTCAACAGATCTTGGAAACTCGGAGATCTGAATAACCTTAAAATGCGTTCAACAAAGTCGATATCAAAGGCAGTCACATTGTAGACTCGATTATTCGGGAAAACTCCATGCCTCACCGTTAGGGCATGGATATACAACAAAATCCTTCACTTCTACTTGCTTCATTACTGTTCTAAACTTCCATAGAAGAGTGTCTCTCATAAGGTTTGTTCCAGCATGTTCGTGAGAACATGAATGGAATACAACTAATTCAATGCAGGAACCGAGGTGGTGGGGCAAGTTCACGAATTTAACAGTTAACATTTCTTGAACTGAATCGCTGGAACATTGCCGTAAAACCTATTCCTATCCTACCTTGCTGAACCTCAGCTGTCAGGCATGGATGTGGCCAAGGCAAATAATTTTATTGCAAGTCACAGCACAATAAATTTATTGTGGAAGAGTTAAATAAATTGATAATCTTGCACGAGGCGGAATACCAGCATGGTAACACGAAGCAAGAAATGAAAGCAGTGAAGGTTGGACCCAGCTCAAGAACTTGGAGACACTGGAATACTGCAAGGTCAACTCAGAATAAGAATTAATTCACGCCAGAACAGACCTATTATGAGCACCAATTCACATTAGGTTTTATTACGACCTCACAACGGTTTACAACTGACAACGGTCGATACAAACACGTTGAGCAAATATCT
Organism: Adelphocoris suturalis; assembly: GCA_030762985.1. NCBI lineage: Eukaryota > Metazoa > Arthropoda > Insecta > Hemiptera > Miridae > Adelphocoris > Adelphocoris suturalis. Next base: position 7,598,339 of record CM061042.1, on the reverse strand, counting down.
GGGTTTAAAGGAGAGGCCAGACAGGTAGGTACTCCAAATTACCTCTCATCTCTAGTATGTCAGGCTTCATCACTCAGGTTAAAATCCCTAACGATTCTGAGACATTCCTCCGCAGTTTTCAGTAGATCATTCGTTGCTAGTCGGGCAAAGCTGTGGCATTCTCTTCCCCTCCGTGTTAGTGCACTTCCCACGATTGGACAATTTAAAAAGCAGGTGTTTATGTGTTAACACAAAGAACAATCGAGCGCTTAGATTTATTTTATATTATGTATTTATTCATTTATTTTATCCCCAATCCAAACCTACTCACAGAACAATTTTCATCGTTATTTTATATTGTAACTTTTAACAATTTGTTATATAGGGAGTTGAATTATATCTGAAAAGTGTAATTTCCATGTGAACTATAGACAACTTACTCTGTCTGATCACAATAAAGGTTTATTCATTCGTTCAGTAAATCTCTTGCCGTCTTCTTTTAGACCTTTAGCTACCTCTTACCGTCCTTTTGATCCTTAGAGCACAAGGTGATGCCAAAATCTAATCTTATCCCACATTAAGTGTATGGTTGTATTGCTTCGCCGAAGTTTGTGTTACTCTCCTGCAAGGCATACATTGATATTGTGTCACCCAACCTTGTTTTCCTATACTGAGAGTGTGCGATAGTATCTTTCTGCCGGGCTGATCCTTACCAAATTCCTTCACATACCTAACTCACCTCTCGTAGTTTTATAAACTCTAGATAAAGACAATCAGTAGTTAGAGCTAACATAATTTCTAACTTCACAACAGCAACTCTGATAAGTGACCACAAATTATTCCTTAATACATTATTGGACATTTCCCTGCATTGTTGAAAACCCTAATTCCAATTAATTCTACACTTTTCAGGCGTCTGAACGCGTTGCATGCATTGCAGCTCAAAATTACCCCGCTCTATTCGCTCAGAAGTCTACAGTAGCAGCCAACAAACCTCAAGGAATGAAGGGAGGACCTCCCGGTGTGCCCATACCCGCAGCTCGCGTCCCTTTCCCTCAGGGTATTTTGCCTCCGGTGAGTTGAATAAAAGGTTTCGTTCTTATAGGGAATTTTACGTGTTTTGGAAGATAGGTAAATCCAATACCAGAAGTTTAAAGGAACATGATATACCTCTTATTGATAGAGTTCCTAAATTCTCAAAAAAGTTACATGTAATATGGGTGACCGAATCATACCAAATAAATTCTAGAATAAGCAGACGCGAATGCTAACTAAAATTCGACAAAGTCTTTCCTAAGTTCACATCACTTTTGCATCACAATTGAATCAAAGTTACGCTAATTGGACGTCGGTCACTTAAAATAACGACAAATCTCTATTTGCTTTCATTTGAAGACTTATGAAAGTTGTTTAATTCGAAAATCAAGAAACAACTCTGTTAACTTCTTTTGGTAACGAAGTCGAGTAAGTGGCTGCTTGACACACAAAAAAACTTCAATACACCTAAACATACTCGAGTTGCTGATTATGTGATCGATGAAAAGTTGGGAAATGACTAGAAAAACTGGGAATGTTCTGAGATTGGCATCTTTGTGCTCTTCGCATTTGGTTCTTTGGTAAAAGAGTTGCTGATGGAATCGTGTTGGCAATCATTGCTCTGAAAATGGAACCAGACTGTTGAAATGTGAAAAACGAAATAGGCGTTTCCATTTATCCGATCCTTTGAATCAGTTCCATCCAATCCATTCCCCAAACTATCGATCACTTAATCATCAACTTTTGTATGTTAGAACGATCCCTAAGTGTATTAAATAAATTTTACTAAATGACAGTGTTGAAGTGTGAAGGGATTGGTAGTAGAGCGATCATATGAGCGACAAGTAACGAGAAAATCGAACTAAGATCTCGTGAAACAGTTGTGAGGAAAGGAGGTACTATATTATTTGGTGGACTGCACTTCCGGTATAACTAGAGTGTTACTCGTACGATTTCCACCGTATGTTTCTGGGATATTCGAGGGATCGGAAGGATTCTGCAGTCCACAGGAAGATCATTACACCATGCAGATGTGAAATCAAGCTTTAAATAAGATTCGGTCGCCCGCGAGGGCATTGTTAGGGGGAACTCTCTTGTGGGATGTCCTTGAAGTAATCCTAATTTTCATATTGATTTGTTATATCCAGGGTGGAGCGATTCAGACGACTAGGGGTAGAGGTGTCCTAGCAGAGCGAATGCAAGCAGCACCACGGCATAGACCCCAGGTACCGATCCTACCGAACCCACCTCAACAGTGGTGTGTACAAGGTAACTAACATTATCCATTCTTACCCCTAATGATATGCTATACGTAAAATTTTACTCCTCAATCAGTTTTACAATCATCATGGTTAAGGAATTTTGTTGAGCCAATTATCTCCAGGAACCTTAAAGCTCCTTTTTTTCTCTAGGGAATAGGTTAGGTTTGATGTACCAAATCCATATTTATATAACGTTTGATTAGGTAAACATGTAAAAACCTTTTGAGTTTTTATTATTAATAATATTTCATAATAATTTGTATTATTTATTTTTTCTTCTCCAGAACCTAAACCTGCTATGAGCTTCCTGCCTGCGTTTGCTCAACAACAGCCTGTAAGTACCTTATCCTGATGTTTTTAATGTTTATGTAAATGGAATATTTTTGAGAGATTTTGAGAAGTACCCATGTGCCATTGTGAGGAGTGAGCTGCTTCATGCTGCCGACTGTGTTTTTAAGGACTGTTGAGGGGAATGAAATCCTTTTGATGATCTTTGTGTGGACTAACGTCTGCTGAATGAGCACTAGAATGGTAGCTGATCTGTATCCTATGTCTTCATGGTTCCAAATATGACGTCATGATAGCTTTTGGTTTCTGATCCCCAGCAGATGTTCTCTTGGAGATGATGTCTTTTGCTTGGTAGCAAATGCCAATATGATTTCAGATTTTGCTTGAATTCAGACGCGGATTAACTATGTCAAGGCTGGTATAAAAAATGCTCCTCCAGCATACCTATTCCCCCCGAACATTTGAAACCCAGCTTTGATTAGTTTTAGATTTTAGATATTTTATGAAATGGTTTCTAAAGAAGATATCTCGCTGGCTACCAAATCGACATTGAGTTTTTCCAAGAAGTTCCTTAGACCGCATCTACAGTTTCAGCAGCAAGTTCGGCAAACCCAACAATGAAAATCTAACAGAGCATAGATGATATATCAGGTGCATTTCATCTTGTGTCTCTTATTGGTCGAATAAATGCTTTTGTTCAGTCCCCTCTAAATCGTGTTTTATATAAGTTTCCACCCCTTTTCCAAGTATTCAGAATAAAATAGAAAAGTGATTGGCCCACTCATCCAAAACAGTTGAGCTAGGATCATTGGGTTCGAATCCGGTCGTGGAAGCTAAGATGTTTTACCTGTAAAGTTATAGCTGGTTACAGAACCTACATAAGTCAGTCCTAACTAGCACCCCGATTCAAGCAAGTCTGATGAAGTATCACTTGGTCTGGGTTGATCCTAGAATTTCACTATGGAAGCCATCATTAATTTTTAGGCCATGGAATTTATATGATAACATCATTATGTCTGTAAATATGAGAGATCTACTCGCGATTGAGTGCGAATCGCAAGTGTTTCACTTTTGTGTATGACAACAAACATTCGAACGCAAGGGGCGTCATTGGATACCATAGCCGTGCATACATTACAGGAAAGAATTTCCTGAAAATGTTCAAAATGCTGAGTAAATCAGGCTCTATGGACAAGAAGAACGAATCAAGCCATGAGAGTTTTAAAACGAAAGATTCGCGAGAATACAAATTCAAGATATTTTGATTTGTGAGTAAAGCCTAAAACCTGAGAGAGCTCTACCATCTTCAGCATAACCTAAGCTTGTTTATTTTTTCCGGCCCCGTGGTCAGATTGAGATCTATAGAGATTCTCATATATTATGCACATCTTGTTGAAGGCGTGAAGTACCTTTTTGATGACCAGGAATTTTAATGTTATTTCAAAAATAACTGACTGTCAAGTCCGGGAGGATCCTGACACCACCCCCTCTCCCATTCTTGTGAAATAGGCATTAAATAATATTAACTCTTACCTCTCTAAAATTAACTATTACTCCTGCCTTGGCTATGCAAGCCTTTTCCTTCACGTAGACCCCTTCCCCCTCCCTCCCTCACTCTTCGGATCTAGGTTTTTGGGGGTAGTTCCCACTTTCCATTTTTGAAACTGCCAACCCCTGAGTCTATGCCGAAGCTCTTTTAGCTTCTAGGTCATCCTCTGCGGGTAACTACTCCATCCCGTCATCTCTGTCACAGGTTATGTTAATTAATCGACCACTTGAAACATACAATGCACCGTTAGTGTGTGTTAATGCTTGATGCGAAAACAAGTAGTAGGTACTACTCAAGTAGATATCCTATCAATCACTGCAACAAATGGTGTCTTCGTTAGAATTTCAATGTCTTTCATTCAAATTGATCGTACAATTCCCGTATTTATTTATTTGTTTGTTCTTATTAGCGTAACTCTTCGAAGACCGGTGGAAACCCGTTTGTTCCCCTCCAAGCCCAGACTGCAGCTATGGTGAGAAGTCCTGAAGCTAAGCAGCCTCAACCCAGTGTGGCTCCGGCAGATTTGACTGAAGCAAGGATGAACTCGGACGTCATTAGACCTATCCCCCAATCTGTAAGTCACATTGTTTTGAATTGATCACTCATTTGAACTAAATATTTACCATAAAACTGGGTGAGTAAGAAACAGTATTGCGGAACACGTTGATGATTCGTATCCATGTGTTGGAATGTGAGGGCTCTGTCAAAGTCTTCAAATGAATGGTCTTTCAATTCAGAATTGCCATTGGCACAACCCTGGCCAATGTATGACTCTTGAGCCAAGTTTCATAGTTTGGTCCAATAATTTTGGAAAAGCCTTGATCAGTCGACAACGAGTATTTTATTCATTATCTATTTGATAAGATTGCGCAACATATATTGGTTTTCCCCAAAAACATTTTAATCTTAATCCCAAAGTAACATGAACATATTGATGTATATCTATTGCCCATATTCTCGTGACGTCACGCCTGGAGTAGGTTTGAGTTTCTTCCAAGGTCCACCATGACGTGGTGGATGTTACTAAATCGCAACTCAACCAACCTATTTTACACTTGAAGTTTGCCCTCATATTATGTCAACCTAATACTTGTTATAATGGCATTTTTCAACAGTTTTGTTTTGCGAAAGTAATATTGTAGTAATATAAAGTTTCAATTCAACTAAATGGTCGCTGTAATCATGCCTTCCAGCGCGATTATTAGTTGTAGACAACGATACTGATCTAGTGGTGATCGAATTTTTATTTGGACTAGGGACTAACTGTTATAGGAAATCAGTGTCCTAAAACTAAAGAACTTTATTCGTTTAGACTAAGAATAAATAATCTGAAAAATGATGAAAAGATCTCTGTACTGCGGTGTAGGTACTACATAGCCATTGCCCTTGCAGTTTCATCAGCGTTTTAGACATATTCTTATTACTATAACTGAGGCAGCTTTACTCGTTTTATTGAATGAATGAAAGGATAGATTTGGTAGTTTGTCGAAGTAAAAAAGGCAGGTTGGTGCTCCACCAACAAACGAAACTACTTAAGTACGCGCAGCCTACAAATTTGCTGTTGGTTAAAAGTAAACTAAGTAGGTAGATTGTTGCTCTGCCAACGATTTTCAACTACTTATCAACAAGTTTGTCGAATATCGAATCAGGAAATGTGCATCATGAATTATAAACCAGTTGTAAGGAAAAAAACTTGAAATTCATTCTTCTGAAGGTTGGACTTCATAAAGACGGGCATTGTAAGTGCAGTTATTACGAGAGTTTTGCAGTTACGCAAATTTGTGGGACAAAAAGAATTGATTAAGTAGGTACCTACTTCAATTTTTGTCAATGGAAGTACTTGATGAATAACAAGTAATAATACACTGCCAAGGAAATGGCACATGAGCTTCCTCGTGACCTTCACAGTACGTCACCATTGAATTCCAGAAAACTAGAAACGACCGGTTCTGGCATCAGGGAATTAATAAGGTGGGAAATTGGAAGCTGAATGGTACATATAATAAATGAAATTAATAAGGAAAATTTTGATTTTAATATGGGACCATCCAGGATGTAGTCCGCATGTTCCCTGAAAATTTCGTCTAAATCGGATCAAAACTGAAGGAGTTTTTAATTGATTTACAGGATTTCATTAATATTTTGTTCTAAATTCATGATTAAAACATCCTTGGGGATATTTTGTGGCAACTTAGAGCATGATGGACCACCCGATTTGTTCATTTTCCAAACTTACCCTGTGTTGCTGGCCCACCCTCCGCTAGAGCGCATTCAGAGCGTTCGGGCTCAAAGAGGCTACCGTTGATTCGATCATGACGGAACTGACAGGGGACCATGTAGAGCTATACCCGCACAATCCCTAAAAATTTGAAGAAAATCGCATCAAAATTGTGGAAATTACGGCTGTTGCAAGGACCGTAACAAGAATATTTCGTTCACGCATGCGCAGAGCGTACCGCTAATGCAATTATGATGATTGTCTTATGGGACCTCAAGGGACCTTACCCACATCATCCCTGAAAATCTGACCAAAATCCGTTCAACATTGACCGAGTTATGACCGTCACAAGGAATTCACGTTAGCGCCTGCGCAGAAGCTACCGTTGATTCGATCATGATGACGTTGATAGGGGACCATCTAGAACTCAACCCGCACGATCCCTGAAAATTTGGTTAAAATCGGATCAAAATTTTGGAAGTTATGGCTGTTACAAGGAAATGTGGACAGACAGACAGACACGGAACCAAATTTGTTCAGGAGGCTCTGAAATGCAAAATGCGAGTGGAAATTTTGATTTTGGAGCAAAAAATTTTTTTTCGTTTCGAAAGTGAAAACAAAGCTTCCGCTGCCTTGCAGTCTCGGAAGCAATATACGGAAAGTAGGTAGTGTATACCAACCTCTCTAGGTATAGGTCGTTCACTATAAGTTGGCGCGTTTCTCGAAGAGGGGCTCCGTGGAGCAGGGCTGCACAGTGAGACCCTTCCCCACCCAACGTCCAGTCCTACCATGCCTGACCTGAACCCCTCCCGATCTCTTCCCTCCCTCGCCAACATTATCCGTCCTCTTCCCTCCCGCTCACCCTAAGTCCTGCTTTGTCTTTTCTGCGGGTTTGCCAGGGAGCTTATACCTCGGATGGAGTAGGCTACCTGGTAATAGGGTGGTAAGAGAGGGGATGTGAAAACTTCAGTCTAGCTACACGAACTTTTGCCGGACGGTTTGGAGAAACGCGCCAAGTTATAGTGAACGACCTCTACTTTCCTTTCCAAAGGCGATGCCTACCTAATATTCCCTTCTGGCAGAGCTCTCATGGCTCGTTCTTTCACATGACCACTTTAAAAGGACTTTAAAGATTTTTAGTTTCTTAATTGATTCAAAGAACGGTTCTGAAAACTGGATAATCCACAACATTTTTGCGGCTGATGTTTGGAACTTGACAAAACACTTGTTTGTCAACTTCCCAACACAAATTTCAATGGGATCTCGACTGCACAAACTAATCTTGAGTTCACAACGTTTCAGGTCATTGCCGGATTACAGCTTCATATAATTTGCATGAAATTTATTACATGGCATAATAAAATATACTGAACTAGGAACTAGGTAAATACTGAACCTTAAAATAAGTAGGCATGTAGGTGGTGACTCCTGGCGCTTTTTCGTATACTCGTCACCATGGCAACAAGGTGAAATAACTTCGACTTTGCCTTGCCTCGATGTAAGGATGCGCTAGTGTCGAAGTCTCGAGAATATCACCCATACTTGTTAATGAAATTCTCTCAGAACTTTGTCTCCAGTGCTTAAACTATTTTGATAACTTTCTGTGGTGGATTCCACTTTCTTCATGAGAATTCTTCATCTGTTACTATTTTAACGTATTTTTTGTTTAGCCCAAGAAGAACCAGCCAACGACTCTCGCGTCTGACCAGCCTACCCAACGCCCACGTGGCCGACGTGGGCGCATCGCTGCCAACTTCTCCAGGCCCCTCCAAAATTGAACAAGCGAAAGGTTTAATGAAAAAACCTCGAACGTTAAATGAAAAATAACCATCATGTTTGGAAAAAAGGGAACCACCCACATGGTTTTTTCCTTTTTTATTTTATTTTTTATATCGCATAGTACACTACATACACAAATAAAAGCCGATATTTCGTCAATTTTGTCCATGTCAAGATGTTGTGGCCCCTGAACATTTCTCTGTCTGTTGAACATTCCCGAGAAGTTTTCAGCTCGTTGGTTGAGCAATCTTTACGCCTTACAAGTTACGATACTGGCTTTAGGAGCAGTTAATTAATTGAAAGCTGTATTACTTTAGTACCTGATCGTATTACAAAAAACTTACTACCTTCAGCAGTTTGATTGCGGCTGTACATGATGGTGTATTGCGTTTGTCGATTATTTGCAAATTTTTGCATATTCGTGGATTGTTCCAAATTGACAAAATGAAAAAAATATCCTAACGTATTCTTGTTCTTTCATTTTATCCTTACCCGATTTTTTTCCCATTTCTTTTAGTTGAAAGCTGTGGTTATTTGTTATTCTTTTTTAACTTGGTCTTTCTCAACCTTTTGCAATAAAAATTAAAGTGATTTGTTCTTGAAGTTTTCTTAACCCTAGACCCTATTTTCATTCAAATAGATATTATCTAATGTAATTTTTCATGTGTAAATATATAGAGAAACCTACATTTTTTTTCGTTTTCAATTTATAAAATTCTACTATTACCTATTCTAGATTTCTCTACTCATAGGTAGTTAGGCAATTTGTTTCTTCTTTTTATTTAAAAAGATAACATATACCTAAATTACTGTTTTGTGAGGATTGTCTTTTATTGTTACATAATTGAGATGTATTGAATTATGAGTTACCAGTAATAGTAATCTTGTCCTCCGAACAGTAATAGTATTGTACTTCAAATTATAAATTCGTCACTGGAATTTGGACACTGCCGTGTATTATAGGCTTTTGGGATTTTTTCTTTTTTTAAATTTTTTGTTATAGATATAATTTTAATTGGGGAAAAAATGGTATAAAAAGAAAATATAAACTACAGTTTTCTGATACTTTTGTGTCATTTTTTTCTACCTTCTTATTCCAATTAATGCAAATGTATTTTAACTATTTTGACATGGATATGTCTTTGCTCTGGGGGGTCAACCAAAAATTTCCGTGACGCAAAATTTGTGTCACAATTTCAGTGTTTTTCACGTACAACCCATCCGTTGCTAGGGGAATGGAACTTCCGCAGTTTTCATCGTACAGAAATCGTTCGCCACTCGTTGGAAAGCGCTTGATTTATGTGATAAATGTTCACATCTCAAGCTACCAATTTCCCCCTCCTTACGTACCTGGCTACATTCCTAAACTAAGTTGATTGGGCTATAAACAATTTTAATAAGCCGGTTACAATATTCTTAACGTAAAGCAATAGCATCATTTACTCCACTCCATAGGAAACATTTTCATCGTCTTGACAATAGTCGACTGTTAACATTCAACGTTTCTATAAGTAAACCGTTGTTTTGTTGGAATTAGCCAGGATGCGGCCCAGGGATTTGTTTAAAGTTAAAGGATTTGTTTACAACTCTCGAGGACAACCGTTATGAAATCCCAACCAAAGACATATCCATGTAACATGGTATCTGCTTGTAAAGCAGATAGTGGAACTCGTTTACGAGTTTGGTTTCGGAGACTTTTTAAATTGAAGAAGTTTTTTACAATCACTCTCTTATGATGACTAGTTTTCATTCTATGATCTCTGGGAGAGATCCTTGTGAGACCTTGGGCTGAGATCCTTGAGAGGCATGATGGAGATCTCGGACATTGTTGGTCGGAAGGTCTCTGTGATCTTTGTTTGATATCTCGGAGGTCAAGATTTTGAGGGATTTGTATTTTACTAAAAGGATTGACTTCATTTCTATTTTTGAGGTGCGAGCATCCAAACCCCCAAACTACCCTTCTACCACCACCTTCACTATGGCTGGGCCTATGAAGGTAGGAGACTAGAGTGGTGAAAGGCCCTTGCAGGCTGATATTTATAGTTTATCAAGAACTTAGGTCCCCCCCAGAGGTGCAATGGTACCTAAATCCTGGAGAGAGATACCACTCGTTCTAATAGCATTTCTGTGCTATGTTCGGAGTAGATTGGTTTTCCGGTTCTCAAATCCCTCATCTATTGCCAAACACTGCCTTTCAAGGACACGAGGATGACGCCTGGCGCTAGAGCGACGGACGCGCATTCTCTTGGATTCTGACGGGAACTGTCACACTCCTCCCCTTAAAAACATATTTGATATTATTGATAAGTATTTAAACCAGGTGGTATAGTTTACTGGTTGAGAAGTGATGCTCACTTATAAATAGCTGCATTGGTGTTGAGGATGAGAAAAGAGAAATTAAAACAGGATGGATTGTCAATGAATCTTCATGAGAAGTATTCATTAGGTAATTAACCCCCAGTCAAAGATTGGAACGATCAGGAATAAACGGTGGCTCAACTATGGAGACATACATATAGGAAAATAAAATGGGTATAAAAATATGTGCCCACGTTGGGGACTTAAATTGGGAACTTAGCCCTGGAAATAATAATTGGGAACTATGCCCTTGAATAAAGAATACATGTATAATAATTTTAAAAAAGGCAAAGGCCTGATACCGTCTGTATGAAAATAGAAATTATAGAAGGGGAAAAAATTGTGAAATTATAAGTCAATGACCAATGAAATTATTTATGTACCAAAGGGTGATAATGGGAATTCCTTCTGGAAAACCCGGGCCTTGTTTCTTCTGAAGTATATAGCCCTCAATAATAGTTGAGATGGATGTAATAGGTAAAACCATGCGTAATCCAGGGAACCACGCTTGCTCCGTCGAGGGGAGTGTGACAGCACCATAAAAGATCCCCTTACTCAGGGGGGGGGGGGGGGGGGTCACGACGCAAACTGCGTCGTTAAAATTTTTGGGGGGGGGTTAGAAAAACGAGTGTTTTTTTTTATGAACAAGTAATAAGATTTATACTAACAATTTGCATTTACATTTGTAAAACAAGAAATACAACATTCTTTATCACATCAGTGTATCATTTACATTACCTATTTAATAAAAATTTTAGTTGGGGGGGGGGGGGGGGGGGGGGGGGGGGCTCGAGTCGTTGCGCTTGGGGGGGGGGGGCTCGAGTCGTTGCGCTTGGGGGGGGGGGGGCACCCCTGCCTTACTAATAGCAACGTAATGTGCTATTTTCAGGAAGATTGGTTTTCCGGTTCTCGGATCCCCATCTATCTCTAAACGCAGCCTCTCAGATTCTGACGGGAACGGTCACAAGTTTGTGGATAAACTACTAAATGTAGTAGGTACGTAGCAGTAAATAATGCAGCTAGTAAATGGCAATATGTCAGAAACATCGGTAGGAAACGGGAATGAATATCGTAAACTAGTCGGTAATGTTTCTATATATATAAGCTAAGATCGTAGATATCGAAAGCAAGGTTCTTAAAAAGAACTTGGATTTATTTCACAAGTTTTTACTTGTTAGTTACTGCCTACTTGTACTTCGTTAATTACACAAGTAATAGAGGGGAGACTGTGGAGCCTGGAGAAGCCCCCTTATAACAAACCGCTACTGCATATTCAGCTAAGATATTAAGTTACCTACCTTTTCTGCATCTTTGGCACCTAACTTATATATACAGGGTATCACACAGAAAGGTTACACCCCCTTCATTTCCACTGAATACAGTGTAAAAAATTGGAACCAACGCCATTCTTCTTAATTTTTTTTTTTTTTTTTTTTTCGTAGATCTCAGGAAAAATAGTATTGCGTGCGCCAAAAGTGGCGCAAATGACAATTTTTTTTCCAAATCGGAACCCCCATTTTTTACAGAAGATTCGAATTCTACGTTAAATTTCATGAAGAAATTACCCATCACTTTATTTCCTAATATCGAATGATTGATCTGACACATGACCCATTACCGAAAAATCGACGAGGATGGACCGTATCTTACTTTTTTCCACACAGTGCAAAACATCTATACTATTTATAAGAAAAAAAAAACCGTATTTATTCTGTTGAAATGTCGAACGGAAAAGTTCCATCCTCCAACGCGCGCGTGCGTAGGCCTGCTTGCAACATTGTGAAACGGGGGCGGGCTCGATTAACTTCTCATTTTAATCGCTTCGCCTCACTTCCCCTCGCATTTTGACCAACTTCACGTCACTTTTTTCGGTATCCGGTTTCGGATTCAGATTCGGCGGACCCAAAGCTGCAAAACATAGGTACTAAAAATACACCAAAATCATGTACAACATGTGGAAATTAAATATCTTCAAAACTCGGTAGGTACGAATATCACTATTTTCGCACCTTTAGAGTGGAATTGCGCACTTTTGGAGTGGAATTGCACCCGTTTACCTGTAGGTAGGTACTAAAAAAAATCGAGTGATGAGTCATTTCTTCATGAAATTTTACATTGAATTCGAACCTGCAATAAAAAATGGGGGTTCTCGTTTGAAAAAATAAGGTTTACTTCTGGCACAAGTGGCGCACACGACTTTCTTGGTCTATTAGGTAGGAAAGAAAATTGTTAGCAAAGAAAACTATACAGCCAAGGATTAGCCGTCCAAATTTTCTTCGAACTGAAGATTTTATGCCACCTTCCAAATTTGCCCACTGTTCAAATTAACTTCATCTCCCAAACTCCAAGAACATATACTCGACTTTTGTTGAACACTTGATGTGAGTTGACGACTGTTGTAGTTAGGCACTGCTCAAAAAGCAATTTGGTCGTGATTAGTTTTTTTCAATTCTTTTCCGAACCAATTTTCTGTTGTATTTACCGTTTGTAAATTTCTGCTAAAATATACCCATATCTCTTTCCACCAGTGGTGTAAGTGGTTTCTTTCTGACAGTTCCTGAATTTATTTACCTACCTTCTCCATTCAGTAAAAACTGATGGGGGTGGCTCCCGAATATTAATAATACTAATATTAATGTACTTGACATGCGAGGTGGGACATAGCAGTCCTACATGTCAATAAAATTACATTACATGACATTAATATTGTGATGAGCTTTCTCTAATTTGTCTCACCAAAGAAACTACTCATCAGAATATCTTTATTATTCCACCAGACGTCTCTCAACGCTCAGATGATCACTAAGGTCCACTCCCACTTTTACTCTGTGCTAGCGGCTTACCATTACAATCCATGCATATTGTTTCTCCGTGATCCCTTCAAGATGTAACGGTCGTGCAACGCTAGTGTCACTGCAGCATTGCTGGTTACCGAAACTGGGCTGGGCGATTTTTTTTTTGTTCTTGAGCTGTGCGAGTCTTGTCTTGATTTATCTCTTACGCAATCTGTTCCTAATTATTTTTCGTTCGTTCCTCATCCGTTTTATGTTAAGTGAAATCCTCAAGCTTCCTCCTTTAGTGAGCAATAATCTTTAATCTCCTGATTTTGTCGGATCCGAACTGTTGGTCGGCGTGGTCAACAAAACAGTGAGTGGTTTTTTTTCGTGTTGAGCTGCGAGACCTGGGCTTAGCATGACCTTAGTGTCCTAGTTCATCGACTATTTATATCTTTTGGTGTCTAAAACGTGGTCCTGTTCAAATTTCTGTGTTCTGATTTTTGATCATCGATTAAAACACGGTTCCGAGTTCGTAAAAATGATCAAATTTTTGGCGATAGTCGCGGTAGTTCAGCTTGGGTGCATAGGAACGGGCCTAGGCCTTGATTTAGAGCCAGTTTTAGACACTGAAGATTCCAAAATCTTGGAACTGAGAGTTGCTAACACTTTGAAGTGCGATGTCGTCGATCCGGGTGAGGACGACGTGAAAATTTCGTGGGAACGCGATGGCAAGGATGTTAGTGCGTTCAACACTGAAGATGATCCAAGTAAATTTTCTGTTGAAGATAACAAACTGATTATTAAACGCACTATTGACGATGATGTCGTACCTTATACTTGCAAAGCGACTGTAGGAGACAAGACGGTATCGAAAGTCGTCAATACAATCAGCGTGCCGCTCCTCAAAATCATTGCAGCAGCTGTGGTCATTGAGGGCCAAAAATTGAAACTGGAATGCATCGCTCATGGTTCTCCCGAACCCGCTATTTCGTGGCGATTCGAAAACGACACCTATGATGAGTCGACTGGAAGAGTCAAACTGACGGCGAACAGCGCTGGGCTGAAAAATGCCATTTTCGAGATCGACTCCTCCGAACTGTCTGATCGAGGGGATTATTTTTGCATCGCTTCGAACGACGCGACGATAGCCCAGAACTCCTCAGTGGAGATCAAAACGTACGTCAGAGTCAAAGACAAGTTGGCAGCCGTTTGGCCGTTCATCGGGATCTGCGCTGAAGTGCTTATTCTCTGCTCCATCATTTTCGCATATGAAAGAAACAGGACGAAGGTAAGGCTAATATACATTATAGAAAAATACATTGTATTTCTTGAAGCATAAATATGAATTAACTAAGTACCTATGCATTTACAGGTCTGAAATTACCATTCTGACTAGTACATTGAGTAGGTATCCGTAGATTGGATGTTGGACCTATCTAGGTGATGAAAACGGGAGTTGGTATTGGAGAACGAAATAAGGAGTTGCAATGTTGATCGATTTTGAGGGCTGGGTGTCATCAACATCAAACAATGACTAAGGGTAGTACAATTGCTTGTTACTGATTAGTTTTGGGTCGAAATCATCTATCGTTGTAACCCTTCATTTCGTGGAAACGGTAGGTAAATGGACGGGTTTTCATCAACTTCCGTTAAGATTCGATCACCACACAGGTGTCTGGAAGGCAATGAAGGGTTTCTTTGACGGGAAATTGTCAAAAACATCTCCAGGAAATAGAAAAACCTTACCCCTAAATCGTACCTGTTCCTAAACGTCATTTTTTCGTGAGTCCGTAAATATAAATTTCATGGTTGAATAAGCATAGTGAACATTTTTCTTCATGGCTCAAATTGGGATATTTTGAACAAGACAACATTTTTAGGTTCATAAATAGTGGAAATTGTAGCCAGAAAAATTCTCTTTCCGAATAACATAGTGTGAAATATTAATTTTGCCATTATATATGAGCAGAACAACCAAATATTTACTCAGACTCGCTTTGCTTAAAAAGCGGATTTTATTCAAAAATTCCAAATATCTAGAGTTTTGTAGGGTCGAGAATGTCTAGAAATATTCTCTCAGAAGTTCAGAAACTGGGAATTCAATTACAAGGTTCTGTTTTACAAACAAGAAAAAGGCGCTGGATATAAATCCCTGATATTTTTGAAATTTTAACATAATTCAGGGATTTGTTCGTATAGAAACTACACAGACGTGAAAAAAATCACGTTTAGGAACAGGTACGATTTTGGGGTGAGGTTTTTCTATTTCCTGGGGATATTTTTGACGATTCCCCGTCAATATGGCAGATCGTGTTCGTGAGAAAACCTTCATTGCCTTCCAGACTCCTGTGACCACAGATCATCAAAAAACTCATGAAGACTGCGAAGGAAGTCGCGCGATCCAGAAAATCTGTTCATATGTGTTCTTTCAACTGTCTTCTCTCTATACAGTTTACATTGAATTTTTTATTGAAATATCAATGTCATTTATTACTTGAGTAGTGAGAACCGTCGATAGAAAAAATAGTCAATAGGTTCAGTAGGGCAGTTCAATAGTCCGCAAGGGGGTCACAAAGAAGAAATTTACTCTCTCTGTACCTGCATTATGGTGAGATTAGAGGCGGAAAATGTCATGCCCTCTGCGACGTTCCTCCAGAGTGAAGGTTATAGCCGCTTAATTAATTATCTCTCCCAAATCATGCCATGCTATAATTATCATTGGAATAGAAAATATGATTTACTCACCACAACACTCGGTTTTTAACATCTCTGCTCATGAACTGTCTAACCTTAATTATACTGTGATTCACATTTTTTTAATTCTTATTTTTATGTAAACCGCAGCGATTGAATCGTCAACAGACTCAGTGACGTCTACAGTTCTGTGACAGCGTCAAAGTCGTGAAGGTCGTATGAATTACAAGTCATGACGGAAACCCCTAAGCAGCGCACGGGGTATACCCGCTTATTATCTTGCTAAACTCTAGAATGGGCTTTCAGCTTGCAATGCATTTTTCAAATTGATGAAATGGATGTACATCTGTTGAGACGCGTAAATAAGTGTTAACCGTTCGGTCCCTGTTTCAACATTATAATGTTTTAGACGTAGTTGACAAAATTTAGAAACTTCGTAGGTACCTCTCCACAGTACGTACGTCTACAACCGACATAACTTTGTCAGGTAGATCATTTTAACTTTAGCGAATTTTCGAAAAAAATGAACTACTGCAATGGCACGGAAATTTTAAAATCAAAATTTTTGAAAATTTTCATCATTGAAAATACCTATGTTTCCTATACGCATAGAGGATCAAATCTCCTACATGCAACATAAAGCCAATCCCATCTGGCATGAGCAATGGCAGGGTGAGGTCACTGGTCTGCGTGGTGTCCTTCAGTACTTGAGCCCGGTGGGCCCTTTGGTAACCCTACTTCCAAGGAGGGATCGAATAGTAGTCAACCGGGTTGCCACTGGCCATACCCGTCTTACAGATACCTGCTTAGTGCAGAAGCTCAAGATGTTGTGTGTGGGGGTGATGTCCATTCGCCACTTTCTGGAGGACCGCTCAGCCCTTGTTGACCTCCGAGTCCAGCATCAGACTCCTCAGTGGGTTGCCGTTTTATCCGGACCTGACAAGGTCCGATCCCTGTCCTTGTACGTGAGAGCCGCTGAGCTCTACTACGAACTGTGATATCTGATCTGTGATATATTTGTATACATCTAGTCGTAGTTTTATTTCACTTTGCTGATTGTATATAGTAGCATGTATATAGTCATTAGCCTATTTTGCATCTAGTCTTAGTTGTATTACTTTATTTTTAGGTTTTTTTTAATCCACTTTGGGGGCTAAACAGTGGTCATCACTGTACCCCTCATTTTTTTCCCCTCCGAGTTGCCATTGGAGTCCATGATGGCTTTCCTTTTTAATCAAGGATGGCAACATGGTTAAAATTGTGCCATTTCCAGCGTCCCTTTAGACACCTTGTTCATTGCCGCTAATGACCCTTCTGGTTGAGGTGCGGCATAAACCTTGAAGTGTGGCTTAGCTCTACTTTGAAATAATACTTTGGAATACACTTCAAAATAGACTTCATTTGCAAGCATCAGGCGATTCACTTTATTAATTAAAATCCGTCATTTATAAAATATTCTGTGCTGGAGATCGTTTCTGATTGTTCTATGAGTGATTTGAAAACTTATGATATAAATCTGCAACATATTAAAGAAGCATTCAGCTATTATTAAACGGAAATACCCACGTTAGAAAATGAAATGAATAGATATTTATACTATGGTGTATGGTTTTTTGGTAATTGTTTACAATATATGGCGCCACCTCCAATCGTTTTGATACTAACATCATATATTGTAGTGGAAAGGTATAGAAATATAAAGAGATAGTATTTGAATGCCGGAAACATGTCTGAGCCCGTGAAAGATAAGCAGAGATATCATACACTTCATTCTGACCTAAATGTCCGACTAATCTGTATTTTTACTAAGGGATTGTCTACTTGATGTTATGTAATTTTGAGATGCGAGCTTGCGAGCATCCAGACCACCAAGAATGCAGAATGGTGTGTATAGGTTGGTGGTCTGGATGCTCGCAAGCTCGCATCTCAAAGTTACATAACATCAAGTAGTCAATCCCTTAGTAAAAATACAGATTAGTAGGAGTGTATGCTATCTCTGCTCATCTTTCACGGGCTCAAACATGTTTCCGGCATTCAAATACTATCTCTTTATATTTCTATACCTTTCCACTACAATATATGTTAGTATCAAAACGATTGGAGATGGCGCCCATATATTGTAAACAATTACCGGTTTTTTAAGCACTGAATTCATGTAGGTAGTTTTTGTAAAAGATTCTGGCATTTGGCTGGAACTAGGTAGGTAGGTACTCATAAATTCATTAGTTTTATACATCCTGCGTCTAACGTTAACTAATATCCTACCGACTAAGCTTTAAGCCCATTCATCAAGCTGTAGCATTCGCTGCTATACTACCTATAATAATATGCATTTATTGTATATGCGCTGCTTGGCTAGGGCGCGTAGGTTGTTGGCCGATTCGCTGCTGCTGTACTATGTATACGTCCATAAGAAGGCATGAATATGCGTGAAACATGAATGTTAATTAATCAACATTCTTGGCTGTCATCATTAACTCTTGTATCAGCAGAAACAATGTTAATTTGATTCAGTTTAAAAAATTGTGAGCTGCATTGAAACTGTGAAAAGCATTGTGACCTGTATGTCACACATTAATTTATCTAGTGGTGTATTTTTGTTGCAGTACTTCTAAGGAACAAGCTAATGTGTACCGTGTTGTTAGGATTACCTCAATGCATGAATCATAGGGAACAACACAAAGAACGAAAAACAAGAGGAAAAAAACTCGGCGCTCCGCGCCTCGCCAGGGGGCAAGCCCCCTGGACCCCCGGTTACCTCTATTTACATACTTCGGACGAAATTATTGAAACACAGAATGTGTTTGCGTTGTCGCGCAACCAAGTGACAACCAAACAAGCGTCATTGTTTACTATTCATTTATAACATCAATTTATATAGTTATAGTATGAAACTACGAAAATTGCGTTGTTAAAAAATCAAGCCTGGCTGGGATTCAAACCCACAACCTTCGTCTCACGAAAAAAAAAAAAAAAAAAAAAAAAAAAAAAAAAAAAAAATTCAGGCCTGGCCGGGATTCGAACCCACGACCTTCGTCTCACGAGAAAAAAAATTTTTTTTTTCAGGCCTGGCCGGGATTCGAACCCACGACCTTCGTCTCACGAGAAAAAAAAAAAAAAAAAATTTTCAGGCCTGGCCGGGATTCGAACCCACGACCTCTCGCTTCCCGTCACACATTTCGTTCCCATCCCGCGTTCCATTTTCGGCTAGTTAGTCCATGGCTAAAACACATTCTGTGTTAAAAGTTCCAGTCATGCAGCATGATCGTATGAGCGAATTTTCATAAATGGTCGTATTACATTTATGTTAAATTCTGTTGAAATTTGAGCACTTTGGGGACAAATTTTATTATACATTTTATAGCAAACTAACTTTTTCTCAGTAATATTCAAATGAAAGAACGATTTTGTGGATTTTTACAATTTTTCAAGTGTTCCTATCGATTTTTAGCTTATTTTAATGAAATTCAAGTACATTTTTCAGTACAATTTTGTGCTTAAATTTTTAAATGTCCTAGTTCATGTTCGATTAATTTTTTTCGAGTAGCATTATGCTAAAAAATAGAAATTTGTTAATTTTTAGCGGTTTTTTGCCTTTTTTAGTGATTTTTTAAGTACATTTTTTGAAATTTGACCAATTTAATGTGCTCAAAAAGTGTTGTCCAACGAACTCATCCTTTCTTTTGAAATGCTGGATTTTTTGGCGAAAGAACGAAGTTTTTATCTCAATTCTATCGAGATACACTGGAATTCTCAATTCTGGAATGACACATACATATATATACTTATATATACATATACAAAAGCGTTAAAATCCAGGAATCATTTC
This sequence comes from Adelphocoris suturalis, assembly GCA_030762985.1. Taxonomy (NCBI): domain Eukaryota; kingdom Metazoa; phylum Arthropoda; class Insecta; order Hemiptera; family Miridae; genus Adelphocoris; species Adelphocoris suturalis. Next base: position 7,578,571 of record CM061042.1, on the reverse strand, counting down.
AGAATGCCCCAAAACAGATTTTTATGAAAAAAATTTTTGAAAATTTTCATTTTAAAATTTTCTAAGAAAATTCGCTAACAGATGGAAGGGGTAGGGGGTTTTGGCCGGTCCGGGGGCGGCCCCCTTGACGATAAATTCTCCAGGATGTGAGGAGAGTCTCCACAACATCCGTTAAGGGCTGCCTGTTCAGAAATGAGCTGGTGGCCCCGGGAGCCGTCATGGTGGGTGGGTCCGGGCCGGTCGGGGCCCTCAGGCCCTGACCGGCCAAACACAGGGGGAAAGCCTCTCCACACCGAAAAAACGGTACAGGAAACAGAACATAACAGATAACAGAAGACAACAAGATCACAGCGAACTATACGGATGACATCAAACACAGACGAAATCTCAATAGTTCTGGTACATGCACAATTTGTTTTAACCCAATAAATGAATTTAAAAAAAAAAGTTTTACAAAATCATGAGATTCGAGAAATCTGGTAGGTTGTTTTTCAAAGGGTACTTACCTACCCTCGGTAGTTTGCCACTTTTCCATGTGAAAATCGACATTTTCGACATTTCGCCCTTTTAGTTGAAGGTGTCGCGTCACCATAGTAATTGAGTAATTATGCCACAATAATAATTAATTCAGGTTGCCAACCTATCGTGGCAACAATTAGAACTTTAGATTCGAATATAATTTGATGAGATTTCCTGGTGTTTGATATTTTACTTATTGCGTGTGAGAATTTTCCGAATAAAATTCTTCTCCACAACAGTACGCGAGTTAGTGTAGCATCTCTACGTTAATTGGTGACTCAGTGTTTTACTCAAGCGTTTTTACTAGACGTTCAACAGCACGTCCAACCCCCCACCACCAGTGCCATCTAGATCCAATTCTTCTTCATATTCGACCTCCGTAACATCATTTTAGGCGTAAATCTGATCTGTTTGTCCAACTAATCTATATTTTGCTAAAAGGATTGATTTAGGATATTTTTTTATTTTTGAGATGCGAGCTTGCGAGCATCCAGACCACCAAACTATAAAAATCAGTCTTATCTATTACAAAGGCCTGTTCCATTGTACGGAGGCTGATTATTACACGGAGGCCGATTATGGTTCATAAGGAGGCCGGTTTATTATACGGAGGCCGATTATGGTTTATAAGGAGGCCGGCTTAATATACGGAGGCTGGTGGTGGGGGGTATTACGGTGCTCTTGAACGCCAAGTGAAAAGGCATAGAACCTTAAAATTACCTCGATTTCGGCAACGGAGACCTTTGGTTCCAGACAATTGAAGTCCAGTTTGCTTTACCTCATAATCGAATCACCAGTGACAGAATAAAGTACCTACCGTTGTTTCAACTCTTGACGTGCTGTGAAGAAGAATTTAATTGGCAGAATCGCCACTCTTAGTATTTTTTATTTTCTCTTCCTCACTACCAAAGGTAGGTTTTGTTCGTGCAAGAAGAACAAGTTCCGTGTCTCTCTGTCTGTGCCAATTCCTTGTCACGCCCATAACACTGTACTAAGTTTTAGTCCGATGTTGATGAAATTTGCAGGTATCATGCGACTTGCTGTAATAATATGTCATGTATTAGTGCGATTTCGTTCAAACTCGCAGGTTAGTTGGTTATTGGAATGGAGGGTAGAAGAGGCCCTATGATTTTTAGCGTGAAAGAAATAAGTATTGCGCCTGCGCAAAAGTAGAAGTTCATTGTCACACGTAAAAATCTGAGACTAATGGTCCGATTTTAACGAAATTGTGTGTGTTAGCTCCTTCGCATGTCATTGCCGTAGAATAACAGATGCGCATAAGCTAAAAAAAAACTTAATTACCTACAAAATTTTAATCAGGTACACATAATCCTGGAGACTACTGTAATTTATTTAGGTTGTTTGGAGCAGAGTGCATCAAAAGCCAGCCTCTTCCAACAACCTGAATTTAAACCTAAGTTTGTTTAGATATGTGAGAAAGAAAGAGCTAACCATCTTGGTTTCAACATTACTCTTACGAAATAAAGTATTTATAACATGTTCCCTACTTGATCGCTTGTACCCGAAAAATACTCGAGCCTTTGATGGGTCAGTTCAGAGCACACACAGAACACATGAAAAATAGATTCGTCTTCTTTTGTATTACACAAAATGCATGGTTTTTTTCTGGTCAACTTCATATTTTTCTCCTCTAACACATCCTACCATGCGGCCGGAACTGGCCAATCTAAAGGCCGGTCCACACGCAACGACTTGTCTGCACAAATGTTTGCGCAAACCAGGTTTGCACAGACAAGTCGGTGGCATGAAAATGTGTCCACACGCTCAGTTTTCAACTCAAATCTATACGAACTAAATCACTCGCGACGAAGTTGTGGAAACCCATTTAAAAACGGAAGTTAGTGAAAAACGTTGTCTATTTCCACGAAAAATAAAGAGTTACACTGTTAAATCGATTTCGACGGTTAGGCCATCATCAGTAACAAACAATAACGTTATTGTTTGTTACTGATGATGGCCTAACCGTCGAAATCGATTTAACAGTGTAACTCTTTATTTTTCGTGGAAATAGACAACGTTTTTCACTAACTTCCGTTTTTTTTTTTTTTTTTTTTTTTTTTTTCAAATCTATTTCAAATCAGTCAGAAGGTAATCATGGAGGAAGTGTTGTTGTGGTCGGTTTTCGCAATGTGTCTTGCCAGGAAACAACGAAATAAAGGCAAAACAATGAAATCTAAGCAACGTTTGTGGTCTAGACATTGGTTACTAAAAAGAGAACAATTTTCTCATGTAAAATTACTTCGGGAATTGCGTAATGAACCTGATGACTGGCAAAATTACTTACGCATGGACATTGAAACATATAATAATTTATTGAGATTAGTAACTCCTTTAATAAAAAAACAAAACTCGTGCATGAGAAAAGCTGTTTCCCCACATGAAAGACTGATCGCAACTTTACGGTATCTGGAGAATATGTAGTAGAATTGAAGATAGCCGCCGGAGGGTTTTATGAGGTTTGAACGAACCGTCCACACGCAACGACTTGTCTGTGGTTTGCGCAGATATTTAAGCTCTTTTCCTCAAACCTCAAACCACCACTCCAATGTCTGTGCAGTTCTCAAATTTCCGGTCCACACGCAACGACTTGTCTGTGCAAACCTGGTTTGCGCAAACATTTGTGCAGACAAGTCGTTGCGTGTGGACCGGCCTTAAGCCGTGCAAGGACCCGTTTTTCCAGTAGTGGAGCATCAGATTCTAGGTATCCCTCCGGACCAAAACAGGTTAATTTATTGTATAATGCACTATAGGATGAATTGTACATTCTCCCGAGGTCATCGTAGATCAGCTTGGTCCTATATTATTCCACCATGGAATTTTGTTTCACACGCAATTTATGACAGTCCAGTCTGTCCCATACCTCACCGAATCCAATACCAACTATAATTGCCTTCAACTGTGCGGCCCAGTTGTTCCTCGGGGTATAATTTCGCTAGGTAATTGCGCCTATAGGGCTCCGAACTAACAAGGTCCGCCGCTAGGAGCGCTAGATGGCGAAGGACCTAAGGAACTTTCCCCGTGGTGTTTCTTCCCACCACGACTTTCCCCTTGTTGATACGTTGCGTCGCCATTGGCAACAAAAGAAGAGCAAATCTGTAAGGTACTTGTTTAAGTGCTGTGCTTTACCTCTAGCTTCCCTTGCTCGGAGCCACATTGTAGACGCCTTCTCAACCCTGGTTATTGCCAGGGATCTGTTATAACTACTACTAACTAGTATACTAACTACTATAGTAACTAGTAGTTATAACAGACAGATCCCTGGTGATTGCGGACTTATAATTATTTGAGCCGAAGCTCCGTCGGTTTTTGTCCGCGCATCTAAGGGTTTCGCTCAGAGTAAATGTGGTCCCATAGTTGTGCAAGGGATCAATTAAGAACAGAGGGGCCCTGGGAGCTTCCAGGACTGAAGGCCCCACCCTCTATAAATTTCACTACCGTTGGAGTAATAGCAGTCTGTGCGCAAGCGCAAACGTTAATTCCTTATAACGTGAACTTATCAATCATTTCGACTCGTACTTCGTTGTTCAACTAATTCTATACGTCCATGTTACAATGTGTGAGGAAGCTATACTACTGCCCACCCAACTTGGCAGATGTTTTTACAGGATGTCTATACAGGTCACGGATTCCCGGAAAGTCACGGATTCAATAGTAGGGCACGGATATTTCTGAAAGTCACGAATTTTAATATAGAAGTCACCGATTATTATGGCGTAAACCAAATAATCATAATACAGGGTGATTCCCTCGCAGATGCAAAAAAAAAAAAAAAAAAAAAATTTGGGTGAAACTACATAAAAAATGGAGTAAAATGCCGCAAACTGCATATTTTTATCTCAATCCGTTCTCGAGATATGATTTTTAAAGGTTTTTTCAGGAAAACCGTGTTTTTTCCTTTTAAACTCAAATTTCTCCACTTTACTTCATTCAATTTCAACTTTTGACCACATTTTCGGAATCAGCATTAAATTTACTATAAGAATAGTGTACTTGGGTTCTTAAAAAGTACCATATTTTTTTATTTAGTGGAGACAATTATGTTTTAATGTTAAAAAATGTGGGTTTTTCAATGAAATTGTTGGTTTTCTCGAAAGATGACCCTCCATGAACCTACGAGTATGGGGTCGGTTTCTATGTAGTTTTTCACGCTGTATCGAATGGTAACATTTGTAGATCTCTCCAACTCCGTTATAACCGAGTTTTACACTTGAAATCGCAAATGTTTAGTTTGTTCGTTACGATTAAGTGTATGTGTGTTGTGGGGTGAAACTAGTTAATTAAAGTGTAAAACTCGATTATAACGTAGTTGAGAGATCTGCAAGAGTTTCCATTTGATCCAGCGAGAAAAAATACATAGAAACCGACCCCATGACTAGATGACTGGTTGGTTCATGGAGGGTCATCTTTCGAGAAAACCAACAATTTCATTGAAAACCCCTCATTTTTTAACAATAAAACATTATTTTCTCCCCTAAATAACAAAATAAAAGTATAATTGATAATACCGTTGGAAAGCATATTAGATGAAGCAGTTTTCATGAGATTTGCCAGTTTCCAGGATTCTTTTTAAAAGAGTAGTAAAGTTTTAAAGATTTTCAGAAATATTCTTTTTTCAAAATCGTCAATGTTTGAGCTGATGTGAGGGTCTTCTGATGGTACTTTTTAAGAACTCAAGTACACTATTCTTATAGGAAATTTAATGCTGATACCGAAAATGAGGTTGAAAGTTAAAATTAAATGAGGCAAAGTGGAGAAATCCGAGTTTAAAATGAAAAAACACGGTATTCCTGAAAAAACCTTTAAAAAATCATATCTCGAGCACGGATTGAGATAAAAATATGCGGATGGCGGCATTTTACTCCATTTTTGATGCAGTTTTACCCAAATTTTTTTTTTTCCATCTGCGAGGGAATCACCCTGTATAATGCCAGCATCGGGATCCACAAAACATACGAAAGAATCAATTGATGTTTTTGAATCTATAATATTAAATATTTTGTACATTGTATTTTACTAATATTCTGTAAGTTGTCTTAGACTTCTGTACTTTATAAGTAGGCTAGAATCAATAAAAAAGTAGAAAGAAATATCTAATTTTATATAGGCTCATGATTACAGTAGGTCTACTGGTAAGTATTTCGGTACGCTATTCCTAAAGAAATGAAAGCCTGTAAAAGGTCACCGAGTTTTAAAATTTAGAACGCAAAAACTCCCTGTTTTTTTATTTTCCAGATCAAGTAGACACCCTGTTTTAAAAGGTCTATGGAAAAAAAGCGATAAACTCATTGTTTGAAACCATTAATTTCATAGCAAAACAACGTTGTAATGTTTGCAGTTTTAAAATACCTATTGTATTTCTCGAACAATCGGAAAAATATTCAATGCCAATACGGTCAAAGTTAATAACTAACATTAAAACGATAGAAATAAACGCCAAAATTTATTATACATCGGTTATTGCAGACACGGTTTGCTCCAAGCTGACAAGGAGGAGGCACAAGATTTCTAGAACTTGAAAGATAAATCGGATAATGTTGCATAAGAAGATAAAACCCACTTCAAAGGGATGTGGCCTCAATCTACTGATGGAGTTATCAGTAGAGATAATTTATGGAAAACTTGAGATTACCCAGAAAACTTCCCGGAGAATTCGAAAAATCACAGTACATAATTCTATTTGTATACATATTCAGAGTTTTTCGTTGTCTTCTTGGGATTTTGGGTTAACTGTTAACAATTTAAATAATTAGTGCTTAGGTGATTAATAATAATACGTCTATAAAAGTTGGGGAGTAAGATGATACCGGTAAATAAAAAGACACGAAAATATTGAAAATTTGTTGCCAAGGCGGCAGTTTTATGAAGAATTTGCATTATTCTTTTAGCGAATTTTTGAAGAAAATTAAGCTATTGCTCTCGCCTCAAAATTTGTAGAATGTGAATTTTTGAAAAAATTTTATGCAGAAATCCGTTTCAGGCTATTCTGAATCATATTCTGAAGTTTAACGCATTTTTTTTATGTATGTATGTATGTATTTATGTATATAATATATACATAGTATATATGTATGTGTCATTCCAGACGATAACTGTCCGTAGAATTGTGCTAGAAACTTCAAACAAATTTTAAAATGTTAAGGACACAAAACGAAAGTTCAAGTTCGTTGGCCTGCATGAGCGGATTACATCTTCGGGTTGAAATTTCAAAAATTTCAAAATAGCCTGTTTTTTGCGATTTGTTGTGCGAAATAATTTTTTCAGCATACTAACATGTGGTATATTCGGAATCAGCGTAAAATTTCCTATAAGAATATGTATCAAGTTTTCAAAAATTTCAAAGTTGAAAAATCAGTCAAAAATCGAAATAATGCCGTTCGCTAGTTGTAAAAATCGGTAATATTTGCATGAAACATCTTCAAAAATTCGCTCATGGGGTCATGCTGCATGACTGGACTTTTGTCATTAATATGTCTAATGGGTAGGTTCACGTTACTAAAAAAAATACACCTTCTAATGAGTTAGAAATGAGGGTAATAAATTATATTCCTAATCGACCGAAAATGCTAAAATGTCAAACTGCGCCTGCTTGGGAGGAACTGATCAAAAGGAGGTGGCCAATTTCTTTCCTGATCGACCTACGATTGTGAAATTTGAAACGGAGCCTCTATTGGACAATTAAAATAGAATCAGCTGATTCAGGTCTAAGGCTAATTTCTCCCCCTATTTGCTATAATTTGTGAAATTTGAAACGGAGCCTCTGTAGGACAATTAAAATAGAATCAGCTGATTGAGGTCTGAGGCTAATTTCTCCTCCCATTTGCTATACAATGCTGAAATTTGAAACGGAGCCTCTATTGGACAATTAAAATAGAATCAGCTGATTCAGGTCTAAGGCTAATTTCTCCTCCCATTTGCTATACAATGCTGAAATTTGAAACGGAGCCTCTATTGGACAATAAAATAGAATCAGCTGATTCAGGTCTAAGGCTAATTTCTCCCCCTATTTGCTATAAATTGTGAAATTTAAAACGGAGCCTCTTTATGACACGTAGAATAGAACTTCGATGTCGTAAACCACCCTGATCAGCTGAGTGAACCGTGTAACAGAGTTACCTCCTGAGAGGTCCATCAAGCTCCCGTCAGAGCACAAGAGATAGCGTTGTCGGCGTCCCGTTGAGGAATCAATGGGAAAGACGCGCTGTTCTCGATCGTTTTAGACAGCTGGTTTGGCGTCGGATGGTTTTCTGGTGACAGGAATATCAACCTTCCCCGAACATGGCTCATTAAAAGCTATGACTAGGGGTGGTATCTCTCTGACGGGATGCCCCTTTACCTCCTCTACCTTTTTATGAGGATTTAGGCCCCCATTGCACCTCTGGGGGGGGGGGGGGGGGCACCTAAATTCCTTATATGGTAGCAGAGCGTGGTTTGGATTATGCACGGCTGACGCCTAGTAGTCCAATCCACTATTTTTTGGGGCGTTAATGTTTCAGAAGAAACATGGCCCGGGGTTCCAGAAGGAATTCCCATTATCCCGCTTTGGTATATAAATAATTTCATTGGTCTTTGAATTATAATTTCTCTTTTATTCCCTTTTTATATTTTATATACCATATTTTCTTTCAATTTTATGCCACCTGAGTGCACAATTTAAGTCCCCTAAGTTGGGCAAATTCATTTTATAATATTTTCTTTCAATTTTTTCGCCACCTGAGTATTGCTATATGTCAATTACCAGGTTAGTGCGCCATTCAAGTCCCCATAGTTGGGCAATTTAATTTAAAAGTCCCCAATGTTGGGCAAATTAATTTCTATACATATTTTGATGTCCTAAGGTATAAGTCTCCATAGTTGAGCATCCGTTTTATCCCGATTGTTCAATGAAGATACTTCTTATGAAGCTTCATTGACAATCCAGTTTTAATTTCTATTCCCCCATCCAAAACGCCAATGCACCTATTTATGATTGAATGAGCATTAGTTCTCAGCTATTCACTATTCCACCCAACTACCATACTTGATCTTCAATCAAGTATGTCTTTAAGGGGAGGAGTGTAACAGAGTTACCTCCTGAGAGGTCCATCAAGCTCCCGTCAGAGCACAAGAGATAGCGTTGTCGGCGTCCCGTTGAGGAATCAATGGGAAAGACGCGCTGTTCTCGATCATTTTAGACAGCTGGTTTGGCGTCGGATGGTTTTCTGGTGACAGGAATATCAACCTTCCCCGAACATGGCTCATTAAAAGCTATGACTAGGGGTGGTATCTCTCTGACGGGATGCCTCTTTACCTCCTCTACCTTTTTATGAGGATTTAGGCCCCCATTGCACCTCTGGGGGGGGGGGGCACCTAAATTCCTTATATGGTAGCAGAGCGTGGTTTGGATTATGCACGGCTGACGCCTAGTAGTCCAATCCACTATTTTTTGGGGCGTTAATGTTTCAGAAGAAACATGGCCCGGGGTTCCAGAAGGAATTCCCATTATCACCCTTTGGTATATAAATAATTTCATTGGTCTTTGAATTATAATTTCTCTTTTATTCCCTTTTTATATTTTATATACCATATTTTCTTTCAATTTTATGCCACCTGAGTGCACAATTTAAGTCCCCTAAGTTGGGCAAATTCATTTTATAATATTTTCTTTCAATTTTTTCGCCACCTGAGTATTGCTATATGTCAATTACCAGGTTAGTGCGCCATTCAAGTCCCCATAGTTGGGCAATTTAATTTAAAAGTCCCCAATGTTGGGCAAATTAATTTCTATACATATTTTGATGTCCTAAGGTATAAGTCTCCATAGTTGAGCATCCGTTTTATCCCGATTGTTCAATGAAGATACTTCTTATGAAGCTTCATTGACAATCCAGTTTTAATTTCTATTCCCCCATCCAAAACGCCAATGCAACTATTTATGATTGAATGAGCATTAGTTCTCAGCTATTCACTATTCCACCCAACTACCATACTTGATCTTCAATCAAGTATGTCTTTAAGGGGAGGAGTGTAACAGAGTTACCTCCTGAGAGGTCCATCAAGCTCCCGTCAGAGCACAAGAGATAGCGTTGTCGGCGTCCCGTTGAGGAATCAATGGGAAAGACGCGCTGTTCTCGATCGTTTTAGACAGCTGGTTTGGCGCCGGATGGTTTTCTGGTGATAGGAATATCAACCTTCCCCGAACATGGCTCATTAAAAGCTATGACTAGGGGTGGTATCTCTCTGACGGGATGCCTCTTTACCTCCTCTACCTTTTTATGAGGATTTAGGCCCCCATTGCACCTCTGGGGGGGGGGGGGGCACCTAAATTCCTTATAACCGTGAGACTAATTTTTTTCCTAATAGACCTACTATGATGAAATTTGAAACGGAGCATCATAGAGGAAGATGGAATAAAATTACAAACTGCAAAACCAGGCTGATTAGCCGAGTGAGCTGTGAGGTCAATTTCTTTCCTAATCGTCCTACAATTATGAAATTGGAAATGGATTCTAGGGCAAGTAGAATTGAATTTCAACATAAGGAGCCACCATGATCAGTTGAGTAATTTAAAAAATATTGAAGTTTTTATCGATAGTGACATTTCACATTTCTGTCATACAACATACGAGGATCCAAAAAAGTCCAGTCATGCAGCATGACCCTATGAGCGAATTTTTGAAGAAATCTTCGACATTTCAGTCGCTATTGATCGTGTTGAGAAATTTTAGTTTATGATTTTGATAGACAAACATGGAATCAAATTATTATCACATGCCAAAAGTAAATTCATCAGTTGATATTACTTTTTTTTTTTTTTTTTTTTTTTTTTTTTTTTTTTTTTTTTAAGCACCTACTACCTACGTTTTAAACAGCATGGTTCTAATATTGGTTATACAGGGATACTTCCATAAGAGTAGTTCAATCTGAATTTGGACAATGTTTCATGCAAATACTCGATTTTTGACTGATTTTTCAACTTTGAAATTTTTGAAAACTTGATACATATTCTTATAGGAAATTTTACGCTGATTCCGAATATACCACATGTTAGTATGCTGAAAAAATTATTTCGCACAACAAATCGCAAAAAACAGGCTATTTTGAAATTTTTGACTACATTTTTGAAAATTTCTACCCGAAGATGTAATCCGATCATGCTGGCCAACGAACTTGAACTTTCGTTTTGTGTCCTTAACATTTTAAAATTTGTTTGAAGTTTCTAGCACAATTCTACGGACAGTTATCGTCTGGAATGACACATACATACATACATACATATACATACATACATAAAAAAATGCGTTAAACTTCAGAATATGATTCAGAATAGCCTGAAACGGATTTCTGCATAAATTTTTTTCAAAAATTCACATTCTACAAATTTTGAGGCGAGAGCAATAGCTTAATTTTCTTCAAAAATTCGCTAAAAGAAAACTTTTCATACTCATTTTTGACTGCCCTGTGGAACTTTGCTTCCTCACCACCGAAGGTCAAAATTACTCTTCAAAATCAAAATTTCCACTTGCTTTTTGCGTTTCAGAGCTTGCTGATCGATTTTAGTACCGTGTCCCATAACAACCCGTGGTTGGTGTGGTACCAACACTGTATTAAGATTTTAGTCCGATTCCGATGAAATGTTCAATGATTGTGAGAGTACGCTCCTAGATCGTCCCCTATGATTTTAATTGTCAGATCAATAGTAGTCTGTGCGCATGCGCGAACGTGAATCTTAAAACGCTGATTTCCCATGTTCTATCGGTCTGATTTTGTTCAAATTCGAGGGGTAGTTCGGTACATGTTTCAGGATGGTGCCCTACCCTATAAATTGCATTGCGATTGGTTGATTAATAGGTACTAATGCAACGGAAATTAAAGTTATAGGGGACCTTATAGAAGCTAACCTGCACAATCCCTGAAAATTTCATCAAAATCGTTCCATTAGACTCGGAGTTTTGCCTGTGTCAATCGATATTAGTTTTGCGCTTGCGCCATGGTAATTACTCCAACAATGGCGATATAATTTATATGGCATTTTCCTGTAACATATACCCAACTACCTACCGAGTTCGAACGAAATCGAACCTAAAAAAAAAAAAGTTCCAGTCATGCAGCATGATCGTATGAGCGAATTTTCATAAACGGTCGTATTACATTTATGTTAAATTCTGTTGAAATTTGAGCACTTTGGGGACAAATAAAAATTTCATCATTCATTTTATAGCAAATTAACTTTTTGTCAGTAATATTCCAATGAACAAACGATGTTGTGGATTTTAACGATTTTTTCAAGTGTTCCTATCGATTTTTAGCTTATTTTAATGAAATTCAAGTACATTTTTCAGTACAATTTTGTGCTTAAATTTTTAAATGTCCTAGTTCATGTTCGATTAATTTTTTTCGAGTAGCATTCTGCTAAAAAAATAGAAATTTGTTAATTTTTAGCAGTTTTTTGCCTTTTTTAGTGATTTTTCAAGTACATTTTTTGAAATTTGACCAATTTAATGTGCTCAAAAAGTGTTGTCCAACGAACTCATCCTTTCTTTTGAAATGCTTGATTTTTTGGCGAAAGAACGAAGTTTTTATCTCAATTCTATCGAGAGGTATCGTCTGGAATGACACATACATATATATATATACATATATATATATATATATATATACATATAAAAAAGCGTTAAAATCCAGGAATCATTTCAGAATGCCTCAAAACAGATTTCGATGAAGAAAATTTTTGAAAATTTTTATTTTAAAATTTTTGGAGCCATTGCAATAGCTTTATTTTCTAAGAAAATTCGCTAAAAATGATGAGAAATAGACGATATATGAAATTAACGTTTGCGCATGCGCACAGACTACTATTTATATGACGGCAATAAAAGTGATAGGGGACCGTATAGAAGATAACCCGCACAAGCCCTGAAAATGTCAACTAAATCGTTCCATTAGACTCGGAGTTTTGCCAGTGCCATTCGATATTAGTTTTGCGCAGCGCAATGGTAATTAGTCCAACAAGTGAGATATAATTTATAGGGGATTTCCCTAGAATTTAAAGTACCCAACTACTTACCGAGTTTGACCGAAATCGAACCTACAAAATGATGAGAGATCGACGATTTATGAAATTAACGTTTGCGAATTCGTACAGGCTACTTACTGTCGATCCTGAAATTATAAGGGACCGTCGAGAATCTAACCCGCACAAACTCTAAAAATTTAATTGAAATCGGACTGAAACTTGGTATAGTTTTGGGCATGACAAGGATTTACCATAGGCAGACAGACAGACACGGAACCAAAACTGATCAGCCAGCTGTGTAATACCAGCCAGCTGAATGAATACCACGGAATTCAGTCCTTCTTCTGACTTCAGCACCCCAGAGTGGTTGAAACTGGTACTGTTTGGTACTGGACCCTTCTAAATTAGTGTAATTAACACATTTGATAGTTGGTGTACTTTAAAATTACTTTCATATAATGACGTATGGTGTTGGTATGGTAGGTACCTTTGTAAACAGACTCATGAAATCCATTCCTTATTTTGCCGTCATCATCTCAGGTTGGTTGAAATTGATCCGATTTGGTTATGAACTGAACCCTTCTAAATTAGTTTATCTAACGATTTCGATAGTGTCTTTGTGTTAGAATTGCTTTTAAAATGACTTGTACGCACTTGAAGTGGTAAGTAGGTGGCTACCATTTTAAACAGACCATGATGTCCAGTTCATATTTTCCCTTCCGCACCAGAGGGTAGTTGAAATCGGTCCTTTTAGTTACTGAACCCATCTAAATTAATGTACCTAACATATTTGATACTCGGATTACTTTGGAACTACTTTTGTAATCCAACTATCAAATATGTTGGATACAATGATTTAGCAAGTGGACATTTTGATTTTTGAGGACACATTTTTTCGATTGTGAGGAAGCAAAAAGTTTTCCTGTTTCTGGATTCAACTATTTGCTACTCTGTGCAAAATAGAACGAGTTGTGGTCGGGCTGTGGTTTGGCTTGTTGAACGCTGAATGCCGTGTTAGTTTGCTCAAGGCAGTTGGCTCCAACTAAATTCGATCCAGTTGAGCTTTGAGCGACGGGAATGTTCGCCTCGTCTATTGCGTGCCACATGAAATGTTTGACGAATACGTTCAGCTTCGCTGTCATTACGACCACAGATCGATAATCAATTTTAGTGAACTACCCTAAATCTATGCTAGTCACCGTCAGGCAAATCATAATAAATGGTCCATTTGAGCCGCAAGACTGTATGGGTGAATTTTCGTAATTTAAAGCATTATTTGAATATCACTTTTTAGCACATTTCTAGATAAAAAAGTCTGCCATGTTGGTTGTGGCACTTAGCTTCCTCGTTTACCTATCATGAATATATATATATATACACTCGGCGCTTCGCCCCCTTGGACCCCCCTAATCAATACTCGGCGCTTCGCGCCTCGCCGGATCTTTTCTCTTTTCTACTGCGTAGAAAACGAGGATAATTTGCTATGCAATTCTTAGCCTGAATCAACTTAGTTTTGGAATGTAGCCAGGTACGTAAGGAGAGGGTAATTGGTAGCTTGAAATGTGAATATTTATCACATAAATCAAGCGCTTTCCAACGAGTGGAAAACTGCGGAAGTTTCATTCCCCTAACAACGGCTGGGTTGTACGTGAAAAACACTGAAATTGTGACACAATCTATAGCAACTACTCAACTACTCGGTTGTACGTGAAAATCATCTTTAATTTCGTTTGGGACGTTACAAAAAAAATTATTATGGGTCGGCCTAAGAATTGCATAGCAATTAATATATATATATAATATATATCATTGAAAAGTTTTAAATGATCTTGAAAAATTCCATAGCCGAAAAAGAGTAATCAAGAAGTAGCGTGAAATGTCATAATTGGTCAATTAAGAAACGAAAAAATTATACTCAATGTAATTTAGGTTTATGCAAGCGCAGAATGAACTGATGAGTTGGGCACAATGAAATAGGTACGGGACCATCTACAACCTAAACCGCGCATTCGTTCGCTGACAATTTCATCAAAATCGAATGAAAGCTGTGGAAATTAAGGTCATTACTAGTATTTATTTATTTATTAACGGGCAAGCCCAATTTACTACAGCAAAATATAGGTTACATATATAAGTATAAGTTACATAATTTACACATCTAATAAAAACAACAAGAAGAAAAAAAAAACAGTTTTACCAGAAACAACAATAAAACAAAACGAAGAAGAGTCAAAACAAAGCGGGAGCAGAGAGCACTATAGATTTTAGAGATGAAAGGGGGCTATTGAAGAAATCGAAATCTGGATTTAAATTTAAGAAGAGGTTTGCAGAACGGGGGATGCGGTGAAGTGGACGGTTCAGAAGATAGTTAGTCGGAGAGAAAGGAACGTGAAAAATTTCAGGCTGACGGCTTGAGATTCGAGGGATGGAGAGACGAATTTCTGCCAGCAACGGAGGACAGTCAATACCGCCGTTAACAAGCTTGTGGAGAAATGACAGGTCGGCCATGCCACGCCGCACTTCCAGGGACTGGAGTCTGCAGGTCCTGAGGAGTGATGGATAGTCCACGTTATCCGAAGATATTCCAATCTTAAATGCAATATACCGCAGGAATTTATTTTGGACACGCTCAATTTGGTATTTGTGGACGGCATAATAAGGAGACCATATCGTTGAGGCGTACTCCAGCTTAGGAAGGACAAGCGCCTTATAAAGCATAACGATGGCATGAACGTGGCTAAAATCGCGGGTATGCCTCTTTACAAAGCCAAGCGAGCGCATAGCGCTACTGGCAACCATTTCAATATGCCGTGAGAAAGTGAGCTGACCGTCGCACCTAACTCCCAAATCCAAAGCTTCATCCCTTCTAGCCAGGGGTGCATTTCCAAGGGTGTACACAAACTGAAGGGGCGCCACTGAGCGATGAAATGAGATGACAGAACATTTCGATGGGTTCAGAAAAAGGCAGTTCAAGGCAGTATTTCACATTGGCGCATGCGCAGTAGTCATCTTCTTCCAATTATCATCCAAATTTGAGAGAGATCGGACGACTAGGGCGTGAAAAAATGGAGAATAATGGAATTAACGTTTGCGCATGCGCAGAGTGAAGTATTGATTTGACAACAATGAAACTGATAGGGGATCGTCTACCACCTAGCCTGCACATTCCCTGAAAATTTCATCCAGATCGGATGAAAACTGTGGAAAATAATCTTGTTGCGAGGATTTCATATTGGCGCACGCGCAGTAGCTATTAATGATACAATCGTGTGGAAATTGATATGAGGTAATCAAGTCATCTTCTTCCAACTATCATCCAAATTTAAACGAAATCGAACGACTAGAGAAAAATGGAGCATAATGGAATTTGGGTCATTCTCATTTCATTTGCCGCTTTGGGGCGTTTGAGAACCTCAGTGACGTGAAATATGAAAGTGCTCGAAAATGAGGTTAGATCAGCAAATACTACTCATTGTACATTTCAGATTTGTGTTCAATAGATGAACAGTGAGTTTTTCATTGATGTATTTTATATGTTTTTTTGTATTAAAAAACAGGATATCCAACTCATGAGTGTTACCACATTTCAAAAATTGATTTCTGTAAAATGGATGATTTGGCAAAATTGATGTCGGGGCTCAAGTAAGTACAAAAGAATCACGTTCAAACGTAATATTCAGATTTCACGGAATTCATGTTGAAGGCCGTGTAATTGAGCTTAAATCTCAGGAGTGTTACCGTAATATCAGGAGTGTTACCCATCCTTGGTCACACTCCTGAGAGGTAACACTCATGAGAATTTCCGATAAAAATGGCGTCACACAGGATGATGAAGTGACAAAACTCGGGGATGGCTACTGCTTGAAACCTGTCACCAAGCAGTATGGTTGTTGATATAGGATTATTTTGTTTAAGCACCAACAACACTCGTAATTTGTGTAACACTCATGATTGAAAATAAAAATACTCAACATGTTTTTAGGCTTCTTTCGCTGTAAAAACTGCTGCAACTCCAAGCACTCCACTACAGTCTCACATCTTCAACTGGACAATATAACCTTCACATCTGACTGTTTCCCGCCATTTTCCATCAGCTTTCTTGATCGCAAAAATGATAACACTCCTGAGGTCCCATTGTGGAGAGATATGGGGGACTGACTGAAAAAAAAGTTTTTCACGGGTTGGGAAAAATCTTAAAAATGTAAATCCTTACTCTAAATAAAGAGGAACCAACTTACTGCAGCTAGTAACCCTGGCCAGTTCTAGATTGTCATTGTTTCGTAACAACCTAACTTCTACTTAGGTGTTAGGTAGGAGGGGACAGTAACACTCATGAGTTTCCAGGATTTCAGGTTTCATTCGTCATCACTGTGTATTGGTTAAAGAGGATTTTGGGCAGTCAAATTATTACTTCGTTAATCTCCCAACTTATACTACCCTTTTTCCCCCAAAATCACTAGTTTTGGTCAAGAATTATGAGAATTCGTCGTCGGGGACATGAAAGCGGCAAATGAAATGAGAATGACCCATTTACTTTTGCGCATGCGCAGAATGAAGTATTGATTTGGCAAGAATGACACTGATAGGCGACCATCTACAACCTAACCCACATATTATCTGACGATTTCATCAAAATCGGATGAAAACAGTGGAAATTAAGGTCGTTACAAGGATTTCACATAGGCGCATGTGCAGTAGCAATTAATGATACAATCATGTTGAAATTGATATGGACTGATCAAATCGTCATCCCCCCCAACTTCAGCCGAATTTGAGCGAGATCGGACGACTAGGGCGTGAGAAAATGGTGCTTAGTAGAATTTACGTTTACGTTTAAGTTGTTCAGAATGGTCTAAGGCCCAATTCACACAGAACGGGCGCGTGGCGAAGACGTGGCACTGACCAGGCACGGACGTGGCGGTGACGTGACCCATGCAATGCACACAGAAGGGGCGGGACAGTGGCGAGAAAGGACGTCAGTAATCAAAAGGTTTCGTGAAGTACAACATGGATTTTTCATCGAGTAGTGACGAAGATGATCAAGATGTGCTGGATTTGGTGTACTTGGCTGATCTGAACCAAAAAAAGAGGAGATATTGGGTTCATTCATTGTGGCTGAAGAAGGGGAAAACCGGTGGAACATTTGATGTTATGCGTGAGCTGAATATTTACCCAGAATGGTTTTTCAGGCGCAATTTGGGCCCTGGTCTTGGGCGTTTGTGTTGCAATAATCCGCACGATTGTAATAAAATAAACACGGATTCTTCCCAACTTCTTCGCGAAATTCAATGTTGAATTCAACATCACCCCGCATTTTTATTGAAGTGACGAGTGGCACGGAACTGGCGCCACGAGAGACGGCGAACGGACGTGGCACGGGCGAAAGGGCGGCTGCCTGCGCCACGTCCCTTCTGTTTACGTTGAGCCATTTGTTTACATGGAAAGACGCGGAAGTGACAAAGGTCTGCGCCACGTCTTCGCCACACCCGTTCTGTGTGAATTGGGCCTAAAACGTAAAATGCGAGTGGAAATTTTGATTTTGGAGTCCAGAAATTTTTTTTTATCCCGAAAGTGAAAACAATGCTTCCGTTGCCTTTAGGTAGACTCGAAAGCAAAATAGCGCTATTGTATTCACTTTGTATATGTTAATGTATATGTATAGCCTAAACGGCCAGTAAATGTACCTAATTGGAGGACTAGTCATTTTATGAATTGACTACAGCGTTATGGTCAAAGTTTGAAAAGTCATTCCACTTTCCTCATGAATTCGTCAAAACTAGTTTTAACTATTCATGACAAGATACTAATCTGTATGTCCAACTAATCTGAATTTTTACTAAGGGATTGACTACTTGATGTTATGTGACTTTGAGATGCGAGCGTAACGAGCATCCAGACCACTGATCTAACCAAAACACTGATCCGTGTAAAATCTCTCTAAGAATGGGTGTAGAAGAGCTCACACAAAGCTATATTGGAATAAAATTAGGAAAGCAAGAAAGAAACCATTTCTATATATTTCATTTGATACATTGCCAAATTATCTTAGTCATCATGCAAACAATATTTGTTATAATTTTGTAGTTAGGCGTTTTTTTACCCAATTAAAACTTACTAAAACAACTTTTCTTTATAACAGGGTTATAGGAAATTTAACGTTCTTTTTAAAGGTGTTCTTAGTTTTGAGTTTACTGTGATTCTAAAGGGAGTTTGGCTGTTTTAATGTCATAAGGTACAAAACACGAAAAAAATCTTAAAAATTTAACTACTTGAAAACAAAGCGTTTAAAAAGTAATCTCTATGAGTAACTTTGGATCAGAAATGAGCTATAGAATCGACTTCCTGAGTTTGTCCCAAAATTACTGTAGACACCCTGTATGTATACAATGCCTCAGTTATACACATTGACTATTTATTTATTTAATGTATTTGAACATGTATGTTCCTTAGATTCGAGTGTGCTTTACAAAAAATACATAATTGAAACAGTTTTAGTGTAAACATCATCAACGTAGTGTTTTCAATACCCAGTTGAATCAACTATAAGAGTACAAAATTTAGAAATTGATCGTGGTGTCCAGTTACATGATTTACTCACAATTAATTATAATCTCTTCATTATTACAGCGTTAGTAGAAATTTCAAATATCTTATAAATTACAAATTAATATAACATTCATTGTTAATTTAGCTTATTCTCTTTACCTTATAAATATTGGAAACAACAATAAAATAAAACACACAATGAACTTCATAAATCATTTCAAAAACATTCAAGCAGTTAACATTCTCAGTACCAGTATATATAAGAGAGTTAATCCTTCAGTCAAACAAACGAAAATTTCTCAGTTTGCAAACTTCACACAAGAAGAAATATAGCCTTTTTATGTCGAATTCTCTTGGCACTGATACAAAATTTATCAAGTTTCCGGTACCAAGTCCGAGCTATATCTTTTTCTGATCCAGTTATACATAGGAACATGGAACTTGAAATGAGTTTTCAATCCCAACCCGTGTCACAGGCTGTACATACAACAGTATTTGGAGAAAATTTGTAATTATAATTCCTAATTTTAAGAATAGTAAAATGGTGTTCACTTGCCAATCTTATTTGTGCAAATAACTTTTTAAATTGGAAAGGGACATTTTGGTAACTCAAATAATCGTTTGATCTGAGTTGAATGAGCTGTAGAATCGGTTTCCTGAGTTTGTCCCAAAATTACTGTACAATGCCTCAGTTTTACACATCCACTATAAAATATTTATTATTTACATCTACTAATCATCTTAGCTTCAGTTATTGCTTCAACCGTTGCACTAAAGCCGATCAAAAGAGCTCTTTTTCTATGTTATAACTAAGCCTCTGATGCGTCCTTTAAGTAAATATCTTAAGATCTAGATTTGAATTATTTATAAGATCTTATATGTATACTTGAAGGTTTCCTAAATAATAAGGCGAGCTTGGAAGTTGAGTTTCGCAACCGCTTAATGTTCAAGGTGGATGTGATGCCCAAGGACGTGGGTAAACGTTCATTCACGAGTCAGTCGCCAGAAATTAATTCGTAGCTTTGTCCTGAATGACACTAATAGAAGGCGGTTGTAAACAGGCAAGACTCGAAGCGACTGTGCCGCTGCAATTATATAAACATTACAACTGGGCGTGGCTAAAAACTGTGTTTCATGAGCAGGCGTGCCTTCTCTCGCATAATCGGATCTGTCATAGAGTAGATTGCTGAGCACTTTTGTGTGAGGAAGCAAAATTCTCCGAAGTGAAGGGGATTTGCAAATTTGTAGCAAATTAGTTTTAAAATCGTTTCCTGAAAGTTGTTCTGTTACTTTCTGGACACCCTTGTGTACTGTTGATCTTTTTCTTTTTTTTAAATATATATGTTTATATATACCTTTAAGTTATACCTGAAAGTTTTAGGTTTCTCTTCTCGATCCAAAGTTACTCATAGAGATTACTTTTTAAACGCTTTGTTTTCAAGTAATTAAATTTTTAAGATTTTTTTTCGTGTTTTGTACCTTATGACATTAAAACAGCCAAACTCCCTTTAGAATCACAGTAAACTCAAAATAAGAACACCTTTAAAAAGAACGTTAAATTTCCTATAACCCTGTTATAAAGAAAAGTTGTTTTAGTAAGTTTTAATTGGGTAAAAAAACGCCTAACTACAAAATTATAACAAATATTGTTTGCATGATGACTAAGATAATTTGGCAATGTATCAAATGAAATATATAGAAATGGTTTCTTTCTTGCTTTCCTAATTTTATTCCAATATAGCTTTGTGTGAGCTCTTCTACACCCATTCTTAGAGAGATTTTACACGGATCAGTGTTTTGGTTAGATCAGTGGTCTGGATGCTCGTTACGCTCGCATCTCAAAGTCACATAACATCAAGTAGTCAATCCCTTAGTAAAAATTCAGATTAGTTGGACATACAGATTAGTATCGTCATGAATAGTTAAAACTAGTTTTGACGAATTCATGAGGAAAGTTTAACGACTTTTCAAACTTTAACGCTGTAGTCAATTCATACTCGACTTTTGTCGATTGCTCTATTCTTACTTTTTCATCTTAATTTTCATATGTCCTTCATAGCGGCATGAGTGCGCCATCCCCCAGTCCAAGGCACCTCACCTTCCTCCTGGTGCCTCTTATCCTCAATGAAACAGCCCGAACGATCGAAATTTTCACTCTCAGCCATTGGGTGATGTGGGACAAGGGCTTCTGCCATTTATCAGATAGCACACATGCAAGCCTCCTAAGAAAACATTCAAATTCTCTTGCAAGGCACCGTCCCATGAAACCGCCAGTGGTGTGAAGGATCCCCTCACGTCTTCTGCTGCTGCATTGTATTTGGCACTTTTGGCGTTCGCTGCATTTTGGGATATTTTCTCCAATCCTGAGAGCAGTAAGAGTTAACCCGCGTTAAGTACGCCGTTCTCTCTACGTCCCTGAATCCGAGTACTTAAGCTTTAGCTGCAATTAGCTTTAGAGTGCCATCTATGTGTTCTTGTATGATTGGTTCCAGGCCGACGGAATTCCAAGCAAGACTTGCCATCTCGGCACAGGAATCTCGAATTTGGTCGTGACCATACTTTATAAGCCCCCCCCCCCCCCTTTTACAATTAAGCACAAGACTGAGGTTCATTTGGTTGCCACATCCGTCGCAACGGCTTGGTAACCCCTCTGGCTCCTTCCCTTACCTCATGGCGAGTGCATCTCGAAAATGCTTTTAAGTTCATTTAATTGTAAATCTTTTCAAGTTGATTCAATTTAATTTAAGTTGATCTTAAATTGTTATTGAATATAACCTATTTATCATTTCGGTTTGAATTTCAGATGGATTTGGACGAGAGCGACACCGATGGCGGTGCCGACCAGAAAGCCGCAGACCAAGGCAAAGACTCCGTCAGGCAGCGGAAGTAAACCTAAAACCTCCATAACGGTTAAGAACTTTTGTTCCTTCCCCTTTGAAATACAACTGGGGGGTAGAAATAAAAGTGCTTGAAGATACAACACAATGAAATGCGGCTAGAAAATCCGATTTTCAACCGAACTATCTACCATTCTTATCTAGTCTCCTGGTTTTGAAATAGGGGGGAGGGGGTTTGTATTAAAGACAGAACAACAGTTAGATCTCAAAAAAATAAGATTAAATAAACCCAAAATCACATGAAACTTTGAGCCAAAACATAGATGATTAGGTCTTTATCAAGAATCATCAAATACAAACTAACATTGTTTACTAATTGTAAAAACTACTGCGATTGTAGTAATTGAGCTCATTAACCTAGATGTATAAACTGAATACAACATTTCAATACCTATTTAGCACCAAACGATGTACACCGATTCTCCTGCATGATTTCTTATTCCGTTATTTGGATTGGCTCACTAAATCAGTATTATGAGCTCAGTATTTATTAAAACAAGGTTTTAATGTCAAGTGCTTGAAACGAAGTATTTGAGTCAGTATGGCATCCCCCTACGCTCTAAAATCATTGGGATAAATATTAATTACTGTGTAGGTATATCGATTACGGGAAAGTTTTAGCAGTATTTCGGGTTTTAAACTATAATAATCAAAGTTGAATTATATCAAAATATAAGTATTAAATAACGTTTACATATAATATCATTGCATCCGTGTGAAGACATTGGTTTGATATTATCAGGTACAAATTGTCCATGACGAGAAAACGGATTTTGTGGCTGCTATTTCGTCAAAAAAGTGTTGTTTACGGATTCCACAACTTTTTTTTTCTTTTTTTTTACTTTTGAGAAATCTTAATGAAATTTCCAATGTTTTCAGAAGTAGACACGTAGTTTTCTGTCGTTCATTTAGAGTCGTTGCACGGATTTTGCCAAAAACATTTCCTTTCGAATACAATCAGGATGGTCCCAGTTTCGCTAATTTTATTTTCCTGCTGTTACTAGAAGTGTTAATATTGAACGTACTAGTTGGTGTACAGTTTTCGCTTGATTTTTGTGATTCGTTTGTCAATTCGTTTGTTGAGTGGCATCCCAGAGTTTTCAGGTCAATTAAATAACTTTTATTTGGCCCGTTCGGGATGCTGGAAAAGTAAGATTATGCTGATGTAAGTTCCCATCAGATCAGCGTACAGCTGGGACACCCTGTATACAGCTACATACTAAAACGTAAAAACGCACTGGCGATTTTAAAATTTTACTCAAATTTTACGCAGGATTAGCTTTTTAATTCGGCTTACTTAGCTCAAAATATTTTCAACCATAAAATAGATTCAGCAAACTGCAAAATTTCGGGGTTCATGAAATTTTGATTGGTAAAATTCACTTTTATCTAGGCTGCACCTCTATTAGCAAAGAATGTTAGCATTACTAACTCCTTGGAACATTAGTACAACATATTACCTACCTACTAAAATAATCATAGGTACCTCTTACCACCTAAGAATTATATAACCTAAGAAGTACTTAACTAACAGCAATTTTTTGTCAAATTTCGTACTTAAATCGTTTCTATTTTCATTCTAACCTATTCTATCTGTTACTTCGTCAAAGGATTGTCAAAACAAACAACAATTAAACAAACATTAATTAATATTAATTGGTTGGTAATTACCAGTGTGTAATATTTGGGAATTCAAGATTTTCAATCAAAGGTTGGTGTCATTTTAACTTCCATCATTCAATGTTCGTTTTTTTAGAATTTTCCGAGTGTTGTGTAATACATAATAGCGTTCATTAGTTAATGAATTAATTAAAAATGTGTACATACACGGGTTTAGTGGTAAACGATAGCCTTTTTTTTCTATTGGTGTGTATTTGTAAGGAGGTACGACTAAAGCAATACACCCATTTCTGTTAAGCCCCGTTTACACTGCCTGAACATCATCGAGCATTCGTGATCGTTGCTCGCCAGTTTTCAACGAGCACGAACACAAACGAGCCCTCTGTTCGCACTGCTTGAGCATTTGTGACGATCAGTTACTCGTGAGGATTCGCAGCAAACAGATGGCACCCGCGCTATCCAAAATTGCGGTTTCTACGGCGGCTATCCTCATTTTAGACCATCTAGCGGAGAAAAAGCGAAAAAAGAACATGACGTACTCGCATGTGGGAGTAATCATTTTTAAAGGAAAGAAATTACTCCCTATTGCTGAAGGACTTGAAGGAGGATAACAGTGGGCTATTCAGCAATTTTAGCCGCATGTCGCCTGAAGATTTCACCTTCATATTGCGAAGAATAGAAGGAAACATTTCCAAAACCGACACCAACTTCCGCGAGTGCGTTCCTGCTTCAGTCCGGTTGGCGATAACCCTTCGCTCCTTCCTTGTGTTGTGCGGCGGGAGGCTTAAGCAACAGGATTTTTTTATTTTACCATCCATTTGGCTCAGGACACACCCCAAGCCTTCCTTGCTTCCGTCTGTGGCTAGGATAAAAGGCTTTGTGAAATCGGGATATGCTAGTATTGGAGCATTTATGAGCCGAGTTTTTAGGTTCACAAATGCTGTCTCACAAGCTTCTGTCCAGTTGAATGGTATGTCTTTCTTTGTCAAATCTGTAAGTGGCTTAGCAATTCCTGCAAAATTGGGTACAAAGCGCCTATAATAGGAACAGATTCCTAGGAAAGATCCAACATCCTTCATGTTTTTGAGTGGGGGGAATTCTGACACTGCCTGAATCTTCTTGGGGTCGGGGTGCACTCCACTTGTTCTTCTCCCTCCTGAACGAAGCCAGCAAAGAAGTTATCTTGTTTTTCACGGTGTTGGACGACGTTTCCAGCTGCTTGGCAACAGCTTCCCTGGCGTCATTTTTTTTAAATTTTATTAAGATAAAATTTATAGTCTGGTTGCCACAGCTCTGGGTGCTCCGCACACAGAGAAATTAACAAAAGACACTTTTCATTTTCCCGCTCCATCACTATAATACTTAAAAAGCAACAAAACACCACACACAAAATGGGAGACGTGTACCCTTCAACAGCTAGGCGAGAACTAGATTCGTAGAACGCCATTTGACGAATCCCGGGGTGTTTGCACACAAGCGAGCGGCGAACGAGCGTCCCATTGGTGATTCGCCGTAAAACCGACATCGGGTGGATCAGGTCCGAGCACGAACGAGCATTCACTTTCACATTGATCGGCTCGCGGCGACTGTTTAACACTGCCTGAGCCTCGAACGAATGCTCGTTCGTCACCCCTGCTCGCGACGAATGCTCGGGCAGCGTAAATGGGCCTTTAAACTCATGAAGAAACGAACAGCCATGTCAAGACCTACCCACCAGAAATGTGCCTGTACATGAGTATCTGTATAAAAACCATATTTTCCTCGTGTTCTATTATAATGATTTGGTTTTTTGGAACTATTGGTTTGTAGTAAGTTACACAAGAAACACACTTTGTTTAGCCAATTGGAATTACCTAATGCTAAATTTGTCCAACATCACTCTATTCGCTTCAACTATTTTCACATTTGACCCCATATTATCAGTTGTATCAAAATCTGTTTCCTCTTTGCTTTTTGTTCAATACAATCCATGTACATAAACTATACAATTATTTATACAATTAATCAAAAATAATTTACGTTTCTTCGTAGGTGGATAACAATTGAAGATGTCCTCGATGTAAACAAAATTAATAGTATTATTAAAACGAATCGTACATTTTTAAAAAACTGAAAACACTAGCTTTGAGTCTTCCAAATTTTTACCAATTACTCCAACGAAATATCAGATTTGTAACTGTCATAAAAACCGTTCGATCTTTCAAATATGTTTACTTCCAACTGTTTTCGCAATAAAGGTAAATACAAATTGACTATTAAAAAAATTAAAAGTTTGACTGTACCGTAGAAATAATTAAAACAATATCCGTACTATATCGAATAGACTGTTTTTCCAGATACGAAAACTTCCTAATTTGTCTCTTATTACGAGTAAGTTTCTTGTTAATATCCACCACTTGTATTTGTTTTGAACTAAGTAGTATTACGTCTGTGTTATATTTTCCGGTTTCGCAAGCGCGCTTTTGAATTTAAATTTAAAAATTTGGTTCGAAATATTTTTTCTTTCACTCTGTGCCAATATTGAAGTGCCTCGTTTTATTGTGAAAAATTGTTGTGTATCGTTTTAAGATTTCTTCGTAGCTGTTCCTTTTTTCTCCGATTAAATGAACATTTTTTGAATTGTGTAAAGATTATAAATAAAAATGTTGAGAAGAATTTTAATTCTGTTGAAAGAATTGGTGTTTTTATTATAAACTGTACGTCCCAGGCAGTGTTGGGCATAATCTTATCGTCAAATACGAATACCAATGTAATCGCGATAATTATTCGTTAATTATGAGTCAACTGCGATTGTATTCGTATTCGTGTAATCCTAGAGTTGTTGAGGGTGAGAAAAAGCTTGCTCCAAATCTTGCATATTTTATTAATTTTTAAAATTTAAACCCCCCCCTACCTTCAACAACATGTTAAAAGGTAGGGTAAGACGGGGGAATGCCATCCCCTTAACTTCAAACTGCCACAGAATGATATAGAACTTCCGTAGAATATTCAGCATTGTCCCATTCTCTCTAACTCTTGATCAATTTAGACAGAAGGGACTTGTTTTTGTAATACGATGACGTTCTTGGCCGCTACTTAGTGGTATATGAAGAAAGTAATAAGGATGGAATTACCCCACTGCCGAGGTAATGACATCCAGGCTGTGGGGTAATAACATCCTAAAGCAACTGAACTATTTTTTTCATTTTCGGAGAAAAACCTGTAAAAACTTCAAAAATGTATTTAAATTTTTTCAAAAACAAACAATGAAGAATAAATTACTGGAGGAAATACGTTGGATATTATTATTTTAGGAAAGCACTACTGGACTAATAGGCAAAGTTCACACAGAGCGTTTTTTAATTGAGGCTTCTCGGAGCACGAATAGTGTGCCAACTGATTGCATCCGGTACACCTCCTCGTCAGTCTCTCTGCAGATAAAACAGAATCGTTCTGCGTCACTCAATCTTAGGACGTCGTCTGGTTCATCATCGTCACATAGATTTTCGTCATTTAACCCGTAGTCAGTGCCACTTTCTTTCCAAGTTTTCATCTTTTGTTTCTCTTTTTGAGCCCAACCTTTCAAGCTTTTTTTTGCTACATCAATTTTCTTTTCTTTTTTCTATTTAGAGGGCCCTTCTCCAGGGTCAATGCCGTAAAAATCAATCTTTCGTTTCGAAGTAGATTCGATTGTAGTTTTGAAATTTTTGGTCATTTTTTTCTATTTTGAAAAGTAAAATATTTATTCAAAGCAAGATTCTAAGACCTTTAGCAACACAATATCATTTTTGGAAATTAGAAAACAACATACGTATGCCACATTGGAAAATCGAGATAGAGATGTTGGGTATTACCATCCACACAGAGTAGTGGATGCCATTGCCCCTCAAAAAAAAGATGGTATTACCCCAATTTGACACACAGCATTAAAATGCGCACCATATCGTTATTTTTGGACCGACTTTTGAAAACTGCATATGAAACGATAGGCAAATTGCTAATGAACATTATGGATTTAAAAAAAAATTAAAAGTTTTGGAAGTTGCGTCACTTACATGGTATTTATGAGGTATCGGAAGTTATAACGGATATCACTAGGAAACGTGAAGGCATGGAATAGCCGACAATTATTTGAACAGCTGTCAGAAGTCGATTGAAGATAGTCACATGCGTTGCTAAGATACTTCAGGGCTCAAAAAATGTCGTATAGAGTGAATAGTTTTCTGGTGAGTTCGAAGGATGGGATTACCCCATGGATGTCATTCCCCCGTCCTACCCTACCTATAGCAGCTACAAATTCACAACTAAGACAAGAGGATGGGTCCCAATAAAAAGACTTTTATAGAGCTCTGACTAGGCCAATAAAGGCGAAAGCGCTTAGTTAATAAAGTAAGACGAGAAGCTTATCTCTCTTTCTCACCCTCAAAGCCCACTACCCCACATATTCGTGTAATCGTATTCGTCTGTCGGCTCAAATTTCAAACAATGTGCTAAAAATCAGCTAATAATAGTAAAAATCATATTTCATTAATGGAATATTACTAATAAAAATTTACCTACCTATACCATTTGTGAATTAGAACTTTTAAAAATTAATGCACAAAATTACGCTAAAAATATACTTACTGAAATTTCATCAAAAAATGGTAAAAATTCGTCATGGAACATGATCGTGCGAGCGAATTTTGCAAATTATCCTTTTATGGGGGGATGACAATTTTTCAAAATTCATTGTAAAATTACATGTTTTTCGAGTCGCTGAACTCGAATTCGTTTTTTGTTGAATTTAATGAAAATTCTAACAGAAATACGTAAAAATATGAATTTTCATAATTTTTACAATGAATTTTGAAAAATTGACATTTTTTTACATGATTTTGACAATTTTGAGATTCAAAACTGTCAAAAGTTGTTGCTGTCGACCTGTTTTGACTGCATATTCGAGTTCAGCGACCCCAAAAACGTAAGTATACGAAGTTTCACAATTTTAAAAAGAAGTTTGTAAAAGTTAAATTCAAAAGTCTGATATTGGCAAAAAAGCGTATTTCTAAAACCAAAATCGAGCAACCGGCGTAGGTTTTTGTTATGCAAAAAATCTGAAAACATTCAGGGGTCATTTTTTTGAAATTTTAAACCAAATTTCGGGTGGAGGTCATCAAAATTCCACCTTAAAATAGCGGGCACCCTAGTGTACAGAATGAAAAAGCGTTAAACTCTGGGATTCGTTTCAGAATGCCTCAAAGCGGATGGATTTCAATTAAGACAATTTACAGGAGAATGTTATTTAAGCACCTTCCTTTTGTAGCACGCGAGTTAGGACAAAAATGTCCTGTGAACAGATAAATAGTTTGAATTGGAAAATTCGATAAGCCCAAAAATTTGTTAGTAAAGCTGAATATTATTTTTTTAAGGTTTTTTTTGCCATCAAATGTATAGTAGGTAGGTAGGTAGTGATTAATTTATTTGGGCACATAGTGTTCAAATTAGAAAAAATTAACATTTAATATAATACGGAAATTTATCATACAATCTTGCAGCATGACTGAAACTTTTTGCAAATTTTAATTACATTTAACTATATTTTTGTTATGTTTGAGTTTTAGTTGATAATTGATAAACTTTTTTGAGCAATGGTCTGCTAATTGTACGAAACCCGAGTCGATAAACAAGGTAGGCACCTACTGAAATCCGCGACATTCGCCAACTCATGGTGTTCATTATCTTTTTATGACCCATTGTTTATCTGGTGTGGATTTTGGAGTACACACGTGAAAATTGTATTTAGTTAGCATGGGATATGACGAGGTCAGACCAACGAGTGATTTGAATGTTGAATAATGTAATTTCGATTAAAGACGGGGGGGGGGGGGGGGGGGGGGGGGTGCGTTGTCAGTGAAACTTTCGCTAGATATTTTGATGGATTTTCTTGGCCTCCTCATTACACTTAATGCTTACACTACACAATGATAACTGGATAATGGAACGTATTTTTGAGACATTTAAAAATATTATCACCATTCATTTTATCAGCTGTTGGGTTCTAATCACAGCAGGTATATATTTGGTTCCAGGTAGGTAGGTACCTACCTACTTTGTGACTCTATGTTGATAGGAAGATCGCAACTAAACTACATACTAAACGTCACATGGATGTCTCATGTGTGGCAACGCGACGGCTTATGCGATCTGTCGATTGTCACGACCAACCAGAGAGTTGTTCAGGGGTGCGACAGTAGGCGCGTCACAGAAAGGGGGACTCATACTCTTCTCTGTGCTCCAACGTGATGGTAAGACGAAGCAATAAAATTGCCTTAGAATTTGCAATAGAAATTGCTCAATTTTTTCGTTTACACGGGCGACAACAGTTTGCGCCATGGACGGTGAAGAGGTGGTCGTCGCTGCTGCTGTGGTCGTCGTCGCTGCTGCTGCCAACCAAAGGAAAAAGAGGGGAATTTGGCAGCGCCAGTTTCTGAGCCAGAGAGAATGTGGGTTGGCTCTCACCTCTGAAATTCTTTCACGTCAATATTTGCTCATAAGGCCATGCTGCACAAATAAACTCCTATCTTTGCTACGTTAAAATTCTCTCATGGGGCAATGCTGCACCCCACCAGTGCAGTTTCACGTCAATATTTGCTCATAAGGCCATGCTGCACATATAAACTCCTATCTTTCCTATGTTAAAATTCTCTCATGAGGCAATGCTGAACCCCACCAGTGCAGTTTCACGTCAATATTTGCTCATAAGGCCATGCTGCACACATAAACTCCTATCTTTCCTATGTTAAAATTCTCTCATGAGGCACTGCTGCACCCAATCAGTGCAGTTTCACGTTAGTATTCGCTCATAAGGCCATGCTGCACCCCATCAGTGCAGTTTCACGTCAATATTTGCGCATAAGGCCATACTGCACAAATAAACTCTCAATGTGATTGGCTGTTTCGTTCCCTCTCCCGACCCAAGGCCGAAAAATTGCCGCAATAGTGCAATAACTTTCCAAAACCCCCGGACTTCATTTCAACACGATGCAACAGTTGCCGAGAGGGCTCGTGGGCCTGAAATGTTGTACAACTCTCGTCAATTAATTGCGTGCAATTTTCGGCAATTTTATCGAGGAGAGAATAGTTGTCCAACTTTTTTGAAATAGTTGTGCAATACTTTTTTCTGCAATTATTGCCGGAAAAAATCGCTCGTGTAAACGGGCCTTAAGAGATCCTTCACATCAGCCTAATTACGCATATTCGATTTCATATAGCATTATAAATCCCTATTTGATTATCCTATATTGCTAATCCTTTGACTGATCCTCTATCCAGATTCCTTGCGGTGTTTCTATTAAAACTGTAAAACCAACTTTGGTGAATCCCTCTCAAGGTTAGTTAGAACTCCCGTAAAATCTTGGAGCAATAATTACTTTCACTTGAATAAACCATCAACTGGCGCCTTTAAATCTGGTACCATCTGTCTCCTTATTCTTTGATAGTAAGAATTAAGTATCTTTTGGGACTATTCCCAATAGAAAAATTACCATAGCAGGCAGCCATCCTGTTACACGGTAGCAGTGCATGGTTACGATCCATGGAACCCTGGGCTATGGGCCCAGTACGCTTCCACTGCACCCATGATATAAATAAGCGCTACATCAAGGAAAGACATGTAGTGAAGTAATATATATATCAAATGCAAATGTCAACCCCAGGACCCCTTAGGACCGCAATTCCCAATATCCTTCCCCAAACCCTACCTCCACGCACCTCCAGGCCGGCAGTTTCAAACATTCACAAACAGTTCGTTGGAACTCTGTAACAGAGTTACCTCCTGAGAGGCCCATCAAGCTCCCGTCAGAGCACCAGAGATAGCGCTGTCGGCGTCCCGTTGAGGAATCAATGGGAACCACGCGCTGTTCTCGATCATTTTTGGCAGCTGGTTTGGCGTTGGATGGAATTCCAGGTGACTGGAAAATCAACCTTCCCCGAACATGGCTCATTAAAAGCTATTAGTAGGGGTGGTATCTCTCTGACGGGATGCCTGTTACCTCCTCTACCTGATTTATGAGGATTTAGGCCCCCATTGCACCTCTGGGGGGGCACCTAAATTCCTTATAACTCATATTTTCTTTTGGAATGCTCTAGTTAGTTATTTATTTATTTTTCATAATTGAAAACTTTTGTAAATATAACATTATCTAGGTATAAATATAACAACTCGTATCATTGTGTGTTTGTTGTGGAACTAAGATTTCTTGTTGATTCGGCTTCTTTTATTTTCTTTATATTCTTTTGCTTTTCTCTCAATCTTATTCGTTTCTTCCTTTTCTGGTCTTCTGTCAGTTGTAATCCTCTTCACCGCCCAGGAGGGGTAGAGGGGCACCATCTTCCAGTCCTATGTGGTCTCGCTCTTCATTCCACGCCCGAAGATTGTGTGTGTTCCTTCTTGGGTGTCTCAGTCTCATTGACACGGCACGTATGGTGACGATTTGAATTTTGGTCTTGACCCAACCTGGGACCACGGTCGTCCCCATTTCCTCGCCAATTTCATCGCCAGTGTCTTTTGAAATGCAAGGAATTCCCTGTGCAATACCCCCTCATATGAAATTATGAGTGGTGTGAATGTGGCTCTGTGATCTGAATGTGTGCTTATCTCTGGCTGCGTTCTCTGCTATTTCAGGCCACTGCATAGGTAGTAGCGTCGGCGTTCGTAACTCGTATATCAAAGAATGACGCTCTTTCTCTATCCCATACCCCATGTGCCTGTATGTCTGCAACTAGCCCTGGAGTACCGTTGTCAGCTTCCTGCAGCACTGATTCAACTACCACCCCTCTCCATGCGAGATTTGCTAAGGCAGCTACTGTATCACGAAGCTGATCATGCCCTTGTTTTATCATTTATTTATTTATTGTTTATTTTTTTATTTTATGTTATTTTATTTTATTTTTTTTAAGAACGGATTTCTCAGCTCAATTTTAGGGAGAGTTATCACTTATAATGACGCACACACACACAGATTTCCAAGAAGAAAATTATGTGCCGTCACTATAGCTTCACGTTGGATTTTTTTAAATCAAAAATTAGTTTGTACAGCAGAATATTATTAGAAAAACTTTTTTATTGCCATAAAATTTAAATGGTTAAGTTTTACCTACTTATATTCAATTCACATACTTATATGAGATTACAGCGAGCGTCTTTACGCGTCTATTTTCTGTTAGAGACGTAGAATAGGTGCCTATATAGGTTAACAACAAGTTGATTAAGAGTATAATTAAATCTGAAAAAAACAAGAGGTAGGTAGCAAACAAATTAGGGAGCTCGAAGGAGTGAATCGATGTCTTCCAGCACTTTTCCTCCAGAAAGTAGGTAGGTGTTCTTCAACCACATTGTACAGTGAAATGCTAGTAATACAGCAAGATCGTATGGGCGAATTTTCGTAAATTATAGAATTTTGTTATGTACAACCGTTATGAAATTTAAGCACTTTGGGAAAACAATCATCTAGTTCTAAATAATATTCTGCAAGAAAAAAAAAAAAAACGGAATTCTAGCTATTTTTTGTAGTTTTAATCGATTCTTCAGCAAAAATTAATAAAATTCAAGTCCATTTTCCTGCAAAATTTTTTTAATGTTCTAGTTCATTATCGATAAACCAAAATTCTGTTGAAAAATATATATTTGACCAACTTGTTTCTTTTTTTAAGCCATTTTATTGATTTTTTTTAAGCACATTTTTGTAAAATTTGACCAATTTATTACGCTTAAAAGTGCTGGCCAACAAACTCATCCTTTCATTTGGGAAACTTGATTTTTTTGGCGCAATAACGAAATTTTTATCTCAATCCTAAGGAGAGTTAATCGTCTGGAATGACACACACGCATTTTTTTACGAACCCCCTCAAAGGCACACCATTAAATTGAAAAATAAATAAATGCGCGTGCACACACACACAAACACACACACACACATATATATATATATATATATATATATATATATATATATATATATATATATATATATATATATATATATATATATATATAAAATTTTCAATAATGATAGACCAAGAGAAAAGAAGAAAAGATCCCCCCCCCCTCTCTCTCTCTCTCCCTCTCTCTCTCTCTCTCTCTCTCTCTCTCTCTCTCTCAAAATTTGATGTTTTACGTTTCAAAATACTCAGAATAATAAAAATTATCAAAAATCCGGCTGTCTTGAGCTTTTTTCCTAAACCACTGGACTGAAGGTTATGAAACTTTGGTCAAAAATCACATATGGGGTCGAGGTGGGGCTGAGTTGTCAGCATCACTTTCGATCAACCCTAAAGGGTGGGATTAAAGTGCTGAAGTATTTTAAAAATCGAGTTCTCGAAGACTTTTGAAATAAAAATGGTGTTTTTCTGTTTGTTATGATAGACGTAACTTATATGAATCAAATGATCCCACTCGTTTCAACTAAGGGTTTGAACTTTTACAGGAAAAAAGAACATCAATATATTATGTGCGAATGAAAACCAGTAGGAACACAGTACAAATCGCTTTGTAAATCATGATTATTGTACCAGCCTAGTGAAGCGTAGGTGGTTGTGTTTTATTTATCCAGTTAATTTTTGGTTGGTGGGTGCCTACACCTTCATCACCAAGCAATGGAATTGGTTTTTGTCAATATTGTACTATATTGTAAGTACCCATTTGAATATCAGCTCCTATCACGTAGGTCTAGTAACGTGTAGGTGTTTTATTAAATTTCATTAATTTCTTTTCAGTAGGTTCCTACGTCTAATCAGCTTTATTTTGATAATAAATTGGCCATAGACTAGGTACGTTTAATAATTATAGGCCAGTGGTTTGCGTAGAAGGGCTACGTAATGTTACAGATATAAGTAGTTGGCCCGCTCACCAAGTTCCTCAAAAAGTTGGAGGCAATCAGGGGCGAACATAAGGGGGGGCCAGCCCCCCCCCCCCCCCTCTCCAAAAATCAAAAATGAGGAGAAAATGTAAGACAAATTTAACTAATTGAGTTTATTCTTCAGATTTTGTGGCACGTTCGTTGTCACAATAGCAATAAAACAACTTGTTTTAAGGAAATTTGAACTATATTTTCAGTTCAGATATAGTTCAAAAATCCTTAAAGCAAGTTGTTATATTTATTATGAAGATGAGCATGCCACAAAACCTAAAGAATAAGTGTTTACCATCTTCATCATTTCGCCAAATATTAATGGGAATTGCTGTACCTAATGCATGACTTGCCAGATTTAATAGAAGTTAGGGTCAACCCTTCTCGAGTCTTGAACTGCTGCATCTTAGGATAATTCCTGGGCTCTTCAGGTTTCAGGAATCCCCTGGGTGTAACAGGTTAATCGCTTCTACCCTTTGAAAGAGTATGTAACTGCTCTTTCTTCGCCTCCTTGTGATGCCTTTGCTGCTGATTTTTTCATTTTGTTAATCACGTGTTGAACAGTTTTTGGTGGGTTCCTCGTCGTTCAGGTGCTTCTCTTTGCGGTGAATGATTCCCTCATGATTTCGTCGGAAGTTGGTTGGTAAGTTTGGATAAGATGAAATAAACGTGCTTTCAAGTTAATGTTAAATTTAATTGAAGTTTATATTTTGTTACCT
Organism: Adelphocoris suturalis; assembly: GCA_030762985.1. NCBI lineage: Eukaryota > Metazoa > Arthropoda > Insecta > Hemiptera > Miridae > Adelphocoris > Adelphocoris suturalis. The sequence continues at coordinate 7,543,389 of CM061042.1, read as the reverse complement.
TCCTCGGTGAAGTCTAGTCATAGGTATGTAACTAAAGAGTCAGCACCCGATATAAATTTTATGTGACTACTCATATACAAACTAGTTGACAAAACACCTAACTACTCATGTCAAGTCTACCTCATGTGTTTTATCGGATAGGAAAGTGTCAGTCCAATCGCATGAATAGGAGGCAGTCGACATTAAAACTTGACTTCGCGCTCATATACTTCTACCTTGTTCCGTAAATCTTCACAAGAATGAAGTGGTTTTACATGTCTACAGCTTGCTTGACGTTTTTCCTCATCCAGGCGTCAGAATCTGTTACGGGCAAAGTTGAAGGAGTAATTACCAAAATCGAGAAATTCTTGAAGTCACCAGGTAAACATTGATTGGTCCTACTTAGCTTTCAGATAGGTCATAATGACTAGCTGTGTCTTAAAGCAGGTAGGTGGGTAATTTCCTATGCTTATAAATCAATTCTTATTGATCCGCACATTTTCGTGTTTTTTGTGTGTAATTTCACAAATAAAAATTCTTGTATTAGCCTGACTAATTTATCGTACTAAAATTAGATTATAATCGTAGTATTATATGTAGATATCTTGGTTTAATTATGTCTGTTAATGAATCTTTTTAATCTAGACCAAGAACATTTTTAACCTCCCTCAGAACTTGTTAGTTAGGTAGTTTCAGCATAAAAAACGGAAATTAGTGAAAAACGTTGTCTATTTCCGCAAAAAATAAAGAGTTACAATGTTAAATCGATTTCGACGGTTAGGCCATCATCAGTAACAAACAATAACAAAGAGTTATTGTTTGTTACTGATGATGGCCTAACCGTCGAAATCGATTTAACATTGTAACTCTTTATTTTTTGCGGAAATAGACAACGTTTTTCACTAACTTCCGTTTTGAAATGGGTTTCCACAACTTCGTCGCGATTTAGTTCGTAGTTTCAGCATACATAACTACCTATATTTCAAAAATCAAATTGGCACCTAATGGATATAGCATTCCCAAATTGAATTCGACATTTTCCAAATAGAAATGGACATTTTCCAAAAAGGTTTCGACACTTTCAAAATACAATTAAGGAACTCTGTGATACTTTATAAATAAGGCTTTATTTACAAAACAGGTTTCCTGAACTGGAGTTAGAGAACAATTTTTTCTGAATTTGAACTGATTTTCGGAGAAGAGGTCGTCCAGCTGCTTCCGCAGGTAGAAGGAGGAACATGTTCATGACATAATTACTGCAGTCGGATGAAGTAATTGCTTGAACGCCCCTTGAAATCACCTCCTCTAACTGATGTTCACCACATTCACTAAAGAGGCTCCGAACGATTGCCTTAATATTAGAAAATTAATTTTCCATGGGGTTGAGCATGGAGAAACGGGTACGGAGGGAGAAACAATCATTTCATTTGTGACAAACGTGTCAAATTTTGAATAGGTAGGTAGGTACCTACTTAGGTATGTTTCGAAAGATGAATATGTTCATGACATATGGATATGTTCGTGACATAATTACGGTAATTGTTTACAATATATGGCGCCACCTCCAATCGTTTTGATACTAACATATATTGTAGTGGAAAGGTATAGAAATATAAAGAGATAGTATTTGAATGCCGGAAACATGTTTGAGCCCGTAGACATACACTTCATTCTGACCTACATGTCCGACTAATCTGTATTTTTACTAAGGGATTGACTACTTGATGTTATGTAATTTTGAGATGCGAGCTTGCGAGCATCCAGACCACCAACCTATACACAGCATTCTGCATTCTTGGTGGTCTGGATGCTCGCAAGCTCGCATCTCAAAATTACATAACATCAAGTAGTCAATCCCTTAGTAAAAATACAGATTAGTCGGACATGTAGGTCAGAATGAAGTGTATGATATCTCTGCTTATCTTTCACGGGCTCAAACATGTTTCCGGCATTCAAATACTATCTCTTTATATTTCTATACCTTTCCACTACAATATATGTTAGTATCAAAACGATTGGAGGTGGCGCCATATATTGTATACAATTACCATAATTACTGCAGTCTGATGAAGTAATTGCTTGAACGCCCCTTGAAATCACCTCCTCTAACTGATGTTCACCACATTCACTAAAGAGGCTCCGAACGATTGCCTTAATATTAGAAAATTAATTTTCCATGGGGAGAGTACGGAGGGAAAAACAATCATTCCATTTGCGACAAACGTGTCAAATTTTGAATAGGTAGGTACCTACCTAGGTGTGTTTCGAAGGATGAATATGTTCATGACATATGGATACGTTCAAGACATAATTACTGCAGTCGGATGAAGTAATTGCTTGAACGCCCCTTGAAATCACCTCCTCTAACTGATGTTCACCACATTCACTAAAGAGGCTCCGAACGATTGCCTTAATATTAGAAAATTAATTTTCCATGGGGTTGAGCATGGAGAAACGGGTACGGAGGGAGAAACAATCATTTCATTTGTGACAAACGTGTCAAATTTTGAATAGGTAGGTACCTACCTAGGTATGTTTTGAAGGATGAATTCTCGCGTTGTCCATTACAAAAACGTAGTTGGTGATGGAATCTGGCAGTTTTTCACGTACCTCTAACAATAATTCTCCAAAAAGCTCGGCGTTAGTTGTACCAAATGATATTATTTTATGGTGCACAACATTTTGAGCATTAATTGCTAGGATTAAAGAAACATTACGGCCTCTAACGCTAGGTATAGTCACAACTGCCCGGGTATTGGCCTTCGATCGAGCCTGGCTGCGTTTCATATGTAACTTGAAACCAGATTCATCGATGAATATCAAGTTTTCCCGGTTCTCAGGGATTACCTCATTGAACTGGATCGCAAATTCCTGTCGAAGTCGAATGGTTATTTCTTCATTCATCCTATCAAGCTCAATTGAGGCTTTCTTGCTCAAAACGATGTTCTGGGCGGTAAGTTTTTCTTGAATTTTCACGACCTACCTACCTATATTAGTAATAAAGCGTTATTTATAAAGTTCACAGAGTTCCTTAATTGTATTTTGAAAGTGTCGAATTCAATTTGGAAATGCTATAAATCCGTCCGTCCATCTTGCTGTCAGGAGCCAATCTGGAATACCTACAGGGTCTCATTTTATGAATCTTGGGTCAAAAATCACATCTGGGACTCGTTGACCCTGGTACCTCGGCATCACTTTCGGTTGACCCTAAAAGGGTAAATCCGAAGGATTGAAATATAACGAAATTGAGACCTCGAAAACTTCTGAAATGAAATGGTAGGCAGCTTTTATCGAATTTTTGAAGAAAATTAAGCTATTGCTCTCGCCTCAAAATTTGTAGAATGTGAATTTTTGAAAACAATTTATGCAGAAATCCGTTTCAGGCTATTCTGAATCATATTCTGAAGTTTAACGCATTTTTTATGTATGTATGTATGTATATATGTATGTGTCATTCCAGACGATAACTGTCCGTAGAATTGTGCTAGAAACTTCAAACAAATTTTAAACTGTTAAGGACACAAAACGAAAGTTCAAGTTCGTTGGCCAGCATGATCGGATTACATCTTCGGGTTGAAATTTTCAAAAATGTAGTCAAAAATTTCAAAATAGCCTGTTTTTTGCGATTTGTTGTGCGAAATAATTTTTTCAGCATATTAATATGTGGTATATTCGGAATCAGCGTTAAATTTCCTATAAGAATATGTATCAAGTTTTCAAAAATTTCAAAGTTGAAAAATCAGTTAAGATCGAAATAATGCCGTTCGCTAGTTGTAAAAATCGGTAATATTTACATGAAACATTAGGGCCCCTCACACGTACACTCAAGAGTCGACGACCGAACGGGACACTCTTGAGTCGAAGTTTGAGTGCGGTTAACACTCCACACTCCAAATTTTTGTCTTCCCGCTCTTGCGTGCGCTCAGAACTGTCGGTCAGGCGTCTGCCGTTCAAGAGTGGGCCACGCAAGAGTGTGTTGTTTTTGGACACCACACTCTTAACCGCACGAAAGCGCGGCACCTAGGTTCGTCCACTCAAAAGTGTACGTGTAAAGGATAAACTTCCAGTTTTAACCTCACTCCTAAGTGGCGTGTGGAAGGAGGGAAAATTGGAAATTTTTCACCACACGCCCAAGCGTCATCAGTGCTATCCTGATATGGCTGTAGTAAGAAGTTCTATCCTAGAGAGCTGGGGCTGGTGGCATTCGACTCAGCGTGAAAAAATACATCAACTTCATGCCCCATATTAGAAATTTGATCAAAATTGGGGATTTTTAACATAAAAATAGCTTTTTCTCGCTTAATATTGATCCTAGAGAGCTGGGGCTGGTGGCATTCGACTCAGCGTGAAAAAATCCATCAACTTCATGATCCATATTAGAAATTTGATCAAAATTGGGGATTTTTAACATAAAAATAGCTTTTTCTCGCTTAATATTGGTCCTAGAGAGCTGGGGCAGGGGGCATTCGACTCAGCGTGAAAAAATACATCAACATCATGCCCCATATTAGAAATTTGATCAAAATTGGGGATGGTTAGGGATGGTGTCGTGAACGCGGCGATCTACGTTTCTAACCCCACTTCTACCCTCACGCACAACTGTGATTCACACTGACACTCTTGACGTTTGGTTGGAGTGCGCTCCAACACACTCCAACACGCTCCAACACACAACAGTCGAAGCCCCCCTCACGCCAGCTCCGTTCCAAGGCCCACGCAGATTTGCCGTTTACACTAATGCTTTTGATTCGAGACTTGAGTGTCCCATTCAGTTGTCGACTCTTAATTCAGATTGAACTACTCTTATGGAAGTATCCCTGTATAACCAATCCTAGAACCATGCTGTTTAAAACGTAGGTAGATGGTGCTTGTTAAAAAAAAAAAAAAAAAAAAAAAAAAAAAATGTAAACACAACTGATGAGTTTACTCTTCAAAAATTGATCAACCTGTTAATAGGTAAGCTGGAAGAAATAACTGCTAGTTTAGTAATGTTTCGATGTTTAGTAGTGACGTTTCGGGCCGGATCTATCTGAAAACATGACAGCGAACAGTAAGAAATTATTATCACAATTTAAAAGTCGTTTTAAAAAAACTGAGATTATTTCATTAGTGAAAGTAGTAGTTTTTCAAAAATGAGATTATTTCATTAGTGAAAATAGCTACGTATTGAGGCGTATTGAATGTCCATTCTTTTTTTGTTCGATAGAATAACTATTATACTAACTTAATCCACTGAGATCGCCCGCTAGTATGCGCTATTCTTGACGTCATCAACTTTTGAAGTTGAAAAAGACGATTTCAATTAAAGTAACGGAAATTTTGTTTTTCTGTAGAAACCGCCGGTGTGAGTAACAGCTGTTTAGCAACAACTTCAAATGCGAGGCTTCAACTTTGTGAATGGTTGTGGAATTCTAATAAAATAGGGTTGGACGATAAAATTAAATTTCTAGCTAACCGAATTGTTGATTACTGTGGTCTATGTGAATACGATCATCATCAAATTAAGCTCAAGATCAAAACATTCAACTTCGAATAGGTATCTGACAAGAATGATCAGAGCCAGCAGAAACAAGGATTTTTTCATCAAGAAAAATTCGCAGCTTTAAATCGCGTCCGATCCGTTTCCATCCTCTATGCGGGAAATTAAGAATACGACTGCAAAACCATTCTTTTCAGGAACAATAGCTTTGCTTGAACCCCCAATAATATTCTCTTGTATTTCTAGTGATTCTGATTGATATGCAGGCATGTATCTGTCTGTACATATATATATATATATATATATATATACATATATATGTACATATATATATATTAATTTGAGTTGTTACAGAAGGTTGGAAAAGATAGGAAACACTTGAATAAACTTACAAAATTGAGAGAATATTTAAGTGTTTCCTATCTTTTCCAACCTTCTGTAACAACTCAAATTAATATTACACGCGAGTGTTTTCATCTTTCATCAAAACTATATATATATATGTATATATATATATATATATATATATATATATATATATATATATATATATATATATATATATACATATATATATATTTTTTTTTTCTATACCTATATGTTTTATTTTCTTATCGCCTTTAACACACTTCCTGTAGGTGTAAAAATATGTTAGTTACGATTAGCAATAATTTAGTTTGAAACAACAACATTAGTAGGTCTATACCGACTGTATCTCTATCATTTGTTTCTATACCTCTTGTTATGGACTTCAACTCATATAAGCCTCATTATTATCTGAATAAATTTCTCACCTATGCTTCTCCAAACTACCTCAATATTGTTTAGTGCCCAGCACAGTAAATGAGGGTATCTCATTAGTTTTCCCTAAAATGTCAGTAAAAAAGTTCACATTTTTCAAGTTTTTTAAAGAGAAAAATACCTTTAAATTCATAAAGGAACTGTTCTGGACTTTTTTCAATATTTTTTTCAATATTTTTTTCGTGATCAGCGCCCCCCAAAACATAGAAAAAGATACCTTCAGAATTGTTGCCAGTTTTTTTCGATTCTGCCCCACTGTGCGACGCCCCTGATTATAACCGTAGTAATGATCACAAATTCGCTACATACCTGTGATTATAATGGTGATCACACTACTTCAAGTGCCTGTATTAATTGTAATAGTGATTACGCCCAACATCGCTTGTCGATTAAATTGTTCAAATCATGACTTAGGCTGTATTGAATGGAGAGAGTGAGATGATTTTTTAGGCCAAATGAATTAATTTTATTTGAGGTAAAGTTTTGGGGGAAGTAACAATTGATGTTTTAACATTACGCTTTAACAAGTAGGTAAGTACCTACTCCATCTTTCATCTCTACATCCTTCTCTAGCAATATGCGATGTGTGTGTGATAGACACCGAAGGTTTCAAATGGACTGTAAATCGGTATTATGAGTTCTAAATATTAAAATTCCTCTTTCCTGTATCTCAATATTATTCTGGTCAAATGTCGCTAAAATAATGACCCTGATTTGGTTACAGGCGCTGATCATATCATTCAAGACGTAGACAAGTTTGTGAAGAAAGTGTATACTCAGAGCCGCGGATACATAACACAATCTCAATCCTTGACAAAAAAGCTTGTTGGCCACTTGCTGAATGTCCAGAAGAAACGAGAGGGTCCAATCGAGAAGAAGATTCAACAATACATTTCAAGTTAATTCAATGTAAAACTTGTTTTATGTAACTGCTTTTGATTTTGAAGAACTCCATGATTGGTCGTAATCACATTGTGGTCGTAGCCTATGCATAATAAAAATCTTGTGGGTACTTACGCAACTAGTGAAATACCTAGAGTTTTACAAACATTGTTAAGACCACAATCGTTGTCCCATTTTATTATTAACTGCAAGAACGGCCATTCCTTTCACTCTTTCAGCCATGTAACACGTAGCCTTATAGGTAAATATGTAGGTAGGTACATACTTTCTGGTGCGCATTCGACTCTAATTCATCTCCTCAGAAGTAAAATTAATTACTTCTATGGTTCGAATTCACGAAAAACTTTTAAATCTGAAGATTATATTCTTACTGAAGAGAAGGAATTGATGAACAAGTCATTCATTGGAGTATTAAGCTTCGTAGCAGATGGTTTGTAACGATAATGAAGTGAGGAAAATAGCTTGAAGTCTCACAAATGTACCTACCTAATAGAATTGAAAGGAAAAAACGAAATTATGCGTTTTGTTCACGTCATTTGATAAAGCATTTGTGAAGAAAAGTAGGTAAAGACAAACCACTGAGTCACATATATGTATACTAGCAGTCGCTCCGGCTCTCTTTGCTCGCCTCCACGCCCAGCCGGGGTGTATTACAATTGAAACATGTAGGAGTAGATAGAAACGTAAGTACATGTGAGGACAAAATACATTACTGCCGCAAAATGTGGTGCCATGGTACGATTGGTATTATAGTAGCGGATATAGGCCTTTCAATGTGGATAGAAGGGGTCTCGCCGTGGGTAAAGAACTGAGGCACCTCGTGGTACAGCAACGTTTCCTCAGGGCTCACTCTGCTGATCAGGGTGGCTTTGTACCATGTCATTATTACCCAACAGTCCTAAAGAGCCTCAGGAATCACTCTGCAGATCATGATGGCTCCATACCCAGTCATTATTACTCAACAGTCCTAAAGAGGCTCCGTATCAAATTTCAGCATAGTAGGATGAATACGAAAGATATTAGCCTCAGGGCTAATTCTGCTGATCAGGGTGGCTCCGTACCCTGTCACTATTACAGGGCAGTAAGCCTGCCAAAGACTAACCCAAGGGGCGAGGGGCTAGGTTAGCTTTGGCAGTAAGTACATGCGAAGGAAGCGCAGCTTCTGCTGTGGCTTCAAAGGCGGGGATCGGTGTCTGTCCTAAGACAAAGCACTCCTGATCCACCACCTTCACTTTATGCTGACGGCCTGACGGGAGGGACCAAGGAGACCGACCCACACTTAGAGGGGTTGACCACTAAACCACACCTGGCTAGCTGCTCAGCAAAGGCATAGAGGGCGATCTGTAAGCCCTCACGGATTTCTGCAAGCAGGATGACATCATCGGCAAAGGCCAATGCACCTACTCACACCCCAGGGGCGAGATCAAACCCTATTTCAGCCGGCAGCTTACCCAAGGCTGTATCTACGACCAGATTGAAGAGGAGTGGCGACATAGGATCCCCCTGGCATACCCCACACCCAATGACCACATCCCCTGAAATCTCACCTCCTGCCTTGAGGACTGTCACGCCCTCGTGGTAAAGACAAGAAACATACTCAATTAAACGAGTAGGTGCCCTGACACCACGAATGCAATCGTTCAGGGCTAAATGGCTTACAGTGTCAACGGCCTTAAATACACACACCCAGGCACGCACACACACTCGCGCACAAACACGCAAGCACACACACGCACGCGCGCGCGCACACACACAGTCTCACATTTATGCACAACTGTTACCACCAGGATTTGAATTTAGGAATGCAAGATATGAATCGACCACTCTAACTATTATTCCATTGGGCCTAAATGGGTGAGAATAGCAACAAAGGGTATAGCTATATAGGGTGTCAAATCAAATTTTAGAATAGGCCCAACTCAAAAACATATCCGTGTTAAAAAAAGCACACGATTTGCCTACACTGATTTGAACTTGGAACTACAGTTCTTGGGGGCACATTCTTGGTACAGGTTTTTGCAAGGAATTTCCCAAGGGTGTGAAGGATGAACGGCTTCGTCTTGAATACATGAATACGTGACGATGTAAGGACTCAGAGAGAAGAGGTTAAAGAACAACCACAGTTTTGACGAATTGTTTTTTTATGTACGTAATAAAAATAACTATCGTTTTTAAAAATCAGACTTTAAGTAAAAACTCACGAGATGTACAACTCTATTTATATTAAAGCAATAACTTCATAAAAATACGACGCAAAATTTTGATTCTGCATAATAATAATATCACTTTTTATGACCACAATAGTGTCATGTTGGTGTAGACCGATATCTTTGCTTCGACGATTAGGAGCTGGAATAAAACAAAATGCGAGCAAATTAGTTAAGGAGTGACAAAGGGTAGGTAAAGGGTGAAGGCAAGCACAGAAAAATCATAGCAAAGGTTGGAATAAACTTCTCGAATATGTTCACAGCTACATTAAGAATTAACTTTTTCCCAACTAAATGAATTCCCGTGGAAATAATAAGCACGTTTACTGAAACTGCCAATCACTAGCAAGATCTTTTCATAGATGATGGCAGGAATATCTAAAAGTAAGCGAATTTTCATAGAAAATGAAGGCATTGCAATGGCTCGGAAATTTTTAAAATAAATTTTTTTGAAAAATGTCTTCATTGAAATCCATTTTGGGGCATTCTGAAAGGATTCCTGAAGGTTGCGCTTTTTCATATACCTATATATACAAGGTGATTCCCTCGCAGATGCAAAAAAAAATTTGGGTGAAATTACATCAAAAATGGAGTAAAATGCCGCCAACTGGATATTTTTATCTCAATCCGTTCTCGAGATATGATTTTTTAAAGGTTTTTTCAGGAAAACCGTGTTTTTTTCCTCTTAAACTCGAATTTCTCCACCTTACTTCATTCAATTTTAACTTTTGACCACATTTTCGGAATCAGCATTAAATTTCCTATAAGAACAGTGTACTTGAGTTCTTAAAAAGTACCATCCAAAGGCCCTCACATCAGCTCAAACATTGACGATTTTGAAAAAAGAATATTTCTGAAAATCTTTAAAACTTTACTACTCTTCCAAAACGAATCCTGGAAACTGGCAAATCTCATGAAAACTGCTTCGTCTAATACTCTTTCCAACGGTATAATCAAGTTTACTTTTATTTTGTTATTTAGTGGAGAAAATTATGTTTTAATGTTAAAAAATGTGGGGTTTTCAATGAAATTGTTGGTTTTCTCGAAAGATGACCCTCCATGAACCTACGAGTATGGGGTCGGTTTCTATGTATTTTTCACGCTGTATCGAATGGTAACATTTGTAGATCTCTCCAACTCCGTTATAACCAAGTTTTACACTTAAAATCGCAAATGTTTAGTTTGTTTGTTACGATTAAATGTATGTGTGTTATGGGGTAAAACTAGTTAATTAAAGTGTAAAACTCGATTATAACGTAGTTGAGAGATCTGCAAGAGTTTCCATTTGACCCAGCGAGAAAAAATACATAGAAACCGACCCCATACTCGTTGGTTCATGGAGGGTCATCTTTCGAGAAAACCAACAATTTAATTGAAAAACCCACATTTTTTAACATTAAAACATTATTTTCTCCCCTAAATAACAAGATAAAAGTAAAATTGATAATACCGTTGGAAAGCATATTAGATGAAGCAGTTTTCATGAGATTTGCCAGTTTCCAGGATTCTTTTTAAAAGAGAAGTAAAGTTTTAAAGATTTTCAGAAATATTATTTTTTCAAAATCGTCAATGTTTGAGCTGATGTGAGGGTCTTCGGATGGTACTTTTTAAGAACCCAAGTACATTATTCTTATAGGAAATTTAATGCTGATACCGAAAATGAGGTTGAAAGTTAAAATTAAATGAGGCAAAGTGGAGAAATCCGAGTTTAAAATAAAAAAACACGGTATTCCTGAAAAAACCTTTAAAAAATCATATCTCGAGTACGGATTGAGATAAAAATATGCGGTTGGCGGCATTTTACTCCATTTTTGATGTAGTTTCCCCCAAATTTTTTTTTGCATCTGCGAGGGAATCACCCTGTATAGTTGAGGTACATAATGACCAGGCTATTCGATGTTTTTGAATGGTTTTTTATTGTCCTGCGACGTTTCGATCTTGGAGCAGGACCCTATTCATGCTGATTGAACAACCTTGAGGGTTGGATGGAAACGAGTCTCAATGGTGGTGCGATGTTCCGTGATCTGTCTTTGCTGATAATTTCGGTGAAATTAGACAATAAATCCAGCTCGAAGGACCAAATGTTACAGCCTAGGAATGATGTGGACTGTATAATTGAGTGAACAGAATGAACTGGAACAAATGAACTTGTAACAATACTATAAAGAAATTGCACATCAGTACTTCAGTAAGCGATATAAAGCAAGATGAATTTTGGTTATGCGGATGTATGTGCTCCAGGACCGAAACGTCGCAGGGCAATAAAAAAACGCTGCAAATTATTACACAAAGGTTTATTATTTATGCATTAGACAGCCCTTCTACGTATATCTCTCGTCCATAATTATTAAACGCCGCTTATAGTATACTTAGTATCGGAACTCGGAGCTTCGGACCCCACAAATGGGTTCAATCCATTACAGCAGCAGAACCTCACAATTTTACGCTTTTTAATATAGTTTATAAACAAAACAATTTATTACCAACTCATCTTTCCAACACATAAAAGTGTTACCTATACTGTATATTGATATCATTTAATTGGTCAAATTTCAAAAAATGTGCTGACAAAATCACTGAAAATGGCTAAGAATCTTTAAATTGATATTTTTTAGCATAACATTGGTCAAATAAAGTTTATCAACTATGAAATAGAACATTCAAAAATTTATGTACGAAATTATGCTAAAAACTTGAACTTCATTAAATTTTGTTTTAAAAAATCTATAAAATTGCAAAAAATAGCCTAAAATCCAAAATCTCTTTTTGAATAGAAGAGTATCATTTAGAATACTTTTTTTTCATAAAATTAATAGCTAACATTTTCTTTTCACTCATAAATCTCCAATTTCTATACAACTTGAAATTTACAACAACAAAAAAGACACTTTTTCACCTATTTTTGGCTCATAGCACCCATGAGAGTGGAGCGATCGAGCTGGCGAGAAGTTAGGACCAACTAGACCCAAGTGGAGTCTATGTGCGAAAGAACAGATTTTTTAAGTCAATTCTAAGGCCTTTTATGGCCCGAACGGCGGACGGACATTTCGAATTTGGATTCTACGCACCTTGAAACGTAAAGTGATAAAGTTTGAGGGGGGGTTATAATTTTTACTATACGATCACATAGGCTTATTATTGGAAATAATAAACCAAAACGATTTTTTTAGACAATTTATTTTACTCAAAAAGTGCTGCCCTACGAACTCATCGTTTCTTTTAGGATGCTTGATTTTTTGGAAAAAAAAAGGATTTCATCTCAGTCCTAAGGAGTGAAGAATTGTCTGGAATGACATACACACACACACACACACACACACATATATATATATATATATATATATATATATATAGCATTTCCGAATTGAGTTAAACTTTTTCCATGTAGGTTTAGTCCTTTTCCATTTAGGTTTAGTCCTTTTCCATTTTGGTTTAAACCTTTTCCATTTAGGTTTAGTCCTTTTCCATTTTGGTTTAAACCTTTTCCATTTAGGTTTAGACCTTTTCCATTTAGATTTAAACCTTTTCCATCTAGATTTAGACCTTTTCCACTTAGATTTAAACCTTTTCCATTTGGATTTAAACCTTTTCCATTTGGATTTAAACCCAGGAAATTATCGTGGAGTTAGAGGTAAAAGTACCCAAGTCACAAATTCAACACGTGGGAAAATCAAATGCAGAATATTATGATTATTTAACTGTTGTTATTATTGGTGATCAATATCATCAAACTATGTATCCAACCTAAGAAAATAATCATATTTACCAAACTAACTTTTGACATTTTAATTTGATTTTTGCACAATATGGATTTACCTCTTCGATACTTTTACCTCTAACCCGACGTTATTATGCCACAACTTGAAAATTAAATCATGCAAGTGTTTTTTTATGCACAGAAATGTAATATATATAATAATTTAATTTTCAAGTTGTGGCATAATAACGTCGGGTTAGAGGTAAAAGTATCGAAGAGGTAAATCCATATTGTGCAAAAATCAAATTAAAATGTCAAAAGTTAGTTTGGTAAATATGATTATTTTCTTAGGTTGGATACATAGTTTGATGATATTGATCACCAATAATAACAACAGTTAAATAATCATAATATTCTGCATTTGATTTTCCCACGTGTTGAATTTGTGACTTGGGTACTTTTACCTCTAACTCCACGATAATTTCCTGGGTTTAAATCCAAATGGAAAAGGTTTAAATCCAAATGGAAAAGGTTTAAATCTAAGTGGAAAAGGTCTAAATCTAGATGGAAAAGGTTTAAATCTAAATGGAAAAGGTCTAAACCTAAATGGAAAAGGTTTAAACCAAAATGGAAAAGGACTAAACCTAAATGGAAAAGGTTTAAACCAAAATGGAAAAGGACTAAACCTAAATGGAAAAGGACTAAACCTACATGGAAAAAGTTTAACTCAATTCGGAAATGCTATATATATATATATATATATATATATATATATATATATATGGTTTTTATAACTCAGAATACCTCAAAACGGATTTCAGTCAAGAAAATTTTGCAATCTACGAAAATTCTATAAAACGTTCAGTTTTGGGCACAAGAGGATTATGACAACGTAACCATACAAGGTATTTTTACCATCCAGTTTTCACTTATTACTGAACCAACAAGCAGAGCATTTTTGGATGTCTATTATTTGAAAGAATAAGGAAAAAGTCCAATTTAATGCCACATGAAATTAAAGGATCATAGGTTGTGCTATGAATTATAGTGATAGCATGCATTTTCGAGAAATATTTTCAGTATGAATGTAGGACTATGGATTTGCCATTGATTTCATCATAATATAACGAGAGGGCACATTATTAAAAGTATGAATTCTCGGCAAGCAAAACCATACAATTCATGGACCTACCTTTTTCGTTTCGTCAAAATCAAAGTGGACGGGTTCCGAGTTGAGCGTCACGTTCGATGCATGGTCAACGTTCATAATCTTGATCGTATCTATGACCAAATTATCCTTGTAGTTGGTCGCATACAAGTGGCTGAGAAGTTGTCCCTTGGTGGCGACAAAGTGCCCGAAACTGAATTTCGGCTCGACTGACCGACCGTCGTCCCAGTAGAATATGCCCGTAGCCTGTTTAGTGTCGTTCAATGGCACGATGAGAGCGAGAGAGCCAGCCTCACGCCTGTGATAACATCAGAAGCAAATAGTAAGAATCATAGTGCACTTTAAGTGTGATAGCGATGCAATTAAGTAGCAGGAGATGCAAGTAACGAGATGCAAAGAAAATTAAGTTTCATTACAATATTGTCGCATAGGGGTGGTACTGGTAGTTTTGTTTGGTTGGCAACCTACCCTTTCAATATCCCGTATGAAAATACTACCATGGTAGTAACCACCACCACCACACCAGCAGGCATCACTATGGTAATACTACCATGGTGGTGGTGGTGGTGGTCTATTAATAGATGTAACGTCTATCTCGTAGAGATTCACAAAATAGAGGGAGAATTTGCTGAGGAGGAGGGTGTAAATGGCAGAGGGGTAAATGTTTGTAAGGAGTTTTCTTAGTCCCTAGGCACATAACCAAAAATAAAGAAGTCACTTACACTATACTCCTCTCTGTATACATGCAAAACTAATATTAAATGTACATTGAACAAGCTGTATCAAGTGTAACTTACAGCTGCTTAGTAGTGACTGCGCCATTAACGTTGAATGTGGGCACAATGTAGCCACCCCTCAAGAAGACAGCGATTCGATCCAGCGGTGTGCCAACAACAACCACAGAACCAGACACGGGAAGACGCTCCAACGATGTGAAATTGTACCAAGGCCCTGAGTCTCCAATGTACGCTTTTACATAAGACTTCGACTGTAGCACAAAAATATAAATAATTAATTAACTCCATGAGGCAAGCGACTTCCAAAGTTAATTTTCATTCAAATTCAACTTATGATGCCAACTTTGAAATACTCGAATACTCGTAGAACCTTTTTTGGGAATACCAGACTGAATGAGAGGTTGATGTAAATAAAACTGAACATCATACTCATACCTACATGTTTCTTTCAACGTACTTAGAACACATTTTTACGGAACGAGACGTTCTGGAATAATCAAGTCGAGTCTCGAGACCCCTGAATTGCTCTTTAGTTCGACTACCCACCGCATGACATTCCCAGCGCTCCAGTCGCTGTGAGATTTTACACAGATCAGTTTTTTGCTTCAGCTACACTCACATCTCAAAAATACATAACATCACGTAGTCAATCCCTTGGTAAAAATTCAGATTAGTTGGTCAGGGTCTAGAGTCTCGTGACTCGACTTGATAGTTCAAGAACGTCTCGTTTTTATCATACCGAAAGTTGTCATCTAACAAGGACACATAGCAACGTCACGAAAAAATTACACGTAACAACGACATAAATTCAAAAAGGTAAGTGTTACCGCATTGCCTTGTGATCTGCTTAGATAAATTTTTAGCTATTCAAGCTATGAAACTAAAATATACTTTACTTAAAGTTTACTTTAAATTAACTTTAATTAATTTACTTTACTTAAAATTGAAAAATCTTCAAGATTTTCAGCCACTTTTAATGATTTTTAGCATACATTTTTGAAATTTAACCAATTTAATGTACTCAAAAGTGCTAAGGAGAGTTATCGTCTGGAATAGAACATACATTCATTCAACGGGAGGCGTGGGGGTGATACCAATATAACGTAAAAAAGGGGGTACTTCAAGAACTTGCCCTGCCCCCATTTTTCGATCAATTGTGCTGATTTTTTTTTTTAATTCACTCTTCATGTTGTCATCTTCCGATTGATTGAAGAATTTTCTTGTATACAACACTACATGATGTTTTGCATGAATTGCCAAATTGGAGGTTTTATCATGTCGTTCCTTCATCCACCAGCGCATGCCCCCAGGAAATTTACAGTATTTTTTTTAGTCATTAAATTCTCACACTTCTCACGGTAATTTAGAAAAAAATCGATCCGATACAACAAACAGGTCGGACAAAAAATGTTCCCGAAGAGTGGAAAACGTCGTTTTGAGGAAAACGAAATTTAAAAAAAGTCAGCTCTCGCGGACGGCGGCGCGACTCTGGCCGAAGCACTCGCTCGTTTCGTTTGGTGGAAACTTCTCTGTAAACTTATACTTCTCTCTCTAGAAACTATTGAAACACTGTCTGACACTTACGCAGGCTAGGACAGATAAAAATGATAAACACAAGTAGAAGAAGAGTAAGATAACCTCACCTTACATTAGCTTTATTTTGATAAAGCTGACTGTAAGCTGTACGCGAGACTGTATGTTTGTAAAATTTTGAAAATATATCCATTTTGTTCAGAAAATGATGTAGTTTTAGAAAATGTATTCACCCCAAAATTGAATTTCTTGACCCCCCCCCCCGCCTCCCGATAAGTACATATGAAAAACGCTGCAAATTATTACATAATGGTTTATTATTTCTGAATCAGATAGCCAGCAATAGTAACCTGTGTGGTGAACTCACCACCTCACTGGCCTTTTCAGGGCCACCAAAAATAAGTTCACACATTAGAACTATACAAAAAGACGTCAGGCTACGTCTAGACGAAACAAAACAAATAGCCGAAAAGATTATGCGAAATTCATAATCACAAGAGAAATTAACTCGTCGAAAGTTAAAAATACGACAAGCTAAACGCTCACTGCACGAGCGAAGCTTGACGAGCCGGCAAACATAACACACAAAAGTTGCCTTGAAACAAATGACTTTCAAATCCGATCAAGGGTGAACAAAGCCAGATGCACTCTACGGAGGAAAGGCGGAAGAAGATGTTTCAACTTCGGCTC
Source organism: Adelphocoris suturalis (assembly GCA_030762985.1). NCBI lineage: Eukaryota > Metazoa > Arthropoda > Insecta > Hemiptera > Miridae > Adelphocoris > Adelphocoris suturalis. Next base: position 7,526,195 of record CM061042.1, on the reverse strand, counting down.
ACCGGGCGCAATCAACCAAATCGGAAGCGATTTCTACTTCCGCACACGCGAGCGCTAGAGATCGACCGATACAGCCAATCAAATGCAGAATTCGACTTACGGACAGATATAAATATAGCATTTGATGGGCCGTCCGCTTATACCAATCTCAACCTCCGATCTGACGACTCTTCTCTTCCAACCTACTACGATTGAAGACGAAGCTTTCTACACGATTCTGCGACGAGAGATTCTGCTTTCTCCAAGCCTCCGGATAGCTCGAGATAATCACACTTCGTGTTACTCACTATCCTCTAGACGGTACCCCGACGTGGCTACACCGTCTAGCTTCAACTCGCCACCCGGATCAGAGGAGCAATCCACTGATCGTCCGCTGGGACGAGTTTCAAGTCTTGTCGCCCGGGTCTCTGAAATTATTCACAGACCGTCCGCAGGGGCAAGCCAATCGATCATCAAGCAAACCCTCACACGGGTTGATCGATTGACACGGCTGGACCCACCTCTTTCTGACGAGCTTCACTCAAACAGAAAAGGCTGGTTGTCCGCCCGGAGGACCCTCTGATTACCGTTCAGAAGCGAGTCCCCGCTAAATCTTGTTCTTTTTAGAACATAGATAAAATTTCCCAGATGGAGCGGACCCCATCGTTCCTCCTTTTGGGGGATTCTCGACTCGAAAGCCAAATTTCGCAGCTTGCCAACAAGGCGGAAATATTGGCACACGCCGAACATCAAGGTTCGAGCCGGCACGCGACCGAGGGTGACACTCACCCCTCTCGCCCGACACGTGGCATGGCCCACGGAAGCGAAAGGCCTGACCCCGGTTCGCCTTCAGACAAACCCGCGGGCGCGTCACGGCCCAGCCCCGTACAAGACCGGGGCTTCACTCATCTCCCTGAAACACGGCGAGATCGAGCTTTTGGTGTGACACAATCATACGCACCTCCAGAGGATGTCAACTACATAGTCAATCAACACCCGACCCCCCTAACGGGGAGCTACGGCGATTTCAACTCAAACGTAGAAATCCCTACACCTTTCTCCACCGAGTACGTGGTCAACAGGAGCGCTTATCACACTCTTCAAGTGCATAATACGCACGAAAACAAAGGTACTTTTCAGTACCCCAAACATACTATCTCATGTCATAATGAGAACATCCGGCTAGAGCCCGAATATCAATCTTCCCCAAGGGAAAAATCTCACACAGACCAGCGTTGCGAGGACCGGCCTGAGACAACCTTATTTCGTAACACACACACATCCTATCAGTCGAAATATGACAGTATGCGAGATAATAACGGTACTTTCTCGTACCTTTCACCTGAACACTATCCAGTTTCAAGTCCACATGACCATCGGAATAACATGGTTCGTGATATTCCTCTGGGAATTCCTACTCCCAGTCAGATCTATATAAATCCACTACAACCAGCATGTTCTGGGGCGTTCCCCAGTCTCTTTTCTGGTATCCACCTCTGTTCTTCCTCTCACTCGACCCCCCCCCCCCCTCATCCCCCTCACCACCCACCATGACCCCCTGCCAAGCGCGCCAGGCCTGCACGCGTGCGTAAGTCTAACACTCAAAGCCTCGAAAAAGACATTTTTCGCCAATAGCATCTATGCGAGTAAAGCGATCGGGATGGTTAAACGTTAAGACCAACTAGACCCCAAAAGGAGTCTACGTGCGAAAGAACCGGTTTTTTAAGTCGATTCTTAGGCCTTTTATGGCCCGAACGGCGGACGGACATTTCAAATTTGGATTCTACGCACCTTGTAACGTAAAGTGACAAAGTTTGAGGGGGGGGGGGGGGGGGGTTATAAAATTTTTTTGCTACACGATCACATAGGCTTATTATTGGAAATAATAAACCAAAAGCGCAAACTTCAGGAATCGCTTCAGAATGCCTCAAAACGGATTTCCTTGAAGCAATTTTTCAAAAATTATGATTTCAACATTTTTAGAGCCATTGCTGTAGCTTCATTTTTGATGAAAATTCGCTTAAAGTAAATTGAATAATAATTTTTGATCGAGTAAAAAAATTCTTAAAGATTCGAGGAAAAAAGTTATTCAACAGAAATACATAAATTGAACTGAAAAGAGATTTTTAAAATGTGAACAACGTACTTCATCCATAGCAGGAATGATTAGAATTGAGTCTCCCCAGAAAAACTGGTGATCAACTGTGTAAGAGTCGACTTGATCAGGAAATCTGAAAACAGCATGTATGTAGTTTCATTTATGCAATATCATTCTGTCTAACTTACAAGATGAAACAGTGTTAGGGAGTCTTAAATCGACAAGGTGGCCGCTAGTTAGGCTGTCCGTCCAGTGGACGCGATTTTTCGCGAAGAGGCGAACAGGCGAAAAGAGGCGAATTCGCGCGAACGGTTCGCCTCCCTTTCAAACACACTGTTTTAACTGAGAGCCCGTCCACACGAAGTGGGGCGAAAGCGACGAGAATCAAACCAGTTTGTTTTTCAACGTGCCAACAAGCGAAATGGATGTTGACAGTGTGTTTGAAGGGAGGTGAACCGTTCGCGCGAATTCGCCTCTTTTCGCCTCTTCGCGCGAAATCACATCCACTGGACGGACAGCCTTAGGGAAATCATGGAAAGGTTAGCAAATTTGATGCATCAGAAAATTTCAGGGAAAAGTCAGGGAATTCAAGAGGCACAGGGATATTCTAGAGCGGGTATCTAGAACAGTTATCAGGGGTTACCCCTGCGTGGTTGCTCCCAAACTCAGGGTAACCCTGCCCCGGCTCTAAACAGCAGGTTAGCCCGCCGATTGTTCAGATAAGCTCTGTGATTGGCTATAGCCATTGGAAGAAAGGAAGATGGCGCCTTATGCGAGCTCCGCTCGCTTCTTCAATTACCTAGCAATATAATTGCAATGGAATTCTCACGTCACGAAATCGAGTTGGTATAATTATAACTTCTGTCACCTAAAGACACACTTCTGAAATGAAGACCGTGCAGTGCAGTGAAGCACAACAAGATAGGGCTACAGTTTTATATATTAGGTGGTCAAATGCAAGTCGAATGATGACTACGTTTGCTAGCACTTAGCGCAACATCTACTATTAGGTGTAATAAAGTATTTTATTAAATTTATACCATTGGTATATGAACATGTCGCATTTTAGCGAATTTTTGAAGAAAATTGAGCTATTGCTCACGCCTCAAAATTTTGTAGAATGTGAATTTTTGAAAAAAAATTATGCAGAAATCCGTTTCAGGCTATTCTGAATCATATTCTGAAGTTTAACGCATTTTTTAATGTATGTATATATGTATGTATGTATATATGTATGTATGTATGTATGTATGTATGTATGTATATATGTATGTGTCATTCCAGACGATAACTGTCCGTAGAATTGTGCTAGAAACTTCAAACAAATTTTAAAATGTTAAGGGCACAAAACGAAAGTTCAAGTTCGTTGGCCAGCTTGATCGGATTACATCTTCGGGTTGAAATTTTCAAAAATGTAGTCAAAAATTTCAAAATAGCCTGTTTTTTGCGATTTGTCGTGCGAAATAATTCTTTCAGCATACTAACATGTGGTATATTCGGAATCAGCGTAAAATTTCCTATAAGAATATGTATCAAGTTTTCAAAAATTTCAAAGTTGAAAAATCAGTCAAAAATCGAAATAATGCCGTTCGCTGGTTGTAAAAATCGGTAATATTCTTCAAAAATTCGCTCATGGGGTCATGCTGCATGACTGGACTTTTATACTAACAATGGCCATAACATCAGCTGGTCTAACCCCAGAGGCAGCTGTCCGAACCCCCGACTCGTGATTCAGTAACGCTTTGATAACCCTTGACTTGAGTATATCTTGCGGGTTTGCTGCCCCTAGTGTTAGCTTTGTATCTAGATACTTGGCCTTGGAGTAGGTATATCGATTAGGTTCGTAATTTGGAGTTGTTGTAAATACCCTCCTAGTTGAAGATGATAACTTCACTCCATTCCCTGCAGAACCAAAGCCAATAGCCGCAAACAATCTACGACCTGGTTTTTGTATACAACCAGATGATTAATGTTCCCTGAGTTAGGTTGTAGTTCGGAATAGTATAAATAGATAAATAAACGAATGAATAAATAAATAAAAAAATCCCGGATTCAGCTCTTTGTTGGAAGCTTCCATCTCGACTACATACATATTCCATCTCGAATACATATTTATTAAATTACTAGCCGCTCCGGCTCGCTACGCTCGCCTCCACGTCCAGCCGGGGGGCAAGCCCCCCGGACCCCCCATTCAATTGCTCGCTTCGCTCGCAAAGTGTGGCATGTAGGGAATATTGCTCGCTTTGCTCGCAAAGTGTGGCATGTAGGGAATGTTGCTCGCTTCGCTCGCAAACGATAGATCCCTAAGGGTAGGTTTAACTTCTGTAAGGGATGCTGCTCGCTTCGCTCGCTTGAGGAAGTTATACTGCCCACCCAACTTGGCAGACGTTTTTTTCTGTTGGAAATTCTTACAAACAACTTAAACCTTATGAAACTACGTGGAACCACAAAAGGTTTATTCGGGGATGTTGCTCGCTTCGCTCGCAAGGTATTGCTGTATATTTGTAGGAAAAAATCCGAATTTATTCTGTTGACATGGCTCTCGCTTCGCTCGCAAGGTATACCTGTACACCCTTCAAGACGTAAGTGCGTGTACCTGCTCGCAACCCGTTCCCGTCAGGTGCAAGCCCCGCCTCATCGAACCCCTGACTTCGTAGAGCCTTCTCGCGAACACGGCAAAATTAATTTCTGATGTTAAACGCTTCTTCTCGCTTCCGCTTGCGATTTGACCGACTTAACGTCACTTTTTTCGATATCCGATTTCGGATTCAGATTCGGCGGACCCAAAGCTGTATTTCGCCCGCGAAAACCGTTCCGAAAAACGTACCTTTATGGGGTATATTTTAATCGGAAAAAACCAAGTTTTTCGGCGGACTTTTCGAGAAAACGGGTCCGTACTCTCGCATTTTTTTAACGCATTTCCCGATACTTTTTTCGCGATCCGATCGCGCCGTCGTCTTCCTCGTTCAAAAACCTACGAAACCCGTATTTTTCCGGAATTGTCAACGGCCGTTTAGAGGGGTAGGGGAAGCGGGGAAGTCCAAAAAGCGCACATTAATTCTTACTTCGACCCCCCTCCCGCCCTACGGCCCATGGTTCGGGTGGGATTAAACAATTTTAAATTCGCTCGCTCCCACTTTTGGAAAATCTCAAGAAGATCCCCCCACTCGTACACTCCCCCCACTCAGCCGTTTGGCCGTGCATAGACACGACAGACAAACAAACAGACAAACAGACGGAGTTTCATTCTTATTAATAATAGAGATAGAGATAACCGAGTACATCTTGGCCATAGAATTCGAGCGTTCCAAAGGGTAAGTGGTTGGCTTAGGGCGTTGAAAGCGTTGGCAGCATCCAGGATTAAGATTCCTTTAACAGTTATTTTCTTCGAACAGCTGCGAGAATCCATGAACTGCACCCTCAATCCCTGATTTGGTACCACCACAAAGTTGATCCGCTCCACATTCATCCTGGAGGTCCTCACCAGTTAACATTGCCAATGTTTTTGCACAGAGTCTATGGAGCACCTATGGAGGGGGCCTCGTCAAACGAGGGCACGATATGATCAGAGACGAGGTTGCTGGTAGGGCAACACTTGCCACGAGGGGAGTGATGGTCGAGCCAGTCATGCAGGAAGGTGATGACAGACCAGGTCTGATCGCCGACATCAAGGTTCATGAGGTTTGGGATCGTGATAGGGTGGCCTTTTTTGATAATCACGCAATAAACGCCGACGCCCCTTCCGAATTCCACGACTGGACCTCCATCTCTGAGGAAGCAGCACGAGCGAAACATCGCAAATACGACTCCGCAGCCGAGGATCATTCGCTCCGCTAGTCTGCTCGTGCGAGGGAGTGCTCTATCGAGAATTCAAAGCCTTTTCGAAGAGAATGGTGGACGTTCTTGCTGGAAAGTGGGAAAAATCAAGGTCCCAAATTGCTAGATGGATCAGGGTCAAATTGCAACAGATCCAGCTCCCTAAGACTCCCCAGCTCCAGATGACCACTGTTTAGCTGGACAAATCTGTTGGACTCCAACAAAACGACGGACATCGGCCTAGAAGAACCCCAGGAACTGAACCACATCCTTGTTTTATATTTCTGGAAAAAAAAAACCAACCCCGCTATCTCAAGGTTTTGCCCTGATACTAAATTTGTCCCTAACCAATTAACCACTTGATTGATATCATGAATAAAATTTAGATTCTCATTTAAAAAAAAGTAACTCAGTTGTTTGCCAGTATTATTTGTGCTTGTGTGTAAAGGTCGTGGTGAATTAAAAACATACTCGTAGAATGTGGGGCGAATCACGGGTAGTCCAGAATGCTGGTTAACAAAGAATAACGTGTAGAGGTAGGGTAAAAGAGAGTATCTGATGTTCAATGCCGATCTAACGGGATCTTCGATGCCCAAAGAAACTGGGTCTTGGTCCTGAAACAAGGGTCATCCGGTAAAACATCGATGAAATATGAATACTTATCTATATTCAATCGAGTAGGTAACACTGAACTCGGGGTTCCCAAGCTGTGGAATGGGCCAATGGGGGCCCACTCAAACCCAATTCTTGGCATAAATTCCACCCTACAACTTACAATGCAATCGTCAGAGTTGTGATTTCTGGAAAACGGGTAGAAAGCTCCAAGCTGATGCCACCTTAGACAAAGATTCTTGGAAGTGTTGCCGTTGAACCCGCAAATGTCAGCACCCACCATTGGTTGACCGAGAAGGTTGAAAGTCATGATATCTGCAATGCAAAAAAAAAAAAAAAAAAATTCTTTAGCTAATACAAACTAAATCACACACAACAAAGTTGTGAAAACCCATTTAAAAAAATGGTGGACAATTTTTATATAATTTTATTATTATTTTTTTAAATTCATTTATTTTTTGTTTTTGATACTGATGATAACCTAACAATCAACATATATTTAACACTTTAACTCTATATTTAGTGGAAATACACAACGTTTTTCATTAACCAGTTTCTCCCTGAACTCGTGCTAAGTAAAATAGAATAAGATTAATAAATAGCGCTAGAGAGCGAAGAAAATGCAATTGTGGTTTTATCGATCATTTCCAATAAAATGTTCTACTTTGAAAAATACAGAAACCCTTCATTGAGAGAATTTTCCCATTCATGGTTTTCAAACATTTGACCAATCTTTTATCACTAAAACATCCATAACATCCTTACTTAACAATCAATACTAAAACGAACGAATGCCAAAGAGTGATAAATTTACTGTCACCTCATTTTATAGTAGGTTTGAGGGCAGAAATCATAGACAAAGCCTGAGTGTGTGTGTTCACTCGTACTCACCTAAATGGAGGGTCACCCTACACTCACCAGTTTGAATTCATAGTTGAGTGGGGTGGTTCAGTCAACAGTTAGGGGCACACTCAGATTACACGAGTTTGACAGTGCACTCAAGGGACACTCAACGCTTTTTCAACTCAAGTTGGCAGCTCTGACAGTATGTAGTAGTGGAATTTTCCCTGGTTTGAGGGAAAAAGGAAGTGAAAATTCCCTCTCACATTCCACACTGATCAATAACAGTTCTCAAAGGTTACTCATTTCTTAGCGTTTTTGCTTTTTATGCTATTATCCTTGTTCCTTGGGGAGACAGCAGACAGGACATAGGACTTATCAGACAAAGACGAAAGTTATGGGTGAAGACACAAAGTTGTTTGTGTGTTCAAGGGCTGATAATTTGTGATTATTATTTATAGAGTTATAGTATTGGATTGTATAATTATGTATAGAGTTGTGACGGAAAAGAAGTGGGGAAAATGAGAAAACAATGATTCGCCAGTTAGTTTTGAAGAACAGATATGTAGTTGAAAATAAGAAGAGTTATAGGTATGATGAGACTGTTGGACAAAAAGAATACGTGAGGTTTTGGGAGAGCTTCAAGCAATCACATTTTCTTGAAATTCTCATTGATTGTACATCCTGATGAATGGAAAGTAGGTAGGTACCTTCCACCAACTCATTCCACAAACCAAGATGAATCGGAAAACCATACACTACAAACTTGCTATGTTGGGATCGCATAAAATCAAAGAGCAACTCGCACTTTCAGCTGTGGTTGTTATAAATCCTTTCCATTTAATTTGGGCTCCTTCAGGTTCGTAGTTGTCCATGACTGTCTCTTTCCCGAATAGGAATAGTTTGCGAAATATTTCGTTGTTGATTGTATAACATTCAAATGGGATCTGTTGGTCACATCAAACATGTACTCAACTACCGTTTAGGAACAGCCTACCTACTCTTATGTAGTTTTTGAATAAACTCCGAACTAAATAAACGATGTAAGCTCTACTATATTACCAGTACCTATACTTACGTGTAATAATAAAACAATATGGTTTAGTTAATTGACCGCTAGGTAATAATTATGACAGTTTTTTGGGGTACTTGAGAGTCGGTCAGACTCTGAGACACTCACTGACCGACTCTCAAGAACCCCAAAACACTGTTGTAATAATAAAAGTTATCAGCTGACGCACTTAAGTGACCTCCTGCCATCACTCAGGATATTACACTGTTGAGCTGAGGGTGAAACTCCCTCAATACCATTTTTTGCTTATGAATCCTGTAGTGTGCATTTGGGTTGCACACTCAGTGCACCCTCAGGATCTCCCTCAAATCACGTCTATGAATCGCAGAGTGTATGAATTCCCATATCGATACACTTAGGGGCCCACTCAGACTCAATTCCCGTCTATAAATTCCGCCCGGAAGGTCATAAAAGAGTCTGAACTGAAATAAACTCTTTCTCCAATAATCGAAAAAAAGAATTCTCTAAATATTAAGCTTTTTTTCTTTTGGCCAAAATTACAGGGGTGCTACTATATGAAGGAACATCCCACTGTTTCAGCATTCCAATAGTGTATTTAATGTTGTTCAAGTTATAGCCTCGTCCTCCACTGGAAGCGACTTAGCGACTATGCGACTTCCGCTAGGCGACTGGGGAAGCGACTGAGCTCCTCCATTGGAGGCGACTTAGTCGCGCGAAGTCTGTGGTGGTGAGTAGGTCAGTGACTGCATTTATTTTTGGTAAAATGGACGACGTAGATAGTTATTATTTGCTGGATAATGCTGTCGTAAATTTCCTTCGGATGAGAAGGAAATAACGAATGTTCTGGATGAACCCGATATTGACAAAGAGGGGATTTGGGTGAATTTAACCACCTCCACGATGAGCTGAAGGGAGATAAAGGGGGTTTTCAAAGGGGGTTTTTCTTCAGGAAACTGTTTTTTCCCTCTTTTGAATCTGATTTCTCCATTTTACTTGTTTTTATTTCAACTTTTGACCACATTTTCGGAATCACCGTTAAACTTTCTATAGGCATGGGGTAAATTTTTTGGTTTGATTTGGTCAATTTTACTTTTACCTTGCTATTTGGGGAAGAACATTATGAGGCGGGGAGAATTTATGGGGCTGTACTGGGTAGTCGAGCCTCTTGGGGCGGTACGAGGGGGCTCTTACACCTTAGATTTACAAAAATAACATCCCAATACGAAGATTCGTTGTTTCATGTAACTGGAGAATCGCAGTGCGGGTTTCGAATAACGAACATAAAATAGTATGATATTTTAATAATAAAAGGTGATGTAGAAAAAAAAAAAAAAAAATGTATATATATATATTGTATGTCAACTGGCTTCACCAACAACACGTATATTTTACTTCTCAAAAGTCTTTACATCTGACTTGGAAGATCCAGCACATCAATCATTCACATGAATAGGACCCAGCTCCTGGGTTGAAACGTTGTGATTAAACACCTAACAAAATTCAAGACTAGACTGGTCATTCAACCTCCCGAATATAGATATATATCACTAGTTAACCAAATACCAAAATATATACATATGTATGTATGTATGTATAAAATGATAATATCAAGATTAATAATAAAATGCGTAAAACTACTTTACAGTGGAGTAAAATGCCGCAAATTGCACCTTCTTATCCCAATTCGTCCTCAAGATATGATTTTTAGGCTTTTTCTGTACGAAACTGTGTTCTTCCCCCGAGAAAACATGGGAGGGGGAAGCCAGTTCGCTCGAAGACAAGCGACTGATCCCATCCGGATGGGATCAGTCGCTCGTCGCCTCAAAATACGCGAAGTCGCGTCGCTCAGGTCGCTTGCAGTGGAGGAGCTTTAATACGTTTCAAGCTTATGGGATTAGTCGCTTATATAGTCGCTTCCAGTGGAGGACCACCCATAGGGTAATAGTTAGTGAAGACATTTGCCCTCAAGTGTCAAAAAAAGAAAATAAAATAAAGATTTCTGCAACATTATGATTTTCTATGAAAATTTGTTTCTATTTTATTTATTTCACGCTGAATCGAATGGTAACTGCAATCCTTCCCTGTGGAAATATTAAAACAATCTTGAAGATCAACATTAAACATTACGTTACAGTGATCAAAAAAGAAAAGAAGGTATCTAGGGTGGAGGGACCAGTGATTGACAGGGCCCCAGTGATTGACATCTCACCAAGAAGTTTTAATAATAAGGCATTTAAAAGTGTTTTACGGGCTTGATCCACTTGAATTTTGAGGCAAAATACCTTCTATGTAAAGTATAAAGGCGGGCTTGGGAAAAGGTTTCAGGCGGGTTTTGTGAAATCTGGAGAAGTTTACCCAACAGAACCTCGTGTTGTAATTTCTTTGGTGCTGTTTCTTGTGATTTTGCTAAGGAGGTAAGCGTTTTATTCTGCTTCACCATGCCGCCATCTACATTTCCAAATTCGATTGTTTCCATGGATTTTCTCAATCAGTTTTTTGTGCAGATTGCATTTATGCTATCATTTTTTGGAAATAATCAAAGATAACAAGTGAAAATGCAAATGTCAATTACTAGTTTCCAAACTGATGCTCCCCCTAGTGATTGACAAAACTGTCAATATGGATCTCTATTCGTTCTCGACATTCGTTCTTTATTTTTTATATTTATATAAATACATAGCAACTCACAAGCTGCTAGTTTACCATTAGAATCGTATTGTGACTATGGTATCAAGAAAACATTGTACCTATTTTGTGATGAAACATCCGGTGATATTTTCAACTTTGTCTTCATCAATACTCATATTAATTTTATATCAAATGCTCAATTTATTTGTAAAATGTTTTATTGATACAAGGAATCATTTATTGCAGAAGAATTGCTTTGTCAATCATAGTGTGTCAATCACAGGTACAACGAAAAATGTGGCTGTAAAATACTGGGTCAAAAAATTTATTTCGAAAAAAACGAATTTATGATGTTTTGTGGCTTGAATTAGTGAATTTTTCAATACCGAGCAGTTTGAGGACATTCTGATGCAGCAATAGATGTAAGATTCAAGTTTGAACAAACGATAAAACATAACTTAATTGCTTGTCAAAGTCAAAATGCCTCTTGAAACTCTCAACGCTGGCCCTGCCACTGTGCCAACCCCCAGGACTGGCCCAACTTTTTTCAACTTTTTTTCATAAGCACTTCGATTTGAAAACGATGCACTCTAGCGGCTAACTGGGGATGTACTGAATGGGTTTCATCAGGAACTGACCCCATTCAACGATTTCCAAAGTAAATCTGGATGTCCGAAGAAAGTGAGGTTCAACAGAGGGTCCTGTCATGGATGTCATGACGCCAGTACTCGGCGAGAGTGTTATGGTGTGAAACAATGGCCCCACCACCCTACTTCTGCATTATACGGAGGCCACTATTTTCAGAGTGCCCTGTAGTGTTGTAAAGTGGTTTTAAGAATTTTGTCCCAGCTTCCAAAACCCCTCTAAACCGGCCAACGTCAGGTCGTTGCCTGTCTCTGGGTTCAATTTATTTTCAAAACAAACGAAACATAGGTTCTGGTAGTATCTGAAATATACAGTAGACATAGACATATCCGGTCTATACGTCCAACTAATCTTAATTGTTACTAATGGATTGACTATTTGATGCTATGTATTTTTGAGATGCGAACGTAGCACGCATCCGGGCCACTGATCTGAGCACCATAGGGTGCTCTAAAAATAGATTGAACCAGTTACAGGCAACAAACTAATCCTTAAAGGTGATTGGTGGGCGGAAAAAAAATCTTCAAACCACAGGAATTACTGCCCATTGCACCATTGCAAAGTTCATTTTCATAATTTTCCTAACTTAACCACCACAGGGGGCTAAAAAAAGGATTATTTTTTAATAGGGGCTAAAAAAAAATGGTGGCTTCTGAATAATGAATAAGTACCAAAAAGTTCCAGTCATGCAGCATGATCGTATGAGCGAATTTCCATAAATGGTCGTATTACATTTATGTTAAATTCTGTTGAAATTTGAGAACTTTGGGGACAAATAAAAATTTTATTATACATTTTATAGCAAACTAACTTTTTTTCAGTGATATTCCAATGAACAAACGATTTTGTGGATTTTAAAATTTTTTTCAAGAGTTCCTATCGATTTTTAGCTTATTTTAATGAAATTCAAGTACATTTTTCAGTACTATTTTGTGCTTAAATTTTTAAATGTCCTAGTTCATGTTCGATTAATTTTTTTCGAGTAGCATTCTGCTAAAAAATAGAAATTTGTTAATTTTTAGTGGTCTTTTGCCTTTTTTAGTGATTTTTTAAGTACATTTTTTGAAATTTGACCAATTTAACGTGCTCAAAGAAGAAGTTTTTATCTCAATTTTATCGAGAGTTATCGTCTGGAATGACACATACATATATATCAGGGGTGCCCACAGAGGGGGGTCACGACGCAAACTGCGTCGTTAAAATTTTGGGGGGGGGGGGGGGGGGGGGGGGGGGTTAGAAAAATGAGTATTTTTTTAATTTTTGTATGAACAAGTAATAAGATTTATACTAACAAATTAATTAGTTACATTTGTAAAACAAGAAATACAACATTCTTTATCACATCCGTGTATCATTTACATTACCTATTTAATAAATATTTTAGTTGAGGGGGGGGGGGGGGGGGGGTTCGGGAGTTTGGGGGGGGGGGAGTTTGGTGGGGGGGGGGGGCTTGAGTCGTTGCGCTTGGGGGGGGGGGCACCCCTGTATATATATATATATATATATATATATATATATATATATATATATATATATATATATATATATATATATATATAAACGTTAAAATCCAGGAATCATTTCAGAATGCCTCAAAACAGATTTCGATGAAGAAAATTTTTGAAAATTTTTATTTTAAAATTTTTGGAGCCATTGCAATAGCTTTATTTTCTAAAAAAATTCGCTAAAAGAAAAATATTTGTCAAACAAATTCTATAGTATGAAACTTTCATCATCAATCTAAAGTAAGAAGCCAAGGAAATTTACCTCTGACAGATTGCTTCAAGTCATCCCAAGACGATGAAACATCACCAGTCCACATCCCTGAGAAGGCTGGAGACATCGTTTGACCTGATCGAGATATTATGAAACTCCGCTCTTGCCTTACTTGAGTGAGAGCACTGCAAATTTAATTTTAAAAAAGCTAGAGGACACGTTGAAACCAGATAAAATTTATGGCTAAAGGACAGTTTTATATTTTGGTAATAAATTTAAAGCAGAACTTAAAGAAGCACTTTGTCCAATTCCACATAAATAAAGAGTTACAATGTTAGATGGATTTCATCAATAACAAAGAATAACTGAATATAGATTAGAAAGAACACAGCTTATATAGTCACAGGTGAAGGGAGGGAGCAAGAGAAATCCCATTGGTCGAGAGAAAGGAAAGGGGCGGAAGGTTCAATCTCAATATATTTCACTACTGACGGGTCCATTACTGTAGAGCTCGAAATTACCTCCTTCACATTGTTAAAACCAGTTTGAGTAATTATAATCCTCCCTTCACTTCAACTGATTAGCTATAAACCTCTTTCACTTTGTTTGCACTTGATTGGTTGTACCCCCTGGAGGTAATTCTGAGCTTTACAGAAATGGGCCCATCAATGGAGAAATACATTGGGTAATAATGCCCCTCCTGCCCCTTTCTCTTCACTCACGACCAATGGGATTAAGCTCCTGTGGCAATTTCAGCTATGTCCTTTCTAATGTATTATCAGATATTATGATGATGACTTAACCGTCGAAATTAATATAATACTGTAACTCTTCATTTTCTTGAAGTCGACAACGTGCTGCACTAACTTCCATTTTTCCTGAAATGGATTTCCACAACTTCGACGCGAGTGATTTAGTTCACATAGGTATCAAACTTAGGTGAGTTCAAATACTCTGGAAGATTTAAATTCTTTGAAATAGGCCTATTGGAACAATGAACACTATTCTAATGTAAACTACACCCTGCCACCGTAGGAGTACAGCCGTGCTAAATCTCTCGAGGAGGAAAATAAGACTCTTGGTGGGAATCTACACAGGTGATGCAGTGTGTAGAATGTGCGGAGAGGAGGAAGAAACCGCCTCTCATCTTCTCTTTGAATGTTCAGCACTCGAAGCCAAACGATTCAGAACCTTTGGGACCCTTGACCCAGGGGAAATAGTACCGGTAGACGACCTTGTGGAGGGAATTCTCAGTCTAGTGGAGGAGGGGGATTGCTCCAGAACCAATAGGTTGGAAACAGGTGAGAGAACCGCACAATAAACCTCAGTTTCGGTGCGGCAGAGAGGGGAAAATGACCCCTCCCACGGACCATGAACTTAAATAATGTTTAGATTTGCCAAATAAAATAAGTTCCCCTGAGTCTCTCACACCAAGTGTCCGCAAAATGTCACCATTCTAGCTCAGAATTTACTGAATTCTTATTATCAAACCAAACATACCTTTCCTCTTTCTTCCTACTGCCTCATGGAAGCTCGCACTCTGGGACGACTCCTGGCTCCTCACGGAACCATGCGCTCAGTGGGCAACATCCTTTATCCTTTCAGCTCATGGGATTGCACACTCCAGGATGAAATCCTAATGGTCTTGCGGGACCACCCGCTCCGGGACAAATTACTTTACCTCACAAGACGCTCTTGGGTGAAATCCAAATCCTATTCTATCCATATTCACATCCTATCATACCAAATATAGGGTATTAATTTGACAAGGAGTCAAAGTCCGACTCGAAACCTTGTAACACAAAACACAATACGAGACAACATGGAAACTGTTTTGACATTTCATGTCTTTGCTATGGCACACAACCAAATTTTCGTTATGTAACGTTACGTAACGAAATATGCTCAATGATTATTATGATTCGTAGAAGTGAGGTAGGTAGGTACCTATATGATTATAGCTGAAATTTGGCTATATGATTATTATGATTTGGCTGGTAGACTCCTTAGGATGTGAACAATAAAGTGCAGAGGGTTTTGATCAACTGAGTGGCTCCTGAAGCTAACTTCTTTCCTATCAACCGTAGGAAGCTGAAATTTGGCTGGTAGCCTCCTTAGGACGTGAACAATAAGTTGTACAGGGTCTTGATCAGCAGAGTGGCTCCTGAAGCTAACTTCTTCCCTATCAACCGTAGGAAGCTGAAATTTGTCTCGTTAGGACATGAACAACAACGCTACTGGAGTAGGTGATGTAGTCTGGCTCGAATACACAGAAGAAAATGTCCCAATGTGTTGCAGACTCGTATGCAAGCATTTATGATTCTTAGAAGTGAGGTAGTTAGGTACCTATATGATTATAGCTCCTAAACTTTTCCATTTAGGTTTGTAAACAAATCCATGTCAACCTTACATGGATACCTAGTAGTTGTATTGATACTATATTCAATCGAAGTAAAAAGTTAGGTTTATAACTAAGAGTTGCAGTTATAATTTGTAGTCATACATTATGAATTCAACTAAATCGCGTTTTGACGACGAAGAAAGCAACGAAAAACGGTTAAAACGGGGTTCAACAGTGAAATCAACCGCCGAACGGCAACGCGAATATCGTGCTCGTAAAGCTGCAAATCCTTCTCCGTCTACAAGCGCCCAACAACCTTCAAATTGTAAAACCAACGCTGAACGTCAACGTAAATATGAGTTTAATTTTTGTTTTCTTTATATTGAAAAAAATGTAATTCACAGAGGAAGACAAGATTGCTAGAAGATGGAAGGGAAGAAGGAGGGAGGGGAAAGACATGAAATGTCCTAATGCGTTGCAGACTTGTATGCAAGCGTTTTCACTGGAATTCGTTTGTGCAATGTGCCAGGGCAAAGACATGAAAATGTCAAAAACTAGAAAATAATGGAATAAGAGGAAACTGCAACAAATGGTTTGAGAGTTACCTAACATCTAGATCTCAGATCGTTAGAATAAGTGATGGCTATGGAGATGAGGAACCAGTAAAAGTAGGAGTTTTTCGATTATACGTGCCAAAGTAGAGACATAAAATGTCTATAAAGCAATACGAGCCAGACGTGCAGAATGAGCTTATGCGTCATTGGGAAACGTTGTATTTCTATTGACATAGATCTACAACTAAATACGTACAAAGAGGTAGCTACAGCTTCTCCCAACGCGTAAGAGTTGTGCTCATAATAGTGAGATCTAGGGAACTGTTTAGCTGACATGCAGAGGGTGTGGTAGTTGAGAGCGCCACCATCGACTCCAGGAACATATGGGGGATTCTCGAGGTCATTCTGAGGACAGCCAGTGATGCTTCCATTAACGAAATTCGAAGGCTCGTTCATGTCCTGGAAACAAATAACGACACGCTACGATATCTTCGATGTATATATTATGATCCTGTGGAGACAGCAAATTGGCAAGCGATCTGACAAAGATGGGTGTAAGTGATTCTTAACTTAACTCTCATATATACGGGTGAAAGCCAATAAATCGTACTAAAAATGGAAAGAAAATGTTTTGAACAAATTAAAGCCTCATTTTCTTGAAACTAAAAGTGTGGGAATCCAGTTACAGAAAAAGGAACAATCGTTTGTGAAGCTAGTTTTGATCCTGATTTAATTTTAAATTATTCAACTCATTTCATCAATGAAATCGTGTGGAATGGTGTGCAGCGTGGGAAATTGCATTACTTAAGTGGTGGTAACACTATGGCGACACCATTTGATACCGTTGTGCCACCAAAAACTATACAGCTGATTCCGGATGCCTAGAGAGTCTACCTACCAAATTTCAAGTTGATAGCTCCGAAATTGTGGCTTGTAGCGCGAAACACAGGCACGCTGACAAATGCTAGCCAAGTCAAATTAGAGACTCGCTGCGATTATCAATAAAACAATTCGATAATAATAAGCGATAAGTATTGTGTGTATTTGCATGTTTAACCATGAGGGGACCCTTAGCAATGAAATTTTTACTTTCTTTACGCTTCACACTGCTTTGCCATTGTTCCATGGCATTTCATGTTATCATATTACTATTGATCTCTAGTACGGAATTGAATGACATACCAACCAAATTCCATCAAATTGAAGTTGGCTATGGAAATCTTCGATCAAACCCATCCAATACTCCAAACTCTTTGGGTGACCGAAATCGGGAAAAACAGTGGTCTTGGAATTCCACACCTGAAAGGAGCAAATAATCCCAGAATGAAGAAGCTTGACGACTTAGTCAATACATAGGTATATTTTGTTAGTTCAAGATTTTATTTAAAAATAAATAAATAAATAAAACCTTGGAAGCTCAACGAATTTTAATGCAAACAAATACGAGGTCTGTTCGGAAAGTTCGTATATTTCCTACAGGGGCCTGAGGACTAGGGAGAGGGGCAGCCGTCCGGTTTCTACTCTCTGACAACCCACAGAATGTTCAGTCTGAGCCCAGTAGCTCTTGAAGAACGTTCGAACGATGCTCGAATTTTTGAAACTAACATACTTTTCACCTGCTGTTGGAAGGAGGGTGGCATGCTGTAACAACTAGTAGGAAAGCTGAAAAAGGTGGGACTTTTTGAACAGTGTCATCACTGGAGTTGAGTCTTGGTTCTTCGAATTTAACGTGAAGTCAAATCGCAAAGCGAAGAATGGAAACAGGCTTGGAAACCAGGTTTCGAAAATCTGGATCAAATTTGAAAACAATGCTGATGGTTCCGATTTCCGGGTCATTGTGCATCAAGATTTCGTCCCTTCAGGTCAGACCACTAATAGACGGTTATTCGTCGAAGTTCTCAGAGCTCGTGTGACTCGAGTTTGACCGGATTTGGCTGCAGGGGGGCTACACCATGGCAATGCCACTGCTCACACATCGCTGGCTGTTCGCGAATTTTTGACCAGTTGCTGTGACTGAATTCTCCCTCCCCCTTTCTCCTTATTCGCCAAATTTGGCATCTTACGACCTCTTCCTGTAACGTACTGGAGCTTTTTGGGGGTGGCATTTGGGTGATGTGAAGGCCATCAATCAGCAACGGCGAGGCAGGTAAATAGCCATAAAACAGAAGACTCCCAAAGAGGTGGGGAGTATATTGAAGGAAAAAAAATGGAGAAAGAGGAGACTGAGTTTAGCTCTGTATGCTTGCCAGCAGTGTCAAATTTTTTCAATTTTAGCCTTTAGTTTTTTTAGTCCTATTCATGTGCCGACCGTTTTCAGCCTCAACTGCAACCATTTCTTGTTTTGTTATGACATTTAGCTCAAAATCCATGGCCGCCTATATTTTGACATCGTAGAAAATTCTTGAGTCCTGATGATGGTTTTATATAAACCGAAAGCTTGGCGATAAGGACTTTTATTCGTTTTTGACCCATATCCTGAAAATTTGGCAACATACGGAAAAAAAAATTTACCTTAATAAATGAAAAGTGAATTTTTTATTTCACTTTTATACAAACTTTCCGGACAGACCTCGTTCGTTTCTCTCCAACTACAACACAATTAACAAGTTTATTATATCAATCAGTTTACTTTTTGTTAATGAAATAAATTGAGAGTTAACTTGCCTTTCCAACCAGAGGTTTTTTCCCGCTACTATCTTTTATGAAAATATCTGATTTCAGGCCTTTATCGTAAGGTGGATAGTGGCCTGCAGGCTCGCTTCCACTGATACCAGGGTCTACGATCAAAACATACTGCATTCCTTCCTGAAAAAAAAAAGAAAAAAGAATTTAACAGCGGCAGTTTACTACAGGGGAAACTATAAAATGATTTATGATGACAATTGGAAAACAGTATAACGTCACAAAACCTTACCATTTACATTTCAAAATTCAAAAGAACAAGAAGCAAAATAACATTAAGGTTATAGTTTTTGACCCAGTATTGGAATCAAAATTTCGAGAGCCAAATCTCTGCAGACATTTCAGATAGGATAAAAGGCAACCTTTTTGTTAAATGTAAATTCAGTAACGAAAACCTGTAAGATTACTTACTGTACAAATCTTAATATACCACAACCATACTTTTATTGTACAATTATTTGTAAGCCACTATAACTTCTTAATGTACTTAGCACTAACTCGATAGCTAATACATAAAATCGGCGTTAAAAATCAATTATTAACGTCAACTATTTATATTATTCTGCAAATGCTGATTAGAGCCCAGATCATGGACTGATGTGTTGTAGAGATTAATTAAAATATCAACCACACACTACTTAGCTTGGAAGTTCTTCCTCCTCAGGTCACATTTAGCCTATTAATCAAATAACCACTATTTATTTATTTATTTATTTATTTTACAAACGGGCGAGCCCAATTACAATGTAAAAAAGAATAAGTATTTAATCGGAAGCAATAATACAAAATAAGAAGAGAACAAAAAAAGAAAGTATATCATCTTAAGTTGGCAGGAAGGTAAATTGGCAGGTCACTTTTGCAGGAAAGTAAAGTAGAAAAGGGAAGCAAAAACTGAACACAAAATTTGGGGGGAAGCTAAATAAGGGGTGAGAGAATACAGGCTTTGAATTCATAAAACGGGCTAGAGAAAATATCGAGGTCTTGAAAAATGCTTACAATGTGATTAACGGATCGTGGTATTCTGTACAAAGGACGATTTTGAAGATAATTGTAAGGGGAAAATGAGACGAAAAAAGGGTGAGAGAGGCGAGTGGAGACTTGAGGAACTTTGAGGTTCAACTTGGAGAGCAGGTCCGGCGAAGAAATCTGGTTATGGAGCAACTTATGAAGGAAGGATACATCTGATAATAGTCGGCGCTTCTCCAAGGTTTGAAGGCGGCATCTGCTTAGCAGAGAATCGTAGTCTATCTCAGGAGACGGGACACCAAGCTTGTAGGCTACGTAGCGGAGAAATCTCCGCTGAACTGTTTCCAGAGTATACTTGTGGGAGGCATAAAAGGGAGACCACACTTGGGAACCGTACTCCAATTTTGGTAGCACCAGGGTCTTGTACAAAAGTATGATTGGCTCAACTTTGGTGAATTCTCTGGTATTTCTTTTAATGAAACCCAAGGTTTTCATTGCACCTGCTGCCGCAACCTCTACATGTTTATTGAAGTTGAGCTGCTCATCGCAGATAATTCCCAGATCCCTAATCTCCTTGACTCTCATAAGAGGAGCACCACAGAGGCTGTAATCATGAATCAGATGATCATCTGTTCTATGGAACGAAATTACCGAGCACTTGGAAGGGTTCAGAAACAGGTGGTTATTAGTACACCACGCTTCCAGAAGACGGACAGACTCCTGCAAGGCATTGCAATCATCCAACGAATTCACGTGACAGAAAAGTTTCATGTCGTCAGCGAACAACAGGCACCCGACCCCCGGGCGGAGAACCTGGACGACACTATTTATTCCCAAGAGGAAGCACAGAGGGCCGAGGTGACTTCCCTGGGGAACACCAGAGGTGGCACAGAAGGGAGCTGAAAGTGCCCCTTTGACTCTCACGGAAAGACGTCGCCCAGTTAGATAACTGGAAATCCAATTCAGGAACGACCCATGCACTCCCAGCGAACCCAAAAGGGACAATAGGTGCTGATGTGAGAGCTTATCGAAAGCCTTGGCGAAGTCCGTCGAGATGGTATCAGTTTGTTGGCCCCGCTGAAAACCCGTCATCACGAAGTCCTGAAACTCCAGTAAGTTACTGACCGTCGATTTCCTCCGAATAAAGCCGTGCTGCTCATTCACCAAGAATGACGAGAACTCAGCGGTGAGCTGGGCAACCACCAACTTCGCCAAGATTTTAGGTGTTGTAGATAGTGAGCACACCGGGCGGTACTGCTTGATGAAACTCCTATCCCCAGTTTTAAATATAGGTGTCACGAACGAGGTCTTCCATTGATCGGGAAAAACGCCACTGGAAAGGGATAAATTGAAGAGATGCATGAGGGGACAAGATAGAGAAGATGAGCAGAGTTTGAGCAGCGCCGGAGGTACTCCGTCTGGGCCCATACCCTTTCCGGTGTCTAACCCTTCAAGCTCTCGTAGAACATCCCTCTCGGAGACCGACAAAACGCCCAGCGAAACCACATCTTGTAAAGGGTACTCGGGATGAAGGAGACCGGCTGGTCGAAGACTGAGGAAAAGTGCCGAGCAAATAGGTTGGCTATCTCGAGTGGTTTAGTGCCCGTAAAATCATCCAGAAACATGTTTGTAGGAAAGGCATTTCCACCAAACTTGTAGTTAAAGTAATTCCAAAATGGCTTAATATCGTCGTCCGTAATAGAATTTTCCACGGATTTGAGGTATTTGGATTAAAGCACGCCGGATTTAAGTTTACATTGACGTCTCAAATCAGAAAAAAGATCATAATCCTCTGCCTCTCCAGTAATCTTAAATCGTGCATGCGCAGCCAGTTTTTGCTTAGTGAGAGAAATTAGATCGCCGTCATACCATTTGGGGAATGCTCTGCCGGGGACGTCCCTGACTATAATTATACCCTAACAAACGTATAATACATGGTTGTGATTCTGTGCCAAATCCCTCATATATTGCTTGGCATAAACATTTCATGGAGGGTCGTGATCGTGTTGAAAATGAGAGCCATGACCGCAGACCCCACACCAGCATTCCAGCGGGCAACATCAACAGTGTTCGCCAACTTGTTGATGGTAATAGGCGTCTAACAACTTCGGATATTGCAATTGAGGTTGGGATAAGTTATGGAAGCACTTACCCTATACTCACAGAGGAGCTAGGGTATCGCAAGGTGTGTGCCACGTGGGTTCCTCGCTTTCTCACAGTTGACCAGAAATTGAATCGTTTTCAGGTGTGTGAGCGTCTTCTTGCACTATTTCGGGAAGAAGGAGACCCATTTCTTTCTCACATGGTCTCCTGTGATGAAACGTGGGTGCATCACTACACCCCTGAGTCCAAACAAGCGAGTATGGAGTGGAGGAAGAAAGGAGAACCTGGACCAGTAAAAGCCAAGTCACGATTATCGGCTGGCAAGGTTTTGGCTACTTTTTTTTTACCAGCGTGGCTTGCTGCACTTTGATTTTTTGCATGAGCGCAAAACAATTAATGCGGCATACTACTGCGACATTTTGACAGAGGTCAGACTTGCATATCGCCACAAAAGACGAGACCTTCCGATGAGAAAAGTGATTCTTCTCCATGACTATGCTCGCCCCCATACAGCAGCCCTGACCAGAGAAAAATTGGAGCAATTGTGTTGGGAGACACTTGAACACCCTCCATACAGTCCAGATCTTTCTCCCTGCGACTTTCATCAGTTTGGTCCTCTCAAGAAAGCTTTGGAAGGGGAAAGATTCAGCAGCGATGATGAGGTTGAAGCATATGTGCGCAATTGGCTGCAAACACGACCTGACTCTTTTTACGTGGATGGAATTAAAAAATTACCTGTACGCTGGGAAAAATGTGTTTCCAAATCAGGAGATTAAGTAGAAAAATAAACTATGTTTGTTTGTGTGTTTAAAATCAAAATAAATTAAAAAAAAAGTCTCGTTTATATTTGATTCACCCTTATACATGAAACAATTAATATTATGAACCAATATGAGTTAATTCAGACTCACAAAATGGTCGATTGGAAAACAACAAAATCCTTGCATATAGTAAAGAACATAAGCTCACCTTGGTATGAAGTTCATTTACGAATCTTGGCAAGTCTTGGAACTTCGGACTCAGAGTGAAGTCGTTTCTGTTTTCCATGTAGTCAATATCAGTCCACAAGGTATCCTAAATTCCAAACTCCAGCAATTAAGTTCAATCATCTTAACAATCTTGACATTCTAGACATGTTTCACGTACTAGTTTTCAATTAAGTCACAACTTGGAATTTGATAAGCAAAATTTAGTACCAATTATTACGTTTGATTTATGAATGGCAGCAAATTTCAAACTTACTAAAGGAATCTTTGCGTTCTTCAATTTAGTCCAGGTGTTTTTCATGTCTAGGGTATCTTTATAGCCAAACCTGCAAGGAATATAAGGTAATAAATACCTACACGAGTCGCCATGACTAAGGTTGTTGAATAAGGTTGGGAGTCAGGGTATCGAAAGAGGTTTCTGACAATTGAAATATTTTTACGACACAGATAAAACATTTTTACCTTTACATACCTGGAAAAATGAAAACCAAGCGACCAGAATGGAGGGACGGAAGGTGGTAAATAAATCTGCTTTCGAGCTTTATACATGGCTTCGGGTGTAGCGCCAAGACTCATAGTAAAAGCAAGCATCCCAAAAATGGTACGAACAGTTAAGCCATTAGGTTGAAGACGGAAATCTGGAAATGAATCACCAAGATGTAAAATAAATGTTTCAGCTGTCAATGACGAAATCCTGAGAAATAAGTAGGAATTTGAACTGATGGGAGATAAAGATCTAAGATTGTGAAGTAGATGGAGTTGTATGTATCCTTTAATTCAATAAACATACTTTTTTGAATGGGGAGGGGGTGCTATGAGATATACTTAACCTTTACATAACTTCTTTTTTTTTTAACTTAAGCCGCATCTTAAGGGGGCACCGGTGCGTGCGCGTGTGCGCGTGTATCGCGTGTGCGCTTGTGCGCGTGTATTGCGTGTATCGCGTGTGCGCTTGTGCGCGTGTATCGCAAGTGCGCGTGTATCACGTGTATCGCCTGTATCGCATGTGCGCGTGTATCGCGTATAAGTGTGTGGGCGTGTATCGCGTGTGCGCGTGTATCGTGTGTATCGCGTGTATTCGTGTATCGCGTGTGCGCGTGTATCGCGTGTATTGCGTGTATTGCGTGTATCGCGTGTATTGCGTGTATCGCGTGTATCGCGTGTGCGCGTATATCGCGTGTATCGCGTGTGGGCGTGTGCGCGTGTATCGCGTGTATCGTGTGTATCGCGTGTGCGCGTGTGTATCGCGTGTGCGCGTGTATTGCGTGTGTTGCGTGTAACGCGTGTGCGTGTGTGCGCGTGTATCGCGTGTATTGCGTGTGCGCGTGTATCGCGTGTGCGCTTGTGCGCGTGTATCGCGTCTATCGCGTGTATCGCATGTGCGCGTGTATCGCGTGTGCGCGTG
This sequence comes from Adelphocoris suturalis, assembly GCA_030762985.1. NCBI lineage: Eukaryota > Metazoa > Arthropoda > Insecta > Hemiptera > Miridae > Adelphocoris > Adelphocoris suturalis. Next base: position 7,501,791 of record CM061042.1, on the reverse strand, counting down.
TATCGCGTGTATCGCGTGTGCGTGTGGGCGTGTGCGCGTGTATCACGTGTATCGCCTGTATCGCATGTGCGCGTGTATCGCGTGTGCGTGTGTGGGCGTGTATCGCGTGTGCGCGTGTATCGTGTGTATCGCGTGTGCGCGTTTATCGCGTGTATTCGTGTATCGCGTGTATCGCGTGTGCGCGTGTATCGCGTGTATCGCGTGTATTGCGTGTGCGTGTATCGCGTGTGCGCGTGTATCGCGTGTATCGCGTGTGCGCGTGTATCGCGTGTATCGCGTGTGGGCGTGTGCGCGTGTATCGCGTGTATCGCGTGTGCGCGTGTATCGCGTGTGCGTGTGTATCGCGTGTATTCGTGTATCGCGTGTGCATCGCATGTGCGTGTGTATCACGTGTATTGCGTGTGCGCGTGTATCGCGTGTTTTGCGTGTATCGCTTGTGTGCGTGCGCGTTTGAGCATGCGCGTGTGTGCGTGCGCGTGTGTGCGTGCGCGTGTATTGCGTGTATCTCGTGTATCGCTTGTGTGCGTGCGCGTTTGAGCATGCGCATATGGACGTGTGCGCTTGTTTGCGTGTATCGCGTGTATTGCATGTATCGCGTGTATAACGTGTATTGCGTGTATTGCGTGTGCTCGTGTATCGCGTGTGCGTGTGTGGGCGTGTGCGCGTGTATCGCGTGTATCGTGTGTGCGCGTGTATTGCGTGTGCTCGTGTGGGCGTGTATCGTGTGTGCGCGTGTATCGCGTCTATCGCGTGTAATGCGTGTATCGCGTGTATCGCATGTGCGCGTGTATCGCGTGTGCGCGTGTATCGCGTGTATCGTCGCGTATCGCGTGTGCGTGTGTGGGCGTGTGCGCGTGTATCGCGTGTGCGCGTGTATCGTATGTGCGCGTGTGTATCGCGTGTGCGTGTGTATCGCGTGTATTCGTGTATCGCGTGTGCGCGTGTGCGCGTGTATCGCGTGTATCGCGCGTGTGCGTGTGTGGGCGTGTGCGCGTGTATCGCGTGTATCGCGTGTGCGCGTGTATCGCGTGTATCGCGTGTATCGCATGTGCGCGTGTATCGCGTGTGCGCGTGTATCGCGTGTGCGCGTGTATTGCGTGTGCGTGTGTGGGCGTGTGCGCGTGTATCACGTGTATCGCCTGTATCGCGTGTGCGCGTGTATCGCGTGTGCGTGTGTGGGCGTGTATCGCGTGTGCGCCTTTATCGTGTATCGCGTGTATCGCGTGTGCGCGTTTATCGCGTGTGCGCGTTTATCGCGTGTGCGCTTGTGCGCGTGTATCGCGTGAATCGCGTGTGCGCGTGTATCACATGTGCGTGTGTATCGCGTGTATCGCGTGTGCGTGTGTGGGCGTGTGCGCGTGTATCGCGTGTATCGCGTGTATCGCGTGTGCGCGTGTGTCGCGTGTATCGCGTGTGCGCGTGTATCGCGTGTGCGCTTGTGCGCGTGTATCGCGTGTGCGCGTATATCGTGTGTGGGCGTGTGCGCTATCGCGTGTATCGCGTGTGCGCGTGTATCGCGTGTGCGCGTGTATCGCATGTGCGCGTGTATCGCGTGTGCGCGTGTATAGCGTTTATCGCGTGTATCGCGTGTGTGCGTGCGAGCATGCGTGTGTGTGTGTGTGCGCGTGCGCGTGTGTGCGTGCGCGTGTGTGCTTGCGCATGCGCGTGTGCGCGCGTGTTGACGTGTGTGCTTGTGCACTCGTGCGCGTGTATCGCATGTGCGCGTGTGCGCGTGTATCGCGTGTGCGCGTGTATTGCGTATGCGCTTGTGCGCGTGTATCGCATGTGCGCATGTATCGCGTGTGCGTGGGGGGGGGAGGGGGGGCGTGTGCGCGTGTATCGCGTGTGCGCGTGTATTGCGTGTATCGCGTGTATCGCGTGTGCGCGTGTATCGCGTGTATTGCGTGTATCGCGTGTATCGCGTGTGTGCGTGTATCGCGTGTGCGCGTGTATCGCGTGTATCTCGTGTATCGCGTATGAGCGTGCGCATGTGTGCATGCGCGTGTGCGCGTGCGCTTGTGCGCGTGTATCGAGTGTGCGCGTGTATCGCAGGTATCGCATGTATCGCGTGTGCGTGTGTGGGCGTGCATCGCGTGTGCGCTTGTGCGCGTGTATCGCGTGTGCGCTTGTGCGCGTGTATCGCGTGTATTGCGTGTATCGCGTGTATCGCATGTGCACGTGTATCGCGTGTGCGCGTGTATCGCTTGTATCGCATGTGCGTGTGTGGGCGTGTATCGCGTGTGCGCTTGTGTCGCGTGTATCGCATGTATCGCGTGTGCGCGTGTATCGCGTGTATCGCGTGTGCGCGTGTATCGCGTGTGCGTGTGTGGGCGTGTATCGCGTGTGCGCGTGTATCGTGTGTATCGCATGTCGCGTGTATCGCGTGTATTGCGTGTGCGCGTGTATCGCGTGTATAGCGTGTATCGCGTGTATCGAGTGTGCGCGTGTATCGCGTGTGCGCGTGTATCGCGTGTGCGCGTGTATCGCGTGTGCGCGTGTATCGCGTGTGCGTGTGTGGGCGTGTGCGCGTGTATGTATCGCATGTGCGCGTGTATCGCGTGTATCGCATGTGCGCGTGTATCGCGTGTAACGCGTGTGTCGCGTGTGCGCGCGTGCGCGTGTATCGCGGGAGCGCGGGTGCGCGGGTATCGCGTGTGCGCGTGTACAATACTAATATTATCACGATTAGTGGCCCCATTTCTTTCGAAATTGGAGGATGGTTATTTATACAAGCACATGTTACAATAAGTGAGGAAGCTGTACAGCCTACCCAAACTAGCAGATGTTTTGACATGAATATGTCTACTGGCTGGCCTACGAGCGTGCAAAATTTGTACTTACGGTAAAATGCAATGGTTTTTGACATGGATATGTCTTTTGGCTGGGGGTCAAGGAATTTTTCGCAACACTTTTTTTTTCCCGACCGACACTTTTTTTCCCGACCGGCACATTTTCCATTGATTTTTATGTACAACCAAGGCGTTACTAGGGAAGAGTAACTCCCACAGTTTTCATAGTAGGAAAATCGTTCGCCACTTTTTGGAATGCTCCCATTTTACCGCGACATTTCATGACCTCTAAGCCATTGTAGTGTCAAGGAATGCTGATTTATTGCTCTAAGTTAAAAACTAATATTGTTTTGTAACCATAATGGAATAATCTTGTGATATGAAGGCACTACATGGTTAGGATACAATTGAGTAGTAGGTACCTACTGGTAAGCAGTAGGTACTAGACATATCCATGATATTTGTTTTTCCCATCAAGGGAGAAATTAAAATGCTTGATTTATAAGTAAAATTCCATTAAAAACCTGATAAATTTGATTCTCCACACAAAATGCAATGCTCCTTTCATTGTCACTTTCTTGCCCGAGGGATGGATACCTTTGATCCTAGTTTGACATTTTAACATGGATTTTTTTAGATTTTGTATGATTAATTTGTATGTTGCTAGTTTTAAAACGTGGGATATATGGTATTCTCCGGAGATTTTTTCTAAGTTGCGGTGGTAAATTTTGACATAGATATGTCTTTTGGCTGGGGGTCAAGGAATTTTTCGCAACACTTTTTTTCCCAATCTATTGTAGTGTCAAGGATAGCTCTTCTGAGCTTTCTTACCTGTATCCACTTCTTATTTCTGCTCTTTGTAACTGATTGGCGATTTCTTTTGCAGCCCATATTTTCAAAATAATTCAAAAATAATAGATACCTAATAATATTTCTACACCACGCGCTGTTTTGATTGCGAGTATGAAGTTTGAACTGAACTCCAAAGGGTTGATAGGGGAGGGCGTGGAGGGTTCGGCATGAGCCTGTGTGGGGGGGAGGGGAATGACCTCGAAGGCCCCCTGTGGTCTGCCGTTTTGGCGGAAATATAGCGCTGGTAATTTTGGAGACAAAATAATTTTTGTGGGACTTCTGTAGTGAGGTAGCAAAATGGTAGGTAGGTACCGATATTATGTACATATATATATTTCGAAAAAAGTTAAGTGAACCGAGCTCGTCATAAAATCCCGGCGCCTAGGATGAGTAGTAAGGGAGTTATCGAGGGGATGGATTAGGCAGCAGTCTTGTGCGGGAGGGGAGAAGGTAGTGCACAGCGGTGGCGGGTGAATGGTGAGCGCAATACTGGCATCTACCAGCAGCCCGCTGAACTTGCGTGACTTCGAGGATCCTCTTCCACCCCCCCGCGCGGCCTATGCATATCTCAGAATTCCCCGTTACCTGATAACAAATTTTTCTCAGCTAATTTATTCCCTATTTTGATGCGATAGGTGGCATTCGTTTCTTTATAATATTACCTACTGAAAACCTCAACGTTTTTACCCATAGGAATTTTTTAAATTAGTTCAAATTCATGCAAAAAAAAAGATTTTTTACCAAAATTTTCGAAAATTTGATTTTAAATTGTGAGTTGCATTATGGTACTCTTTCCTTGGTAAAATGTCGCAAACACCATCAAAATTGTTCAAAAAATGGCTGAGAAAAATACTTTCAACTTTTTTACATCCTATCCGGTCCCCCCTTAACCGGAAGGGTCATTAGCGGCAATCAAAAAGGGGTGTTTCAAAAAGACACTGCAACGAGCAGGATTCTAAGGGGAGCCATGCTGATTGTCCATCACTAAACGGATTGTCAACACGGACTCCACTGGCAGATCGGAGGGGGAGAAATAATAATAACCCGCAAGCCTCAAGGGATACAGCGATGACCGCTTTGTAACCCCTTCAGCAGATAACATTTTATAATTATTTTCTGAGTTTAGCAGAACTCAGTGGCAGCCGACCATCTGTTGGCTTAATATTTGCCTTTCTCATTTAGTACTTTGTTCATAGCAGGATCAAGGTTTGTCTCAACAATCAGTAACTAGGATACTGTTGGGTAACTCTTCACAAATTCGAATTCAGCATAGGCAGTGTTGGGCATAATCTTATCGTCGAATACGATTGTAATCTCGATAATCATTCGTTGACCCCGAGACAACTGCGATTATATTCGTATTCGTGCAATCGTATTCGTCTGCCGGCGATTACACGAATACAACCCATAAAAATGCGTCACGGTCATCAATTTCAATAGGGCGTCCCTCCTATAATACGCGAAGCCTTGCTAATATTACCTAGCTTCAGAGGGACAGACTATTGAAATAGATTTGAGACAAATAGGCTGGGCTCCAATCGTTGAATTCGCTTTAAGGACGTCCCTCTGAAGCTAGGTAATATTAGCAAGGCTTCGTGTATTACAGGAGGGACGCCCTATTGAAATTGATGACCATGACGCATTTTTATGGGTTGTATTCGTGTAATCGCCGACAGACGAATACAAATATAATCGCAGTTGACTCAGAATCAATGAATAATTATCACAATTACATTCATATTCGACGATAAGATTATGCCCAACACTGAGCATAGGTATTTGGAGAGACGCCAGATTGGAGAGAGATAGTGAGAGGGTGGCAGAGGGTGTGATGGGGGGGGGGGGGGATTGGCAGGTAAACATAATAAAAACTTCTTACCTGTCGCAACTTCAGCCAAGAAGTCAACCATATGCGCCTTACCATCCCCTTCCATGCACAAGTATGAAGGGTAAGATCCATAACCGTTCACCTGGACAACAAAAGGTATTAAAGACATGTATTTTTCATACATGTCATAGGGTAAAATTGTATGTCCTTTGAGACCCGTTTTCTCAGCAACTATATGACCTAGAATCCTAATTTTTTTTTGTTTCCTAAATCTAGATCTGCTGTGTTTACTGAGTTTTTTGTCATATATAAACAATAATAAGTTATATTTTTTATCCTCATTTGCCCAAACCCTTATTTTGTGTTTCAGTTTTCCAGCCATTTATGCTAGTAACACAATTTTTAGGACGATGAAAAAAACTCAGTGTAGAATTTAGCTATTTCCCAACAAAACAAAACAAAAAGCAGCTCGATTGGTCCGGTAGTTTCGGAGAATTAGGGGCGAACGTGTATAAAAACGTAGTTTTGAGAAAACGGGAGAAAACTTCGGGGGCGTGGAACTGCGTTGTCCGCGTGCTTCTTGCTCTACTCCCACTGACGGCTTCACTTTCACAATGAAGAAAAAATATCCATCCACATCTTTAGTCCATTATTGTCAATTCATGGAACTGTCATGGATGCTATGTACTCCTACTATACTATTTTACTTTACCTACTATACTAGTTTACTATTATAATGTCTTTGTACTATACTAAAAACAACAACAATAATCAAAGAATTCAAATATATGGTTATCTTTTCCGTCTGAACGTTGTTTTGCTTTTTTCTCAGCCTTTCATTTCATCATTCATCTTATTGCTTTCTTCCAGTCGAATTGAGTTTTATAAAATAATGCCCAAAAGGGGTCGTGTTTTCAAAAACCGAAAAGGGAAAGGTGGGCGGAGAAAAGTGAATGTGGAAGGCAGAAGAAGAATCACTAACGCTTCTACTTTTTTTTCCAATTTCGTTTATTAAATTTTTTATGTAAATATATTTATGTACCTTTCTATGGTTCATGTTCATTACAGTTCACTCATTATTTACACATCGAAAGTTGGAATCCCGAGCAAAAGCTCGGAAGAATAGAGTAGAGCAGGGCGTTTGAAAAGGTGCTTCTAGAGGAGCGCTCGAGTGAAATGCTCAACTTTGAGAGCTGTTTACAGTAATTATAAAGTGCCAAACCACCAACATATTGGTATCAAACGATTCAGCATTGAATATAGAATTTTTAGAGCTAATAAAAAAAAAATCTTTTTTTTTTTTTTTCATTTTTCGACTTAGGAAGGCCCTTAAAGACATGTATTTTTCAGGCCAGTAAAACCTTACTTCACAAAAATGAAACAAAATTTGGTGTCCTTTTAATAACAAAATTTGAAAAAGCTTTTCAAACTTCGAAATCTCAACTCGACGACAAAGATAACAAAGGAGAGTTCCTACTGTTTAAAACAATAATGATAATAAAAATAAATAAAAATGTACCAGTTAATGACGTTACAGTTTCAAAGTAGATAAAGGCACCAATTACTTCTCTGAGTGGAAAAAAATATATCCTTGAGGTGCAGCTTGCTCAAATTACCCGTCAAAACCTAATTTGCTGATCATATTTTTAGGATGTGACATTAGCTCAAACAAAGAAGCAACTGAGTAACATCCTTTATTCCATTGGCAGCGGATACTTGGGATTTATCGCCTATTCAATTCAGGGACGTACTTTCATTACGATACGGAAAACATCTGATGGGCCTTCCAGTTACCTGCGATGGATGCGGTGAACACATGACGGTGAATCATGCCCTCAACTGCAAAAGGGGCGGACTAGTAAAGCAAGGGCATGACTGGATAAGGGATGAAGTTGCAGGATTGGCCAAACTAGCTTGGAGAGGAGTAGTGGTTGAACCAATTATGCAGGAGGGCAAAGACGGTTCACCTGGCTTTATCGTTGACATCAGGGTTACACGGAGTGTAGGATAGGGAGAGAGCGGCTTTTTTTGACAACCACGTTATTAACGCAGATGCTCCTTCCTATTCCACAGGTGAGTGGTCCGCAGTCGCCGACCACTGTCCGGAAGTACGATGGTGCAGCCAAAGACCTACTGGGATCGTTCACACCCCTGATCGGCTTATGTGAGGGAGTCCTGCATCGAGAGTTCAACATTTTTGTAAAGAAGTTGGTTTCAGTTCTCGCAAATAAATGGGAAAACCCCAGTCCCAAGTTGCAGACTGGGTAAGGGTTAAACTCCAGACGACCATCATCTGCGCCATCTCCATGAGACTGCGGGGGTCTAGAAGAAAAATTCAAAACCATGGACACTTTCAACGAGAGGAAGGGGGTGAAATGAACCTAGAGCAGGGGTGCTCAAACTTGAACTGCTGGCGATCTACCTCAATATTTTTAGGGCCGTATGCAAGAACGCACCTTTAATAAAAGGACCGTTCCTTTAATGAAAGGTCTCCTTATAGGAGCCTTTAGGAATCCTTTTATTCAAGTTCCGATGCAGAGACCTCCCTTTACAGCTGCGTTTAAGGAGACCTCCTTTAACTTAAGGAACTGCCCTTTTACGTTCCTTTCGCGAATTTCTAATGCAGAGACCTTCCTCAACGCCTTCGTTAATCTACCGTACCTTAAATCGGTCTGGAATTAAAAGGAAGCCTTTTAATTTGTAAGGCTGGTCGCGAGGTACCTTACAGCGTTCATTTGTATACAAATTTTTTTTTTTTGAATAATGAATGTTATATATAAATATATATATATATATATATATATATATATATATATATATATATATATTTATTTATTTATTTATTCCTGCTCAAAATTAGTGCACCACCAACCATTTCTCCATTTGTCCCCTTGTTTCTTCCCTGACCAACTATCAACCAAAACTTGATTATAGTCATTGGTCGAAGGCTCAAAGCCCTCATCCGAGCTAGAGGAGGTAATACCAAGTATTGAAAAGAAAAACTGGCATACTTTTTTTCAAATTTACAATTTTTATAATTTCACCACAAGGTACATTTTTCTTTAATTTTATTATAAACGTCTTTTCTTCATGAATTTTCACCTTTTTTTGGTTACCTTATTCCTTCTGTGTTTGCAAACAATGTGTGCAAACGGATAAAAACTTGATAAGGGAAAAAAGAAGGGGACATACGAAGTAATGGATAGTGGTGCTCTAATTTTGAGCAGGAGTATGTATATATATTTTTTTTTTTTAATTTGTATACAAATTGAATGAATTCAATGGAAGTACCTAGGTACATAAGCCTCACTAATATTAGTTAGTAATAACCTCACTATATTAGTTCCCTACACAGGAAGCAGGCTTGATAAACAATAAATCCATAGCAGCAGTTAAAACCTAATTATAATCACAAAAACTTATAAAATATTGTAAAACTTATAAAATCTATAATTGGCTACACTTCACCCCAGCCCATCTTTTCCCTAAATGCCCTTTTCTCCATCCGCCAAAGCTCTTGCTTGTGCTCTGTTTCGAGTTCAGCTTTCTTCAAATCTTCTTGAGCTATAGCTAGCCTGTTTTGGAGCTCAGCCAGACGAAGTTTATGCAGTTCGGCTGCCTGCTCAAGCCGTAAAGCATTCTGCCTAGCCCTATCCTCGATTTCTGCTGCAACAGCTAGCGTGCGGGGGTGCCTTCTTCTTACCTGCAATCAGTAGAACAACATATTATTTATGGCAACCTATTGGGTGAATCAGCAGAAAATGAATATGAAAAAGTCCAGTCATGCAGCATGACCCCATGAGCGAATTTTTGAAGAAATCTTCGACGTTTCAGTCGCTATTGATCGTGTAGAGAAATTTTAGTTTATGATTTTGATAGACTAACATGGAATCAAATTCTATCTGCAGCATGGTTCTAGCCTTAAACAGCATGGTTCTAGGATTGGTTATACGGGTATACTTCCATAAGAGTAGTTCAATCTGAATTTGGACAATGTTTCATGCAAATATTACCGATTTTGACAACTAGCGAACGGCATTATTTCGATTTTTGACTGATTTTTCAACTTTGAAATTTTTAAAAATTTGATACATATTCTTATAGAAAATTTTACAAAATGCGTTAAACTTCAGAATATGATTCAGAATAGCCTGAAACGGATTTCTGCATAAATTTTTTTCAAAAATTCACATTCTACAAATTTTGAGGCGAGAGCAATACTTAGCTTAATTTTCTTCAAAAATTCGCTAAAAGTCCCATTCACGCAGCATTTCAAGCAAATTTTTAAAGAAATATTTTTCGATTCATTTTTGAGCTAGGAAATTTGTGTATTTATTCCTCACAATTCTGAGCTGATTCCAAAAATACCACATTTAACTATATTTGTACAAACTGGGATCTTCGTAGTGTATAGAATCTGAAATAGGTATGTTTTGCATACTCACGAACCTGAGGATGTGGAAGGTACATTTGGGGTTGGCGTTTGGCTGGCAACAGGGAGTTCAGGCTCATCATCAACATCAGTACCACCTGTAACCGAAAATTGCTCGTTTAGTTGTATAACCTTACATTGCCTGTATATTATAACTAGCCATAACTGACGCTTGAAATATATTGCCGTCGACTCGATCCATTAGTATAGAAAGTATAGTATATTATAGAGAATAGTATGTATAGAGAAGGATGGGGGAAAGAATTAAAAGTGGTCTATACTGAGTCGGACGATACCGCCCACTTGAAAATTGATCCAGTAGCTAGTTTAGAAGATTTTTTTTTTCGACATACACACTCAGATATTTTTCGGTATAATTTTATTCATACATTCTACCTACCATGGGTACACAGAACGCCGGTCCCAAATATCCAAATTATGATATTTTTGAAAAGCTCTCGTTTCACTCTGATAGAACGAAACAACGAACACGTGCCGTGTTCCCAAAATTTAGGACCCACTACCAATAATCATTTATGACTTACCTTGGTATGAGCAGGTTCCTCGTTGAATTTCTTCGCGATCTCCTCCCATGCTGCCTTCTTTGCAGAATTGGAGACAGCATCCGACTGCTTGTTCTCTACGATGTGCTTATCCTCCAGCACTAATTTCGTGAGGTACTCGGTTTCACTTACGTCAAAACGCTTACGTTTCTCACACATTTTCACTCTTTCTCTTGACCGTTTTAAGATGAAAACATCAAAAGAACGAAATTTTCGAGATAAACCAACAACGAAATCAACACAAACAAGTGATAAGGAGAAAGATTAAGCTTGAAGATGGTCTGGGGGAAGCTATTGCAGCTAACTGTCCCTTAAACGATCCTTTGCTCGGAAAGGATCCCTTTACGGATAAGGTTGATCTCTGCATTCCGTTTTTAAAAGGGACACCCCTTTTAGCTTCCTTTTAGGTTTAAAGGAAGTTAAAAGGAAGGAACGGTCCTTTTATTAAAGGTGCGTTCTTGCATACGGGCCTTAGACTACTTACGATCGACTCTGAGAGGCTGCAAGTATGTGTGATGCAGGGTTGTCGTACATACACGATACACCCTACCTTCCTAGGTAGGGTGTACCGTAGCATATATAGATATTAGCTTTCCGCACAATTTACATCATTTTAGTCAAGGTTTGGGTTAGGTTTACTTAAGTTCTTCTCTACAATATCAATGAAAAAACTCCTAGTTATTCAAAATTGCGAGTTTATTCGTTGTTGCAAAACAAAAGAGTTACATGTGGTGTTAAACTCAACTAAGGAGTGACTTTGGATGTTGAAGCGTGGCACTGCATGTCCTCAGCATACTTTTCATAAGATGGTGCGTAACCACTGAGTGCCAATCACAAGCATGATGACATATGATCGTCAGTTAGTCGATTGCGATATTTTGACTTAATTATCTTCATTTCAGAAAATGCAGACTCGCACAAGTAAGTTGACCCAAACATTGCCGTCAGTTGAAGGGCGATTTGCCTTAGATTCGGATATTTATCTTCAGATATAAAACACCAGAAATTTGTATCAGATGCTGTAGCTTTGAGATGTATATCTGATATAATCTGCACCAACTCATTTTCAACAGAACATGAGTTCATATTAAACTGACTTGCTACTTCAGTAGCTAATTCCTCAATGTTTTTACATAAAAAAGGATAACTCATAAATGATGCTATATTTGCCAATTTACTGCAATCATAAAAACGCATTTCGAATTGTCCCAAAATATTTGATAATTCAGCCTCATACGTATCATAATTCAACTGAGGAATCCCTGCTTTCAAAGACGGAAAATGTTTCAGATCCTTTCTTTTCAGTTGATCTATCATAAGTTGCAATTTACTTTTGAATGCGTTTACTGCGCTAATCATCTCAATAATAGTTTTTCCTTTACCTTGAAGCTACAAGTTAATGGTGTTTAAGTGCATTGTGATGTCAGTCAAAAATGCCAAATCAGTCAGCCATTTTTCGTTTTTCAACATCTCAGTGTCATCACCTCTTTCGTCTAGAAAAGCTGTTATTTCGGGCAATAATTCTTGAAACCTTTCTAGGAATTTTCCGCGACTCAACCACCTGACGTCCGTGTGAAGAACTAAATCAGTGTGTTCAGCTGACTCCCTATCTTCCAACTGCAACTTAGAGCCGCCGTTGCAAGCTACGTGCACGGATGGAATTCACAATTTTTGCAAGCAGTGTTATTACGTAATAAATTTTTGTAGTTTAGTTACCTACTTATTAAAAAAATTTTTCTTCTCGAGATCTACTCAAAAAGCACTCGCGATCGACTGGTCGATCGCGATCGACCGTTTGAGCACCCCTGACCTAGAGGATGGCGCTCCACTCCCGATACCAGAGGATTGAGCTAAAAGAAAATAGCTTCGAAACTTTACCATGGAGACCCCAAACCTAATCTTTAATATCTAATTTAAAATATATTTTGTTGATGAGTATTATTAAAAAAAAAAAAAGCAGTTATAGATTTTAGGAAAAAAAAAATTGAATTTACAATACTGCGTTACTTACTTTGGAAGGTGGTGTGTCGTGATTGAATAGAGTTATCGTGTTCCAGTTTGTATTCAGAGGAAAACTATTAGCACGTTGTTCCAAGCCATAGATGTATTGGGAAGGCAGAGTGGTAGAAATTTGAGCAAACTGTTCGGAAAATAGAGTGCCGCTTGTAGTGGTGTCGAATCTGAAATAAATTAAAGAAACGGTCAATGGGAATATTTTCATGGTAGCACTAAGTGGGATGTTACTGATTGTACACGGTGGTCCGCTGACTGATTCAAGGCCGTCTGAAATGCCGACGAAAACTGACTACAGGGTGGTGTTCCGGAACCCCGGGAAATCCGAGCTGATCGTTTACTCGTACAAGACGCAAAACAAACATTCAGTTTTCGGGAGTTGTAACAACCTAAATTATGCCTAAATTATGGGTTCAGTAAAAAAAATTGGGTGAAACTAGACCCCAAATGGGTTAGAATGCCCCCAACCGCACTTTTTTATCTCAACCCGTTGCCGAAATATGATTTTTTGAAGTTTTTTTTCGACAAAAACACGTTTTAAACCATAAAAACCTCATTTTCTCCACTATCGATACACGTTTTTCAATTTTTGACCACATATCTGAAATCAGCGTTAAATTTTGTATAAGAATATTGTTCTCTGGATCTTCAGAAGTTCAATCCTTAAACCATAATCCTTGTTCAAACGTGAGAAAATTATAAAAACCAAGTTTCCCGAAAATCTTCGAAGCTGTACTGTCTCTCAATAAATAATCTTGAGACTTATTAAACCTCACAAATTTATTCTTCATTTAAAGAGCTTTCAAACGATGGAGTCGCTTTTTAAATTTCCTTTCAAATTGGTGCAGTTATTTAACCTGGAAGATGAAAAAACGTTTTACCTTTTGGTTGTTTTTTTTTTTTTCTTGATGGACGGGCTGGGATGAGAAAACAAATAAAAACACGGTCGTTGTAAAAAACGACGAAGACTTCCTAAACTCATTGAATAGTTGAACTCTGTCTCTCATCAGCGCGTTAGAATTTGTTTTGACTGAAGAAAATGAGTCAGTTCGTCCATTCACTCTGTGACGGTGGGGTCGGTCCGAAAAAGGGCAAGAGCGTGCATCCGCAGTCGAGGGAGCCACTTCGAAAACACAAAATTGTGAGTTGCATTTGAAGCAATAATGTAAATGTAAAAGTAAATTTGTTTTCTCTTTATCCAGGAGTAATTTTCATTTGAAATTGCGTTTTTTCCGTTGCCGAGTTTTTATTTGTTTTCTCATCCCAGCCCGTCCATCAAGAAAAAAAAAAAAAAAAAAAAAAAAAAAAAAAAAAAAAAAAAAAAAAAACAACCAAAAGGTAACACGTTTTTTCATCTTCCAGGTTAAATAACTGCACCAATTTGAAAGGAAATTTCAAAAGCGACTCCATCGTTTGAAAGCTCTTTAAATGAAGAATAAATTTGTGAGGTTTAATAAGTCTCAAGATTATTTATTGGGAGACAGTACAGCTTCGAAGATTTTCGGGAAACTTGGTTTTTATAATTTTCTCACGTTTGAACAAGGATTATGGTTTAAGGATTGAACTTCTGAAGATCCAGAGAACAATATTCTTATACGAAATTTTTGTATGTGCTGGACAACTATTCCAATCTGAAAGACTTGAAAAGCCTGGAAGGTGACTTTTCTGGAATTCTGGAATCCATCATTCAGATAATTGTATACAGGGTGTCCGAAAACTTATCCCCAAAACTTATGCCCCAAACTTCAGGAGTACAACTAATTTGCAACAACTTCAACCTCCCCATGTTTCCCGACTTTTTTCATTTTCAAGATTTTTTTCGTTTTTTCGACCTTACACCATTAAACTGCCATACCTCCCTTAAATTACACTCAAAAATTAAAAATAAGGATGCCGTTGGAAAGAGCATTGAATTTTTCATTAGATGAGTTCTTGATCAGTCCAGAAAAACTGAACGCTAGAGTAGTCTTTTTACTTCAAACTTGAAAATTTGCCAATTTCTGCTTTTCCAAACATTTTGATGATTTTTCCCGGTTAAAACACGATCTTTGCCAGAGGGGCTCAGATGCTTAAAACTTGCTCCATTTCATCAGCTTCCCAACGGTGTAGTCAATTCTTATTTTACTTTGTTGATTGGGGGAGAAAAGTATGTTTATATGCTGAAAAACGTGGTTTTTTCTATGAAATCGAGGGTTTTCGTGAAAAATGACCCCCTTAAGAAAATACTAGTTTGGGGTCGGTTTCTATGTATTTTTTCACGCTGAATCGAATGGTAACACTTGCAGATCTCTCCAACTCCGTTACAACCGAGTTTACACTTTAACAAACTAGTTTTTAGTTCATTTGTTATGCTCAATTTTATGTGTTTTTTAAGGGTAAAACTTGTTAGTTAAAGTGTAAAACTCGGTTGTAACGGAGTTGGAGAGATCTGCGAGTGTTACCATTCGATTCAGCGTGAAAAAAATACGTGGAAACCGACTAGTATTTTCTTAGGGGGTAATTTTTCACAAAAACCCTCGATTTCGTAGGAAAAACCACGTTTTTCAGCATACAAACATACTTTTCTCCCCCAATTAACAAAGTAAAATAAAAATTGACTACACCGTTGGAAAGCTGATGAAATGGAGCATGTTTTAAGCATCTTAGCCCCTCTGGCAAAGATCGTGTTTTAACCGGGAAAAGTTACAAAACGTTTGAAAAAACAGAAATTGATAAATTTTCAAGTTTGAAGTAATAAGACTTCACTAGCGTTCAGTTTTTCTGGACTGATCACGAACTCATCTAATGAAAAATGTAACGCTCTTTCCAACGGTATCCTCATTGTTAATTTTTGAGTGTAATTTAGGGGAGTTATGGCAGTTTAATGGTGTAAGGTCGAAAAAATGAAAAAAATCTTGAAAATGAAAAAAGTCGGGAAATATGGGGGGGTTAGAAAAAAACGCTGCAAATTATTTCACAAAGGTTTATTATTTTTTCAATTGAGTATGATCATAGTTTTAGTTGGCTAGCGTACGTCATAACGTCCAGACTCCTCGGCGTGTCCTATTTCGAGTTGCCACAACCTATACTTCTATAATTATATACGCATGTTTATATTTCTCGATTTGAGCTCCCAGCTATTCAAATAGTTATTGCTTAATAATATCATTATCTAAGTACGTACGAAAAGTCGAGAGGATATGTTATTAAATATGCGTAGGAAAAGCTTTGGTATTAACACACAAATATGACCTTGAAAAAAACATATATTCATGCCTCGAAGGAACGCCGGCGCCGTACCCACCACAAGGTGCCACGGCGCCGGCGCCTCCTCTCACTCCATCCCCCCGCCCCTCCCGCTCACCTCCCCTCATCACCCACCTGACCCCCTGCCAAGCGTGCCAGGCGTGCGCGCGTAGAAAAAGACACTTTTTCGCCCGTTTTTGGCCCATAGCATCTATGCGAGTAGAGCGATCGGGATGGTTAAACGTTAGGACCAACTAGACCCCAAATGGAGTCTATGTGCGAAAGAACGGGTTTTTTAAGTCAATTCTTAGGCCTTTTATGGCCCGGACGGCGAACGGCGGACGGACATTTCAAATTTGGATTCTACGTACCTTGAAACGTAAAGTGACAAAGTTTGAGGGGGGGTTATAAAAATTTTTTGCTACACGATCACATAGGCTTATTATTGGAAATAATAAACCAAAATGTGGGCAAATGTGGGCATTTTTCACCAAAAAAGCCACAGTTCCTTTGAGCCTGACGGCTAAAATTAAAAAACATGAATATGCTTTAGCCGTACACGACTCACTCCTCGTCGATTCTCTGAACCTGACCCCCCATCGGCCTCTGAACTCTGTTAATCATTCTGCCATCAATCCTAAAACATGGAATCATGTTTTAGCTCCTCGCTCTCACTTTATTATAGAAATGATCACGACCATTGAGCTCTTGTGAGATGATGATCTCCTAATAGAAACTCGCGAGTAAACATTCACTTTATTATAGAAATGATCACGATGATTGAGCTCTTGTGAGATGATGATCTCCTAATAGAAACTCGCGAGTAAACATTCACTTTATTATAGAAAGAGGCTAAAGAGGCTACATACGAAATTACAGCTTCCTATAGTGTAAAGTATAGAAATTACCTATTAAAATAATTTAACCACCGCTTCACAAATCTAACCGTTCTCGCAATATTCGGATCACCTGCTATGAATCACATAATCGAAACACCAGCTCAATGAAATCATCAGAAATTAACAAGCGGTTGCAATCATGTTCACAATATCAATAATTGAGAATGATCACCTGTGTGTAAACAATTATTCATATAACCATGCTCATAACTCAGCTTGTTGGCCACGCACTTCGCAGTAGTTAATATAGTATGGTTGGATAAATCGAGAGCTTTCGAACGAATGGTCAACGAATTTTGTGGGATGAAAAACGACGAAGTATCATATCCCTAGCAACGACTCGGTTGTAAGCGGAAATCATCAGAAAACCAACCGTAACGTTACGTGACAGTTTTTTGTGCAATGTGCCAGGGCAAAGACATGAAAATGTCAAAAACGAAATTATGCGTTTTGTTCACGTCATTTGATAAAGCATTTGTGAAGAAAAGTAGGTAAAGACAAACCACTGAGTCACATATATGTATACTAGCAGTCGCTCCGGCTCTCTTTGCTCGCCTCCACGCCCAGCCGGGGTGTATTACAATTGAAACATGTAGGAGTAGATAGAAACGTAAGTACATGTGAGGACAAAATACATGACTGCCGCAAAATATGGTGCCATGGTACGATTGGTATTATAGTAGCGGATGTAGGCCTTTCAATGTGGATAGAAGGGGTCTCGCCGTGGGTAAAGAACTGAGGCACCTCGTGGTACAGCAAAGTTTCCTCAGGGCTCACTCTGCTTGTAAGCGGAAATCATCACAATTATTGGCGCTACTTTCGTTGCTTTCTCGTGGGACATTTTTCGGTAGTTAGGTCACGGCTAAAGCATATTCATGCTAAAATCAATTTTTCTCACTTACTTATGAATCTTGGAGATCTGAGAGTAGTTGCAATCGTCATAATAATAAAAAGTCCAGTCATGCAGCATGAACCCATGAGCGAATTTTGAAGAAATCTTCGACATTTCAGTCGCTATTGATCGTGTAGAGAAATTTTAGTTTATGATTTTGATAGACAAACATGGAATCATATTATTAAAAATAATTAGGAGGTACTCATACTTTATTATTATTAAACTAATCTTGTTAGCGAATTTTTGAAGAAAATTAAGCTATTGCTCTCGCCTCAAAATTTGTAGAATGTGAATTTTTGAAAAAATTTTATGCAGAAATCCGTTTCAGGCTATTCTGAATCATATTCTGAAGTTTAACGCATTTTTTTATGTATGTATGTATGTATATATGTATATATGTATATATGTATGTATATATGTATATATGTATGTATGTATGTGTCATTCCAGACGATAACTGTCCGTAGAATTGTGCTAGCAACTTCAAACAAATTTTAAAATGTTAAGGACACAAAACGAAAGTTTAAGTTCGTTGGCCAGCATGATCGGATTACATCTTCGGGTTGAAATTTTCAAAAATGTAGTCAAAAATTTCAAAATAGCCCGTTTTTTGCGATTTGTTGTGCGAAATAATTTTTTCAGCATACTAACATGTGGTATATTCGGAATCAGCGTAAAATTTCCTATAAGAATATGTATCAAGTTTTCAAAAATTTCAAAGTTGAAAAATCAGTCAAAAATCGAAATAATGCCGTTCGCTAGTTGTAAAAATCGGTAATATTTGCATGAAACATTGTCCAAATTCAGATTGAACTACTCTTATGGAAGTATCCCTGTATAACCAATCCTAGAACCATGCTGTTTAAAAGGTAGGTAGTAGGTGCTTTAAAAAAAAAAAATAAATAAATGTAATCACAACTGATGAGTTTACTCTGTGCATGTGTTAATAATTTGATTCCATGTTTGTCTATCAAAATCATAAACTAAAATTTCTCAACACGATCAATAGCGACTGAAATGTCGAAGATTTCTTCAAAAATTCGCTCATGGGGTCATGCTGCATGACTGGACTTTTTTTTTTTTTTTAACAAGCACCTACTACCTACGTTTTAAACAGCATGGTTCTAGGATTGGTTATACAGGGATACTTCCATAAGAGTAGTTTAATCTGAATTTGGACAATGTTTCATGCAAATATTACCGATTTTTACAACTAGCGAACGGCATTATTTCGATTTTTGACTGATTTTTCAACTTTGAAATTTTTGAAAACTTGATACATATTCTTATAGGAAATTTTACGCTGATTCCGAATATACCACATGTTAGTATGCTGAACAAATTATTTCGCACAACAAATCGCAAAAACAGGCTATTTTGACATTTTTGACTACATTTTTGAAAATTTCAACCCGAAGATGTAATCCGATCATGCTGGCCAACGAACTTGAACTTTCGTTTTGTGTCCTTAACATTTTAAAATTTGTTTGAAGTTTCTAGCACAATTTTACGGACAGTTATCGTCTGGAATGACACATACATATATACATACATACATACATAAAAAAATGCGTTAAACTTCAGAATATGATTCAGAATAGCCTGAAACGGATTTCTGCATAAAATTTTTTCAAAAATTCACATTCTACAATTTTTGAGGCGAGAGCAATAGCTCAATTTTCTTCAAAAATTCGCTAAAAATAAAAAACCGACTGTTTCACCCCACTGCTCTATTGTCAAAATTTGGTCAATTTCGGAATTTTTCTCCTAAAAATCGAGAAAATTTTTTCTCACTTATTATTTATCTCAGAGATCTGGGAGTGGTCGCAATCTACTCAGCGCATTGTTTTCGAGTTATTCACGATTTAGGATTTTTTTCGCGTATTCGACTTTGTGTCATAACAACTAGGTACCTACTAAATTTCTCTTTTTGGGGCGTTTCCCATTGGAAATGTAGTGGAATGACGAAATCAAGTAAATCAATCTTTTGATTTATCAAACTTTTGTAGAACTATTCTCGATTCCATATTAGAAAAAAAAATCGTAGTTTTGGTTGGCTCGCGTACGTCATAAGGCCCGTCCAGGCTCCTCGGCGTGTCCTATTTCGAGTTGCCACAACCTATACTTCTATAATTATATACGCATGTTTATATTTCTCGATTTGAGCTCCTATCTATTCAAATAGTTATTGCCTTAATAGTATCATTGTCTAAGTACGTACGAAAAGTCGAGAGGATATGTTATTAAATAAGCGTAGGAAAAGCATTGGTATTAACACACAAATATGACCTAGAAAAAAACATATATTCATGCCTCGAAGGAACGCTGTACCCACCTCATGGTGCCGCGGCGCCTCCTATCACTCCACCCCCCGCTCACCCCCCTCACCACCCACAGTGACCCCCGTGCCAGGCGTGTGTCTAACACGTCCTAAAAGACACTTTTTCGTCCGTTTTTGGCCCATAGCATCTATGCGAGTAAAGCGATCGGGATGGTTAAACGTTAGGACCAACTATACCCCAAATGGAGTCTATGTGCGAAAGAACAAGTTTTTTAAGTCAATTCTTAGGCCTTTTATGGCCCGGACGGCAAACGGACATTTCAAATTTGGATTCTACGCACCTTGAAACGTAAAGTGACAAAGTTTGAGGGGGGGTTATAAAAATTTTTTGCTACACGATCACATAGGCTTATTATTGGAAATGATAAACCAAAATGGTATAGGGTAGAAGTTGTTGCAAATTAGTTGCAGAAATAACTCTTCAAGTTTGGTGGATCAGGTTAGGGACACCCTCTATAATTGTTTTAAATGGTATTAGGATTAATTAATTAATTTGTAAGTGCCGTCGTTTGCAATGGCTCGTTGTCTACAAAACCTAATAAACAATCCCTCTTATGTTGCAGTATCTTCAAGTTTCAACAGTATATGGTTACAAACATCACCCGCTTAAAGCTAATCAGAGGCAGTGCCGTATGTCGACAGTAACAACCCATCATTGTCTGATCTGCCGAGTCCGGCGAGAATGACTGATATTGGATCTAAGAGATGCACTTCCCAGTAAGAGAAGTTTGGCTATTAGCAATGGTTTCCATGTGGCGTGGGAGATCATCTTTCCCTAGAGCATCCCCCAGAGTCTAATCTTGATATGAACTTAAATAGGTACCCAAGCTAGACCTTAACCCTTTCACGACGGCCGCCATATTAATACGTCGGCACAGATGTCCTCCGTAACGCCTAACGACGTATTAATACGTCGGCCATCAAGTGCTCCGTAACGCCTGCTTTCGCGTTTTCGAATTTCCCTCCATTCTATCGACTTTCATGCCATCCATTGAGAGGCATTGTAACTAACATTTACGTCTAGTATCTAATAGAATGTGCTGAGATGAAAGGCGTTGTCGAGAGTTTTTATTCACATCAAAATAGCAGGAAAAACGTTGACTTGGACACTGTTGTTTTTTGCCCGCATTCGGTCTTTGACATAATTTTACTCATATCAGTTTCCATACTTGTACTTTCTTTTACGTTTTTATTCCTCACAGGTGGACGGATGAAGGAATTCCTAACGAAATAATAACCGGGAGTGACTGTGAGTTAGGTAGTGATGTGATTGACGTTGAAATTGAAGCTCGTTCAACAAACTTTTTGGATCAACTCAAAGACGATTGTTTTGACGATTTTCTCGATGATGGTGATCATGATACTCGGGAAATTTCAAATTCTAATATTCTTGATCCAGTTCCGAAAAGCGAAGGTGGTTCACCGCGCGTGGAGGGCCAATTATTCAGGCACGGGGGGTTGGAGGGCTCCGAGGCAGTCAGGCCAGGCGCGTTGCAGTGGCTGAACGACGCCCGTCGCAAAGGGGTTAAATCCTCAAGCACAACGAGCGAAATAATCAATGTTGAATCTCAGCACCACGGTATCTTCAGAAGATATCTCTTGAAAATATCAAGTCCAAAAATAACAAAATGTGAATATCATTGATCAGTGTCTTCAAGTACTAGTCTCTGAGATCTTTACTATAATATGACTGTTATTTACATTTATATGTTTTTTTTTTTATATTGCACTTGTTACAGGCCAAAAATTTTTGATACCTCGACCGAGGTAATGATTAATTTCATATTATCCTAGGTATAATTAATTTCTTTGGGAGAAATGCTTAGAATCAGCGCTCCAGCAGGTTGAGCTATAAGTCCAATAGCCAAAAAAGTATTGTAGTTTTCGACGTTTTTTGGGATGCTGAATCGAATGGATTAACCTGATTAACCTGGATTAATTGACTCTTATTAGCTTTAAGCGGGTGATGATAGTGACCGCAACATTTGTAACCACATCGAGCTCAATCTATCGTTTTAACCAAAAATATTATCCATGTATAAAACAAACTCAATTCAAAATTCGTGAGGAACCTGGTCGGTCAACTGACCAATTAGACGACAGGAAAATCACTGAACACGGACGGTTATAGGTTGATTGAAAATGTTCAATCTGAAATGTTATGGTAATTCAACTCACAGAACTCTGCCGTTGCTTTTTCTGACGATTCTGAAGCCAGGCCTGTCAGGGGAAATATCAATTTTATAAGACAACACCTTGCCAGCAGCTCCAAATCGTGGAGGACGGTTCCGGAGGAAAGGGCGCTGAATGTCTTCGACCGTCAGTTTGACTGGTGAATACTAGGAAAATACAGAAGAGGACATTATTATCTATATATATAAAACAAAGTGGGATTTGACGTTACAGAATTTATTAACTGAAATACGGGTGAACAGATTTGGATGAAATGTAGCACACAATTTGTTTATAACTTGGACTGTAACATAGGCTATGTTAAATCTTCCGACATGAACGGCTGAGTGAGCTCTGAGGCTAATTTCATTCCTATTGAACCTGCTGTACTGAAATTTGAAATGGAGCCATTAGGTAACAATTTGCTAGGTTACAACGATATCGAACGGAGACCCCCTGATCAGCTGGGTGAGCTCGGAGGCTATTTTCTATCCTTATTATACTTATGATGCTGAATTTTGAAATGAAAGGATGTTGGTACTATACTTGAGAATTTTTGCCGAGTCTAGGACCACAAGGACTTTTGAAGGTAGATACTATCAACGGGTCAAGGGGTCCCGGGCTTTAGTGCCCTGACTCTAGCGTATGATAAAAATTTGAGTCATGGAGCATGATCGAATTTTTCTAAGTTAGGTCGCCTTGCCCAGAGTTGGTGTCGAAAATGTTTTGAAGTAAACATATTGGTAATGCATGCATTAGACTATTAGAGGAACGTCCCTACGAATGGATTGTACGTAATTTCGGTGAGAATTAAAGAGATAAAGATTCCTTAAACGAAGTTGCTTGAAATGCTTGCATACGAGTCTGCAACACATTGGGACATTTTCATGTGTGTTTCCTTATTGTATTTATTACTAGGCAGATCTCACCAGTGCATTGCACGGCGGGGCGTACAGATCACTTAAATGGGCCATAAGAGAAACCGCCCACCCGTGGGTACTTAATTGAATTCACGATCGTGTTGACTCATTGTTCCGACACCCGTGGCTACTTTATTGAATTCGAGCCAGGCTACATCACCTACCCCCCTGCAGACTCGTATGCAAGCTCTAAGAGCCACTCAGCTGATCCGGACCCTGGGCATCGTCACGTAAATGTGCTAAAGAGACTACATACGAAATTACAGCTTCCTAGAGTGTAAAACATAGAAATTAGCTTTAAGAGCCACTCATCTGATCTGGACCCTGGGCATCGTCAAGTAAATGTCCTAAAGAGGCTACATAAGAAATTACAGCTTCCTAGAGTGTAAAGCATAGAAATTACCTATTAAAATGATTTAACCACCGCTTCACAAATCAAACCGTTCTCGCAATATTTGGATCACCTGCTATGAATCAAATCATCGAAACACCAGCTCAATGAAATCATCAGAAATTAACAAGCGGTGGCAATCATGTTCACAAATCGTTATCAATTATTGAGAACGATTATCTGAGTGTACACAATTATTCAAATAACTATGCTCATAACTCATAACTCAGCTTGTTGGCCACGCACTTCGCAGTAGTTAACATAATATGGTTGGATAAATCGAGAGCTTTCGAACGAATGGTCAACGAATTTAGTGGGATGAAAAACGACGAAGTACCATTTCCCTAGCAACGACTCGGTTGTAAGCGGAAATCATCAAAATATTTTTGTGAGCAATTTTCCGTGACGTTTTTTTAGTTTATGTGCCATAGCAAAGACATAAAGAAAACAGTTGATTGTTCTCTACGCAACACAGTGAGTCTATTTTATGTATTGGTATCGCGTGAGCAAGTTTTCGTTACGATCTTTCAATTTATGTGCCAAAGCAAAGACATGAAAATGTCAAAAGGGAGGAGTACAATGTTGAATCGAATTCTTCGAAAAACTATAAAATCCCAAGTCCAATGGTAACTGACGACTCTATTATACCAGGTGATCACTGACGGTGTCAACAAAAACATGATCGTAAACAAACATCGCGCTATCGCTTGATCACGGTGGGAATTTTCTGAAACTCCTTCAATTAAGTGAAACAAATTATCCCGTTTCGGGAAAAATTCCCTTACGTAGGTAAAAAATGATCTTACGTTACAACAACAATCTAAAGGCTGAACGAGCAAAAATCTTTTTGTTCTCGTTGGAATCGTCTTGCAAATTTACGTAGGACAGCGGCAGTTTCATTAATACAGAACGGAAAATACTAAAGTTCGTAAATCGTAATTTTCCATGATTTAATGAAAAGTTTACATAGCTACCAAGAAATTCGAGGTGCTGGGGGGGGGGGGGGAGGGACGTTGCTAGGTAAGGTCCCGTTCATGATGACAGAGTAAAGTTAGGTGATTTTAATATAGCCTGTAGAGGTTACTGAAAAACGCTGATTATTCTGCAAAAAAAACTGCACTGAAATTGGTTCAGCTGTGAAGCCGTGATTCTTTAACTGTGATGCTCATGCTTTTTGGTTTATTATTTCCAATAATAAGCCTATGTGATCGTATAGCAAAAAATATTTATAACCCCCCCTCAAACTTTGTCACTTTACGTTTCAAGGTGCGTAGAATCCAAATTTGAAATGTCCGTCCGCCGTTCGGGCCATAAAAGGCCTTAGAATTGACATAAAAAATCTGTTCTTTCGCACATAGACTCCACTTGGGGTCTAGTTGGTCCTAACTTCTCGTCAGCTCGATCGCTCCACTCTCATGGGTGCTATGAGGCAAAAATAGGTGAAAAAATTGTCTTTTTTTTTTGTATATTTCAAGTTGTATAGAAATTGGAGATTTATGAGTGAAAAGAAAATGTTAGCTATTCATTTTATGGAAAAAAATTCTAAATGATACTCTTCTATTCAAAAAGAGATTTTGGATTTTAGGCTATTTTTTGCAATTTTATAGATTTTTTAAAACAAAATTTCATGAAGTTCAAGTTTTTAGCATAGTTTCGTACATAAATTTTTGAATGTTCTATTTTACAGTTGATAAACTTTATTTGACCAATCTTATGCTAAAAAATATCAATTTAACAATTCTTAGCCATTTTCAGTGATTTTGTCAGCACATTTTTTGAAATTTGACCAATTAGATAGATATCAATATACAGTATAAGTAACAATTTTATGTGTTGGAAAGATGACTTGGTAATAAATTGTTTTGTTTATCAACTATATTAAAAAGCGTAAAATTGTGAGATTCCGCTGCTGTAATGGATTGAACCCATTTGTGAGGTCCGAAGCACCGAGTTCCGATACTAAATATACTATAAGCGGCGTTTGATAATTATGGACCAGAGATCTACGTAGAAGGGCTGTCGTACATAATAATAAAATACATAAATAATAAACCTTTGTGTACTAATTTGCAGCGTTTTTATAAATATAATAGATGGACTCACCGTAACAGCAACAGTATCTGGAGCCATATAAATAATATGTAAATACATTTTGGCATATTGTTTGGGGTATGGAGATTTGAAGGAAGCTGTGAGCTCTGCCGTTATATTATCGTCATTGTAGAGAATATTTGTATAGTTGTACGAAGCGTATCCAGCTGGATAGAAGCATGATGGAATAGGACCAACAGATGCTTCATAGCAGCATCCCCTGGCCTCACAATCGGGTTTGGTAACCTAAAAATGCACAAATAAACAAGATAACATGTATTTCAATTGAACAACAGGTGAGTAACGGTAAAACATGTTTGTAGTTTCCTTTAAAAAACAAAGTAAGGATGCCAAATAGGGTGTGGCACACAGCTTTCCTGTTTCCATACTTGCATAGGTCATTGAAATATCTAAATGGAAAAGATTTAGTACGATGAATTTTGGAGCATAACATGAAGGAATTTCAAGAAAAAAAAAATAATATATCCATAATTCTAAAAGTATAAATAGAGTTTTTGAAGGATTTTCGTCAATGCGTAAACAGTGGCGACCTTTAAGAGTCCTCGCGCACTAGGCAGGAACAGGGACATTCATATACCTAGTGCAGAGTTGGGCATAATCGTAATCATAATTACGATTACAATCATAGGGTTTTACGCCGTGTCCTACGTGGACGACCAAAGAGCGCGTTTGAGCGACCTTAAGTCGCGCGCGCCCGCGCCGCTATAGTGTCTACAGTAGGCATCCACAGTACGCGTCTAGAATCTTTGCGAGGTACCTTTGCTTCGCGCTAAGTGTACAATTTTTTTCTATTTTAGCACGATATTATGAACAACTTATTTCTTTCAAATAATGCAGCAATGCTTTATTACATGGCGAAAAAGAATTCGTCAAGACGGAAGCCAGTTTCGACTATTTATTCAATGAGGGAACAATGCGGTGAGTTCCACCATTTGTTCCCGCAACTCAGGAAGGATGGGGCGGCATTTTTTGCTTACTCCAGGATGAAAATATCCACCTTCGATTATATTGTTGAGCATATTGAAGGAGAATTCAATCATCAAGTTACCAATTTTCAAAGGCCCGTAGGAGCTGAGGAAAGATTGATGTTGACAATCAGGTAAGTACGCACGTAATAAATTATAAAACATTTTATTTTAACATGTATCATGTTTTAGCCCTGGGGTCCTAGCAATTTTTGCGCGTCAATTTTTTTCCGCGCAATACATAGTGGAGAGACGTACGAAATTTCGAGCGTCGATTCCGAGCGTCGATTCATCCGCGCACGAAACATATAGTGGGGAGATATTTCTCCTCTGCCCAAAGAAGAGTGTCACTCTTTGGTCAACTGATCACAATCACACACAAAACAACTGATGACACACAAAACAACTGATACCACCTTCTCCGAACCACCGCTTGGGCGAACTGGCGTCGTTTCAAAAGAGTTGAAAAGAGTGTAGAAGAGTTGAGAATTTTTATTTTAATATTGCAATTTAACATAACGATGCTTATTTCTGTTCTAGAACCAAAAATTCCAACCATGTGTCGTGTTTTTGACGAAAAAAACAGGAAAAAAAAAACAAGTTCATAGAATTTTGAATCAATATCGAGGAGAAAACATGATACATGGTTGAAATTTTTGGTTCTAGAACAGAAATAATTTTTTTTTAAATTTAGTTAATTAGTCGTCAAGGAAGTTCTCTTTACGAGAAAGCTCCCTTATCAAAATACTTTGGAACTCATTCCTAACTTTTAGTTTTTCAATGTTCCCCAGCTTTTTGAAGTGTGGGAGAAGGGAATTAAAAAAACTTGTGTCTTCGTCTTCTTGTCTCGCTGTCCCAGCCACTTCCAGAGGAAAAAATGAGAGGAATACCGGAACACAAACAGAAACTTGAACACAGAAATGTAACCACCCGGAAGAGCGACCAGGCGAGCGGGCGACAAAATCAAACTGGTTTGAAAATCAAACCCGAGCGCGGGACCTCAGCCCGAATCGCAGTGTCGGGCGGTAGCACGTAGGAAACTTCGTTCGGTTTACCTTGTTTGAAATCAGCTGGTCGCTCCCTCGAACGCGGGGGCCACTCGCTTACGCTCTGGTCGTCCATGCGGACATGGCCAAGAGACATGGCTTTAGAGTTGTCATTACGATTACGATTATAATCACGGACCCTAAAGATATGATTACGATTTATAATTAGATTTGTAATCACAAATTTTTTTGCAATTGATTGTAATCACAAGTTTTTTTATGAGATTTTGGCTGTAACAACCGATGTTCCCTATAAATTAGCCCTTCACAGCAGATTTTTCCCTGTAATCACACTCATAATCATAATTTTACCTGCGATTACTGCTGTAATCTTAGTTTTCCCTGTGATTACAATTGTAATCTTATTTTTCATGTGATTACAGTCATATTTACAACCTCAGACATGATTTTGGGCTGTATTTACACCTGGTAACCCACTCCTCTCCTCAGTGCTTTAGACGGTGCAAACATAGTCCTACTGATGTAAGCCTCTGCTTATGCGTGAATTGTGAATGTTATGCGAGTTATACATAGGTATTTCATGTTTGTGTATAAGCAGAGGCTTATATGTTATTGTCGGCTGCATATTAATTTTGTATTGGTTATTTAGTCAGGATTCAGCCAAGGGGTAGAAACACAACTTCAACACATTTCTACACTTCCTGAATAGAATGAATGAATGGATCCGGACTAAATAAATAATTTGCAACGAATATGCAGCCGACAATAAAGTGGGTGTAAAGATGTGTTGAAGTTGTGTTTCTACTCCTTGGCTGAATCCTGACTAAATAACCAATACACAGAGGCTTATATCAGCAGGACTGTGTTTGGACCATCAAAAGCACTTAGGAGTGGGTTGCCAGGTGTTAATACGGCCCAAAATCACATCTGACGTTGTAATTATGACTGTAATCACAGAAAAAATAAGATTACAATTGAAATCACAGGAAAAACTAAGATTACAGCAGTAAAGAGTGTAATTACAGGGGAAAATCTGCGGTAAAGGGCTAATTTATAGGAAAATATTTGTTATGGCCAAAATCTCGATTACAAATGTAAATACAGAACAATCTGTGATTACGAATGTAATCATAAGTATAATCTATCTTCAGGGTCTGTCATAATCACAACTCAAAAACCCAATGATTGTAATCGTAATCGTAATTATGATTACGATTACGCCCAACTCTGGCCTAGTGGCAGCCGTCCTGTCTTATGGCCCTCCACACACCAGCCGCGGGATGGGGCGGTGACTACCTGAGGCAGGCAACAAACGGGAAACGCCGCAATCACTCTCAGAGCAAAAAAAAAAAAAAAAAAAAAAAAAAACCAGTCATGCAGCATGACCCCATGAGCGAATTTTTGAAGAAATCTTCGATTATTTCGATTTTTGACTGATTTTTCAACTTTGAAATTTTTGAAAACTTGATACATATTCTTATAGGAAATGTTACGCTGATTCCGAATATACCACATGTTAGTATGCTGAAAAAATTATTTCGCACAACAAATCGCAAAAAACAGGCTATTTTGAAATTTTTGACTACATTTTTGAAAATTTCAACCCGAAGATGTAATCCGATCATACTGGCCAACGAACTTGAACTTTCGTTTTGTGTCCTTAACATTTTAAAATTTGTTTGAAGTTTCTAGCACAATTCTACGGACAGTTATCGTCTGGAATGACACATACATACATATATACATACATATATACATACATATATACATACATACATATATACATACATACATATATATACATACATACATTAAAAAATGCGTTAAACTTCAGAATATGATTCAGAATAGCCTAAAACGGATTTCTGCATAAAATTTTTTCAAAAAATCACATTCTACAAATTTTGAGGCGAGAGCAATAGCTTAATTTTCTTCAAAAATTCGCTAAAAACACCATGTCCTGGGGACCTGTCGTTTTCAACCTGTTCCTGCCTAATGTGTGGAGGGGCATAGAACGGGATGGCTGCCACCGTCAAGGTAAATCTTCTTTATATTAATAAAGTAAAGTGTCTGTAAGTGAGTACCTCCATAACTTGTGAACGGATTGACTGATTTGCGCGATTCTTTTAGCGAATTTTTGAAGAAAATTAAGCTATTGCTCTCGCCTCGAAATTTGTAGAATGTGAATTTTTGAAAAAATTTTATGCAGAAATCCGTTTCAGGCTATTCTGAATCATATTCTGAAGTTTAACGCATTTTTTTATGTATGTATGTATAGCATTTCCCAATTGAGTTAAACTTTTTCCATTTAGGTTTAGTCCTTTTCCATTTAGGTTTAGTCCTTTTTCATTTTGGTTTAAACCTTTTCCATTTAGGTTTAGACCTTTTCCATTTAGATTTAAACCTTTTCCATTTAGATTAAACCATTTCCACTTAGATTTAAACCTTTTCCATTTGGATTTAAACCTTTTCCATTTGGATTTAAACTCAGGAAATTATCGTGGAGTTAGAGGTAAAAGTACCCAAGTCACAAATTCAACACGTGGGAAAATCAAATGCAGAATATTATGATTATTTAACTGTTGTTATTATTGGTGATCAATATCATCAAACTATGTATCCAACCTAAGAAAATAATCATATTTACCAAACTAACTTTTGAAATTTTAATTTGATTTTTGCACAATATGAATTTACCTCTTCGGTACTTTTACCTCTAACCCGACGTTATTATGCCACAACTTGAAAATTAAATCATGCAAGTGTTTTTTTATGCACAGAAATGTAATATAATATAATAATGAACAAATGTTTTTTGAACACAAGAATTTCTCATGAACGGAAGTTATAAATTAAGTTGAAACTATCCGTTTCCTTTTTTTTTTTTACTTCTAGCCTAATGAAATTTTAGTAGATAGGCACTTACTTACTATGATGGGGCTAACTACTGACGTTTTGATGGAGTTTAAATCCAAATGGAAAAGGTTTATATCTAAATGGAAAAAGGTTTAAATCTAAATGGAAAAGGTTTAAATCTAAATGAAAAAGGTCTAAATCCAAATGGAAAAGGTTTAAATCTAAATGGAAAAGGTCTAAACCTAAGTGAAAAAGGTTTAAACCTAAATGGAAAAGAACTAAACCTAAATGGAAAAAGTTTAACTCAATTCGGAAATGCTATATATATGTCATTCCAGACGACAACTGTCCGTAGAATTGTGCTAGAAACTTCAAACAAATTTTAAAATGTTAAGGACACAAAACGAAAGTTCAAGTTCGTTGGCCAGCATGATCGGATTACATCTTCGGGTTAAAATTTTCAAAAATGTAGGTAGTCAAAAATTTCAAAATAGCCTGTTTTGCGATTTGTTGTGCGAAATAATTTTTTCAGCATACTAACATGTGGTATATTCGGAATCAGCGTGAAATTCCCTATAAGAATATGTATCAAGTTTTCAAAAATTTCAAAGTTGAAAAATCAGTTAAAAATCGAAATAATGCCGTTCGCTAGTTGTAAAAATCGGTAATATTTGCATGAAACATTGTCCAAATTCAGATTGAACAACTCTTATGGAAGTATCCCTGTATAACCAATCCTAGAACCATGCTGTTTAAAACGTAGGTAGTAGGTGCTTGTTAAAAAAAAAAAAAAAATTAATCACAACTGATGAGTTCACTCTGTGAAATATTCCGTCCTCCGATTCTCTCGGTCGCTCTCTTTAGTGTTTTACGCTCAACTGTTTTAGGACTTGATGTAGCTTTAATACTGACTGTGGATTAGAAAATATCTGCCATGAAAACCTGCGACTGAAATGTCGAAGATTTCGCCAAAAATTCGCTCATGGGGTCATGCTGCATGACTGGACTTTTTTTTAATATGACCAGCCACTTCCGGCGCAAAATATAGGCCACATCAAAATTGCGCAACCCTTACTCAGCTGAGTGAGAGAAGCGAGCGAGCGAAGCGAACATTCCCTACATACATCGGATTTCAACGAGTGTTCCTACACATATACAGCTATACCAAGTGAGCGAAGCGAGCAACATCCCCTACATATGTTAAACATGTTTCAATTGTAATACACCTGAATGGTGGGTAAAAGACCATCGCATGTACACAGCCACACATTGCGAGCGAAGCGAGCAACTTAATGGGGGGGCCCAGGGGGCTTGCCCCCCCCCCCCCCCCCCCCCGATGGACGTGGAGGCGAGCGAAGCGAGAAGGAGTGGCTAGTAAGGTATATAAATGTACCGTCCTGTTCTTGCTTTGTCTGAGGGGACCTTAATCTAGGAACAATACTATTCAAAACTAGCGTTCCCCCCGCGCGCGTTGCTGCGCCCAAATTAAATTTGTTTATTGATCGTAATTTTAAACTGTTATTAAGTCAATCGTGGGATCATTAGGGAAAAAACTGGATTCTAGATCCACTCAGCTGATCTGGGATCGGTCAGTTGTGTTCAGAAGTCCCTCAAGGGCCCACATACCAAATCTCAGAATCGTGGGATCATTAGGGAAAAAACTGGATTCTAGAGCCACTCAGCTGATCTGGGATCGGTCAGTTGTGTTCAGAAGTCCCTCAAGGGGCTACATACCAAATCTCAGAATCGTGGGATCATTAGGGAATCTCCGCGTAATGCTCACCGCGTGACGCTCACCGCGTGACGCTCCCCGCGTGACGCTCCCCGCGTGACGCTCCCCACGTGACGCTCCCAGCGTGACGCTTTTTCATTTATGTGCCATAGTAAAGACATAAAATGTCAAAAAAATGTAGTAGGCCGTCAAGAAGGTACCAGTACTTTCTGTTCAACTATTTCTACAACCACTAAAATTTCTAAAACCTGACACTGCACCCTTTTATGCCCTCTGGGTCAGAGCCCTTTGAACGGATTTGCACCAAACTTTACAGGAACAATCCTTGAATCATGCCTAATAATACCTGAAAGTTTCATCACAATCTGTCGAGCGGTTTTGGAGTCTATAGGCAATATACATCCTCTTTTATAGATATAGATGAAGCCATCTTGCTTAGTCCCTGAAAAGTTCATCGAAATTAGATGATAAGGGTTGAAGTAACTCTGGTTACAAGAATATCTCGTTCACGCATTCACAAGGGACTCCCACTGATTCTGCAGCAATAGAATTCGTAGAGAACCATTTCGGGCTTAACCCACACGACTGCTGAGAAGTTCACCAGGATCGGATGTATAGTGTAGCAATTGAGGTAGTAACAAATATTTTACGTAGGCGTATGCGCAGGGATTGTTCCACCAGTTATGACCTTTTTAGGAGAATATCTAGGACTCAACCCGCACAATTTTTTATTGCAAATGGATGGTAATTGTAGCAGTTACATTTATTATTTCAGAGTTTACTTTTGCGCTATGTTAGGGGCTTTCATTGACGTGAAATACTTATCACCCACGACGTAGTGGCCCAAACTCGATTCAAATCGGTGGATAGTTCATGGCTGGTCTCAAGGCGATTACAATTTCATCAAGATTTGATCAGCAACGAGCGAACATAAAATTCTTCAAGACAAAAAATGTCCATATCAACTATAGGGGTCGCTCATATAATTAGTAATTATAATATGGATCGCACTCAATAATTTCGTCTCACCATGTTGTCCTCAACTAATTAGGCCTACGTTCAATTATACTAATTGAGGAAGGTTGCTCGCTAGGTAAATTGGGCTCACTTTTTTTCATGAGGGACACAACTTCTTCGTTTTGTAAAGATAAGTTTTCAATTAGAGTTCAGACCCAAGTAATAATTGATTCCAGAAAAGAATAAAGAAAAGAAAAAATTTCCAGCTTCTTCCCCTAAGCCCTTATGGGTTTTGGGAAAGTAAAATTAAAATGTGGCTAAATTATAATTTGAATTAGTAACCAATGGTGTATTAAAAACACTTACTAGACATAATACTTACATATAAACAGTTTAAGCTAGCTTCCCCCACACATGCGATACTTGCGAGACATCAAGCAAGTGTCCGCCAAATATCCTGTAGTAGGGATGTTGATATCAGAGAAAATATCGATATATCGACTATCGATATTTTAAAAAAATATCGTTTTATTACTTCGATATATCGTAGAAAAATATCGATATTTCGATATATCGGTCATCGATTTTTTTTATTCATCTCAGATCCAAATTCGATTTATAAATACATCAATTTTTGTTAGGCAGGTATAGGTCATAGGTACCTACATAAGAAATCCACTCACACAAAAATGCACATAAATATATATACTAAAAAGTTCAATCATTATAAAGTTTAATCATGTTAAGAATCATGGTAAGTTTAACCATCATAAAAATCATTAAAAAATGTTTGTTCAATCAAACCAATACTTATTCGGAATCAACAATTAATATCTCGAATGACATCAGCTGATCGGTGTATAGTCATCTTGAAGGATCTACGATGAATGAACAGCTGGCTATACGCTATCATATCACCAAGCAGTGTTTCCAGAAGGCCAGAACCCAGAACCTTCTGCAAAAGAGTACCTACTGAGCTGCCAAAAATTCCCTACCTTTCCCTACCTTAGCCGAAATTCTCCTATTCTCTAATTTAAATAATAATAATTTTTAGGCTGAAAAATATCGACCCGATAGTGCAAACTTTCTATCGATATATCGATATATCGCGATAGAAAATATCGGCCAAAAATATTGATATATCGAGAGAAAATTTTCGATATATCGATATTTTTCATACATCCCTATCCTGTAGTCCGTACGTTAGCAACTTGCCGAAACCCCAATATCATATTCCGGTGCTCCAACTGGAGTCGGTTTTACCATATTAAACGAGCCAAATTTTCGCCAAATATCGTGCTTCAGCCCCATCTACACATTTGGTTTCAAAAGCTCCCTGCAGTAAGAGACATTTTTTTGTCTGCCTAACATTCTTGTTTTATTCCTTGTTTACAACTGTTAATTACTTGCACCAACAAATCTGTGGTCCCTTCTTCATACGAAAATGCTAAACCTTCACAAAACACAAAAATTTCAAGAGCAGCAGCAGTGAAAGTGAGTTCAGCCAAATCTATTCTGGTCCAAATTGATTCCCTACAGACTATCTCTGGGTTTGACATTTCGTTTGTGGAATAAACACCTGCTTGGACAACCTCGCATGTGTGGCCCCTGGTACCCTTCATTTCGCAAGTACCATGCCAAACAGCGTCACGAATCCCAAACGTTTATTATTTCGCAAATGTAGCATGTTGAAGCCAGTTTTAGATGAATGTATTACAATCAAAATGGTTTACTTACAACTCCTCGAGGGAAACAATCGAAGCGAAGATCCTTTACAGCAGAGCATGAAGCGGAAGATGGAACTGGCGGTTTGGGCAATTTCATAGCCTCTTCCTCGTTAAAGGGCGGTGCCTCAGGCATCAGGTACCGCTCATGTTTATTTTCATAGAAATATTCACGGATATAAGGTCCATGGACGGATTCCCATTGCTTCATCATACGCCACCAAGAGAACGAGGGCCAAGTGAGATGGAGGCGGACGTGGTAGACATCTGGTCCTGTTGAAAATAAATAATTTTTGGAATATGTGATATTTATTTAGTTATTTTACAATATGGACAGCGCCCAACTACATTGAACAATATTAAGATTACGAATACACATCTGGGAACAGATGATGGATACAATTAGATATATAAAAAAAAGAAAATTCTACGAATCCGTCGGCCCGCGAATCGCCGATTGCGTGATGTACCTGAAGGTGGGTTCACATCCATGCGTAAATGCAGTAATGCGGCTATGCGTTTAACTAGTGGAGGGGGTTGGAAGTAGTGGAGGGGAGTGCGTAAATGCGGCAGGCCGTTCATAACCATCCGGTTGTGTTATCATTGCATTATCATTGCTGTTGTCTTCTATTACCATTGCCTTTTTCCAAAGAGACATATTTCCTCGAGAATTTTCTTCAAACTATCACACATTTCTTGGACATTACAGCTCCATAAACAATGTTGAATAATAAACTCATAAAAAAATCATGAGGGCGTATAGAAGAAATTGTTATGTATGTACATTAAAACTGCAAAGGCGACGTCGTTTTGAAATGAGACTGTTGGGTAATTATTCGGTCCTTTCATCAACTAGGTACTTTTCCCAAGATAACATTATGGGTATTTCTACCCGAAAAAATGTGTAGGTTGGCGCATTTCAAATCATTTAAGTGCATTGATGCACCATAAGAAGTACCTACTTACATACTTAACGTAGTTAATTTGTCCATTTCGTAAGGACAAGTTGGCCATCTCTTCTCAAATACCTACTCATTCAACAAGCAGGAAATTGCTAATCTATAATCAAAAAATGTCTCAAAACACAAATGGAATAGGATCATCAGGAAGGTAGGTTGTTGATGAGATCGCAAAATCGGTACCTACCTACACCTAAGTATATTTAACCCAACTCGGCCTCATCTGCATAAAACCGTGTTTAATTTGAGTGTTTTATTAATTTATTATTGTTATTATTATACGCAAGCTCTTCATCTTTATCAAATACAATCAAAACTTTATCGAAAGAAACCAACAAAGAGAAACGAAGGTTCGCTACCTTCTTATCTTATCTTTCTTTATCAAACAAAAGAAAACTGCGCAATGGGCAACTGCGCACATGCGGCTATCCGGTAAAATATCTAATTTTTCAGATGTGTACAGTCCGTTTCAAGAGTGCTTGTCCGGCAAGATTCACCCCACTCTTCCGACTGCCGCTAGCCAATCAGAAGGCCGAACGCATGACCGGATAGCCGCATTTACGCATGGATGTGAACCCACCTTCAGAGAGAAGAGCGATTAGAAACTAAATGGGTTTGGTGATTATTTACGCACCAACTATACAACCAAATGAAGCAAACGGAAACTTGTAAATTTTTACAGCTTGCACGGAAAAAACTCATGCATAGATATGTCCTTTGGCAATTATTTATTGACAATATAATACAATGTAATTAAAATGAGATAGTTTTGGATAATAAAGGTCCATGAGTACTGAAATATGAAATGTAACCACGCGTTTCTAGATTTACATGACGGCTAAAGACTGCATCGATGCATGTATTATTTCTAGTGGTTGAGATTGCGATATTATTGTTCAATTCGAGTCCAAACTCTTCAGACATGAAATTCTTCAATTCAACCCCATCATCTCCTCTAAGATCCACATTGAAATCACCGGCAAGAATGATTGGTATAAAATGTAGGTGTAGTTCATCCATGTACTTGAACGAGCCCTTCAATTTGGGACTATATGCAAGCAGATTCAATGTAAATCATTGAAAAATTTTCTTTAGTGGTGTGGCGTAAATGGCCACCATATAATATTAAACTGTTGTCTGGCGGTGTCCTGAACATTACGAACGCAAGATTAGTTAGTGCGATCGAGATCCTAATGAAATGTGTGTAGGAGAGTTTACAAAAAATTTAGCTCACACAGCTGAGTAGAAATGAGCCAATCATTTCAATCGTCTCATAATTTCAGCTTCAGAGATTGAATACGAAGAAATCATCAGCTTTAGGAGCCCATCAGCTGATCAGAGGTCTATGCAATGTCTTGCAGAGATGGGCAGTAATTAATTACATGAGTAATTAAATACATCTGCAATTACTCAAGTAATTTGTGTGAAAATTTTAAAAAGAAAGTGAACAAAAGTCTCAATTGATGAAAAGTTATCTTTTGCAAGCATCAATTACCAAAAGTAATTGCAACCATTCGCAATTACAATTACTTGTAATTGTAATTGTAGTTGCAATTACTCGCCTCCAAAAAGTAATTGTAATTGGGATTGGCAATTACAATTACTTTTCGGTTCAAAGTAATTGCAATTACAATTACAATTGCATGTAATTGTAATTGTAGTTGCAAAGTAATTAAATTACAATTACTTTGTGGAAATGCAGAGAATATATAGATATATATATATATATATATGTTATTCCAGACGATAACTCTCGATAGGATTTGGATAAAAACTTCGTTCTTGCGCCAAAAAATCAAGCATTCCAAAAGAAAGGATGATGTTCGTTGAACAACATTTTTTGAGCACATTAAATTGGTCAAATTTCAAAAAATGTACTAAAAAAACACAAAGAATGAAAAAAACGGCTGAAAATCGTTGAATTCATATTTGTTTTTGCTGAATATTACTCAAAAAAGTTTGTCAACCATGAACTAGGTCATTTAAGAATTGAAGCTCAAAATTGTACTTAAATTTCATCAAGAAGTGCCAAAAAATCGATAAAACCAAAAAATTCTAAAAATACTAAATCTGTGTTTGAATTGAACTATAATACTTAGAACAAGTTTTTTTGCAATAAAATTAATAGTTAACAGTTTCTTTGCACACAAACTGCTCAAATTTCAACTCAATTTAATAAAAAGGTAATACCTACTATACATTTGGAAAATTCGCTCATACGATCATGCTGCATGACTGGAACTGGAAAGTAAAAATATACATTACTTTCCACTCTGTTGGGATGCTGAGAAAGTAAAAATGGACATTATTTTCCACCCTGTTGGGAAAGTAAAAATGGACATTTCCACTTTGCTAGTTCCATTTGCACAAAGTAAGTATTTGGAATTTAATTACTTAGCAATTACAATTACAGTTTCATGTAATTGTAATTGTAATTGCAATTACTTGGCTCCCAAATGTAATTGTAATTGGGACCTGCAATTACAATTACTTTTCTGAGCTTTATAATTGCAATTACAATTACAATTACAAGTAATTGTAATTGTGGGGTTTCAATTACAAATTACAAGGAATTGCCAGGTAATTGTAATTGTAATTACATTTTGCCCATCTCTGATGTCTTGTACCTACTGCTTACAAGTACTTACTACTCAATAGTATACATACCATGTGCTTGGTGTTCTTTTCACATTATTAGTTTATTATGGTTATTTAGCAACTTTAGTTTATAACTTTGCGTAATAAATCAGCTTTCCTTGACACTACGATGGCTTAGGGGTCATGAGATGTTGTATAAAATGAGAGCATTCCAAAAAGTGGCGAACGATTTTCCTGCTATGAAAACTAAGGAAGTCACACTTCGCTAGTAACGCATTGGTTGTACGTGAAAATCAATAGAAAAACGTTAATGAAAACGCTTGCATACGAGTCTGCAACACATTGGGACATTTTATGTCTTTAGTTGCAGACTCGTATGCAAGCTCTAAGAGCCACTCAGCTGATCCGGACCCTGGGCATCGTC
The DNA here is from genome assembly GCA_030762985.1 of Adelphocoris suturalis. Taxonomy (NCBI): domain Eukaryota; kingdom Metazoa; phylum Arthropoda; class Insecta; order Hemiptera; family Miridae; genus Adelphocoris; species Adelphocoris suturalis. The sequence continues at coordinate 7,463,137 of CM061042.1, read as the reverse complement.
AAGTAAATGTCCTAAAGAGGCTACATACGAAATTACAGCTTCCTATAGTGTAAAGCATAGAAATTTGCTTCAAGAGCCCCACTCAGCTGATCCGGACCTTGGGCATCGTCAAGTAAATGTCCTAAAGAGGCTACATACGAAATTACAGCTTCCTAGAGTGTAAAGCATAGAAATTATCGAAACACAAGCTCAATGAAATCATCAGAAATTAACAAGCGGTTGCAATCATGTTCACAATATCAATTATTGAGAATGATCACCTGTGTGTAAACAATTATTTATATAACCATGCTCATAACTCAGTTTGTTGGACACGCACTTCGCAGTAGTTAACATAATATTGTTGGATAAATCGAGAGCTTTCGAACGAATGGTCAACGAATTTTGTGGGATGAAAAACGACGAAGTACCATTTCCCTAGCAACGACTCGGTTGTAAGCGGAAATCATCAAAATACTTTCGTGAGCAATTTTCCGTGACGTTTTTTTAGTTTATGTGCCATAGCAAAGACATAAAATGTCAAAAAATCATTTTCTGGATAGTTACCCATTACATTTCGTAATCACGATCACGCTTTTTGTCATGACCCCCAGCTATGTCAAAAATTATAAGGAAACATTGAAAGAAAATAAGTCAGAGACAATGAGTGAGTGTTTTAGAGTGATTGGCTAAATGATTGATGAAACTGGCTAAATAAGTTAAATAAATGAGTAGAATATTGAACATCGTTAAACGAATGAGCAGTTTTAGTGATTGTGTACTTTTAATAGACTATAATTATGCAAAATAGGTCGTCCCAAAAAGAATGAGACAATTACAAAACTTTGTGTCATGCAAGTCACATTTGCATCTAGCAAAATTACAACAGTTCTCTCATTCATACAGATTTTTTTTCAGAATCTGTAAAGAAAAATCCCTTTGTGTAATAGGGGGAGTAGAAACATTCACATTGTTCAGATGAACGTAAATTTCGAATGGTGCGTTCGGAAAGGAAGAAACAGGGGACATAGATATAACTTTGATGTCATTGCATTCATTACTTCGGCAAGAATATTGATAATTAGAAACTAGCTACACTCGATTGTTTTGTTGGAATTAGTCGGGATGCGGCCCAGGGAAAATAAATGAAATTATTTCATTTATTGTTTCATTTGATTACGTTTCGTCCTCTTACTGAGGACATCTTCATATTTTGGTGTGCTCAGGAAAAAATTTATAAACATCCGAATATAACGGATTTGTCAAATAAAACAGTGGTTCGCCAAGTGGGCCGCATCCCTACTAATTCCAACAAAACAATAAGTACTTACGGCCGACCAAACTACCAACATAGATAAACTCGAGTACTATAGTAGAACAACGAAAAACATACCCACCTGCATACCAGAGGGCTGAGATTGAACATATTACAAGGATTAATCCAGAAGCGAGCAAAACCTTGTGGACTAAGTTCATTTTCACGGGACTGCAGATTATTGACTAAAGGAGAAATAAAACAATCCATTATGTGGTGACAGATACGTCATCCGACGATAAGTAGTTTCGTGGTCGCACGTTTCCTTATCGAAATGAGACGGAAGCGAAGAGGTTTCAGAATTTAACTAATGGCCCAACATTTAGTTACTTATTAGGTACTGTTTCATGTGGTAACTCGAAATGCCGCTGATCCTTAGCGTGTTAATTCTACGCCCCATAAATTTGTTTGCGGCGTTCGGAAGATTTTCAAAGTACGTTGAAATCACAGTAGCTAATGATTCTACTACGTAAATTCGTAAATTGTAGAATCAGATCACGAATAGATTGGGGTGCGGATTTTCGCTGAATGACCACGTTAGATTTAAACATAGTCTATAGTTATAGTAAACTCTTAAAACAAATCTTCCAAGCCTTCCAGTAAACAACTACCCTATTAAGAAAAAACGTAAAATTCAATTCGAGATGCCATTAATTTGAAAAATTTTACTAGTTTCCAACCCATATATCGTCTGAAAAAATATAAAATCGAGCTCTAAGGTTTCGATTACTACGTTGTTGGGAAAGTCTGCGATTCTCATAACTTGATTCAAAGTTGAAATATTACGTGAAAATCGGCCCCACACTCTAAAATCAATTCCAATAAAACTAAAATATAATACGCCGAGGGAAAGCTGAAGAATGAGTTTTTATTATCGTAGTGACAGCCCAAAATGTTGAAAAATGTTAGCACTTACTAATATATTCTTGACCTTCGAACCCACTAAAAACACATAAAACTAACCACCGATTTTTCCAACGTTTATAAAAGTCGTCTTTCGAGTTTATAACTTTCGATTAGTGAGGTTATGAAGCGTGGTGGAGAAAAAAAAACCAAACTAATAATAATAAATGGCTAATATAAAAAATACGTTCGTTCTCACCTCAACAAATCATGTATCACAAACGAAAAGAGGAGTTCGGAGGCAACACTTTTTGTGAACAAGTGTTTACGTGTTCAGTTAAGTATCGTAAACACCCCCCCCCCCCCACCGCCACCACCAAACTCATCCTCCATCAAAGCTTTTGAGGCTAATATTTGTCACAGGCGTTCTAGACATGATTTTGGAATTGGGGTCGGTCAGGTATAAAATTGTCTAAATAACAGTCAGGTATAAAAACCCGGTCAGAGATGAATTACCTTAACTCGGGAGTTGTTTTGGAATATACGAAGAAAATTGTCAACAACTTCCTTTTTTTTAATTTTGGAAACCATTGCAAATAACGCAATAAGTTGTTATTATTTTTTAAATGTATTAATTAATATTATTATTTTATTCACTAAAAGCACGTGTTTCTTATTTTTTGGGGTTCCCAGAGAACCCACGATATCTTGAATAACTCATGCCTTTGAATCATGCCTTTAGGACCATAACTGGTATCGAGAAATCAACTCCCATAGATGGTATGGAGCTGCAGACTGGGTTGGAACCACTGGCTTATGAGACGGGACATCAACACCATGAAGTTGGGAGAGTGACGACTGGTGGATGACTGGAAGACAAACAGGCAATCAACTAAGGCTCACTACCCAGAAGACAATCTCAACAGGGGTTCGTGAGTTGAGAGATAAGTATGACGTGGCCTGACCTCAGTGTGAGCCATTCTTATATGGACACCAGAACAAATCTGAATACCCATCTGCCATATTAGTCTCTTCTCGGGTATAGCGATGCAAAAAACGAAGTTAGGACTTCTGAAATGAGAAGACAGCTCTTGAGACTGTGTGCACCAGGTTCCCTAGAGACTCCTGGATACATGTGTGCACAGATGACTCTCAAAAAAGAACCACCGGGAGAGCAGGATTTACAGCCCATGGCCTTTTTGAGGACTGAGTTTTTCTGTCCCAGCCCATGCAACAATTTAGATGCAGAAATAAAGGCTATGCAAGAAATATTGCTAAATTGATGGGACCTGCTCAGAGGTGCGTTTTCTGTATAGATTCAAAATCTGTTATCCAGACTCTGGTTTCAACCACGAACGATTGTAGCAGGAGGGTATGAGCAGTGTGATTGATGCCGGATGGCTGGATGCTTACCAACGGGTGCAAAGCCACTGCGAGGTCCCAAGCAATGAAAGGGCTGATGTGCTGGCCAAGCCAGCAAGTGAACTGCCCCTTGCAACTGTACCCATTACCTATACACAAGGTATTGCTGCCAAAAAACAGATGGGAAGGGAAAAGCAAAAGCAACTGGGAAGCCGCAGCAGATGACTTGGTGGATGTTACTAAATCGCAACTCAACCAACCTATTTTACACTTGGAGTTTGCCCTCATATTATGTCAACCTAATACTTGTTATAATGGCATTTTTCAACAGTTTTGTTTTGCGAAAGTAATATTGTAGTAATATAAAGTTTCAATTCAACTAAATGGTCGCTGTAATCATGCCTTCCAGCGCGATTATTGGTTGTAGACAACGATACTGATCTATTAGTCAACGAGTTTTTATTTGGACTAGGGACTAACTATTATAGCAAATCAGTGTCTGAAAACTAAAGATCTTTATTAGTTTTGACTGTGATAACCTGAAAAATAATGGAGAAAAAATAATTGAAAATTCCTCAGATCTCTGTACTGCGGTGTAGGTACTACATAGCCATTGCCCTTGCAGTTTCATCAGCGTTTTAGACATATTCTTATTACTATAACTGAGGCAGCTTTACTCGTTTTATTGAATGAATGAAAGGATAGATTTGGTAGTTTGTCGAAGTAAAAAAGGCAGGTTGGTGCTCCACCAACAAACGAAACTACGTAGGTACGTACAGCCTACAAATTTGCTGTTGGTTAAAAGTAAACTAAGTAGGTAGATTGTTGCTCTGCCAACGATTTTCAACTGCTTATCAACAAGTTTGTCGAATATCGAATCAGGAAATGTGCATCATGAATTATAAACCAGTTGTAAGGAAAAAAATCATTCATCTGAAGGTTAGACTTCATAAAGACGGGCATTGTAAGTGCAGTTATTACGAGAGTACGAGAGTTTTGCAGTTACGCAAATTTGTGGGACAAAAAGAATTGATTAAGTAGGTAAATACTTCAATTTTTGTCTATGGAAGTACATGATGAACAACAAGTAATAATACACTGCCAAGGAAATAGCACATGAGCTTCCTCGTGACCTTCACAGTACGTCACCATTAAATTCCAGCAAACTAGAAACGATCGGTTCTGGCAGCAGGGAACTAATGGAGTCCGGAACTATTGGAGTTCATTTCGTTCGAACGTGAACCCCATGAACAGTCCTTCAATGAATATGCATGTATTTCGATGCACATGAATTTCTGTATTCCATATATGAAATAGCAAATATTTAAAGAGGAGAAAAAAAAACTTGAAAAATTAATTCCCGGCCGGGAATATTCCCTGCAAATAAATTCCTGGCATGATGGGCACAATCACTGGTAGTACCGTACGATTCGTATGGCACCTCAAGGGACTCTACCGGGATCATCTCTGAAAATTTGAACAAAATCCGATAAAATTAACTAAGCTGTGACTGTAACAAAAACATCACTTTCGCGCATGCGCCTAGCGTACCGCTGCTGATGATCGCGAAGAATGTGATACGGGACCTCAAGAAACCTTGCCCGCATCATCCCTGAAAATCTGACCGAAATCCGTTCACAATTGCCTGAGTTATGACCGAAACAAGAAAATTTTGTTTGCGCCTGCGCAGAGGCTACCGTTGATTCGATCATGACGGAACTGATAGGGGACCATCTAGAGCTTAACCCGCACGATCCCTGAAAATTTGGTTAAAATCGGATCAAAATTGTGGAAGTTATGGCTGTTACAAGGAAATGTGGACGGACAGACAGACAGACACGGAACCAAATTTGTTCAGGAGGCTCTGAAACGCAAAATGCGAGTGGAAATTTTGATTTTGGAGCAAAAAATTTTTTTTCATTTCGAAAGTGAAAACAAAGCTTCCGCTGCCTTGCAGTCTCGGAAGCAAAATTATGATTGTTTGGGGCCATAAAGCAATTTTCTTTTCTTTCTCACAATATAATGCCACAAAAAAAAAGTGATGAGCTGAAATGATGTTTACCATAGAAATTGTTGAGACAGAGAATGAAGAGGGCCATAAGAGGGCAGACGAACTTGAAGAAGAAGCCACAGAAAAGGCGTTGTGACCTATCTTTGCGCGTCCGTTCCAGCAACAAAAGTGGGTGTGAATCGCTCTGAGTAGTTGCATTGTTGGGTTGCCGGCTCACACCTTCTTTTGGCGGTCTAGAAGATGGAATCGGAACCGTCATCACAGCTGTTCAATATAACCTGTAAACATGGAAAGAGCCAAGATTGAGTAAGAGATTAGGTAGGTATGTATTAATAGGTATTTACATAACAGGTAAGCTACATGATCCTGGGGGTAGAAGTAATTTGACGGGTCTGAACTGCATTTAGTCAAACCACACTCAAAAGACTTTTGGCTGCTCTCTAGAGACGCATCTCGTGACAAAACCATTGCTAAGAAAAACAGTGAGTGTGCACAGTTTAGTATAGGTTGTGAAAAAGTGATGATGGAATGGAGTAGTTATCCCTTCCGAGGGCTGGGGCAATTAGCCTGCAACACCTAGAGGATGTCTTGAAAGCTGAAAAGCTCTAGGTATAACCTCGGGGGCGGCAGTTACAAGAATCGGGAAGGGGAACTACCCACATTCACCACAAGGCAGAAGAATATAGAATTCTAATATAGTAAGAAATGAAGTTCCTGAGGCAATCCAGCTTTTATATGAAAATGCCGATGAATCTCAACGTCCTATAGTAAAAATTTGTTCAGAAAAAAAAAAAAAACAGTCCTGCACCATTCAACTAGAGCCATTTGTATTCTAGCATGTTAGGACTGCATCAGAACTTGTCCAGGATTGAAAGTTGGCTGTATGGACCAACATCTATAGTCCATGACCGCCTGGAGCTAGTTCTAGCCAACTAGGATTATTTCTAGAACCGATAGTCCTCTATCGGTAAAATTTATGCTTATAAAAACGATATTCTTCACTAAATCTAAACTGAAAATCTGACGACAGCTCAGAAGTGGATGAGCAACTGCACAGTTAGCTATTGCCGGGGAAGGGGGGTTTAGACCAACCACTGCAACATGAACATCCAGTGACGTTCAACCCAATTCACAGCTTTACCTTCATTGGTTTTTAGAATAGCGCTCCAGGTTTGCCAGCACTAAATCGAATCACAGGCAAAGAGCGAAAACATAAACACAGGTTCTGTTGGGCAGTCAGTCTCGTGAGCCACCTGTCAAAACTATTGGAATGATGAAGCGATTCTGATGATGCAGGTTTTTGTTGACTTCATTACATACTAAGTTATCAAGAACAGGTACATGAAGAAAAGAACTGTGTACCGTGGGATGTAGGTTTTCTCCTTGAAAAAGGAGCATAGTGATCCTAAATCCATCAATTACTTTTATATGAGTCGTGAACATCAATCACTCTTTATCTTCGAATGGCTTTGATAACGTTTACCTCCAATACGTTACACTCAAGTCAACAGTTCTATTCCCTCAGTCCCAACGTTATCTGTGTTTCTATTTGTGCTGAGCATAACTGTTCTCTGCAGCTGTAAAATCTCCTGGATTTAATAGATATATAATCTACAAGTAATCTTAAACAAAACTAGTACATAGATGAATAATCACGCAATATCGTGAGGGGAGGGGATCAAGTTACTATCTTTAACTAAATACCGTTCAACAGTAGCTCTGTTCATGAAGAAAAATGAAACACGTTCAGTTCCTCATGAAACATGGAGTATTTTAATATAACTTCCCAAGTGATTCTTCATAATGTTCATATGCATTCCCAGATTGAATTCAACATTTTCCATATTGAATCCAACATTTTCCAAATGGAATTCAACATCAAAAATCGAAAAAAAAGCCTAATGATGAATATTGTATGATAAATTATCTTTTTTTGGGATATTATTGATCATTTGCCACCATTTTCGATTTTTCAGATCGTTCTTAGATCAGATAACGTCTGAAAAATGAAGATTTTTCAAATAGGACTCAACATTTTCCAAATTGAATAAACTATTTTCAAACGAATTCAAAATTTTCCAAATTAAATTTCAACATTTCCCAAATTAAAATTCAACATTTGAAAGTTTTATTAAATTTTCTTAGGATTAAAAAAAAATATATATACTTGAACGTTCACAAATCGGTAGATTTTAATTTCAAATTGTATACTAAATTTTGGAAATATTATTCATTTTTCGGAAGCTTGTACCTTGTAACAGTTTATTCGTCTTAATTACAATTTGAACACCATCAAAACACTAAATGGAAATAAAATCATGCAAAAAACATTGTGAGAAATAATGTTCATTTTCAAAGTAGAGGTTGCGTAGCAATTGCGGATGTCAGGAGAAGGAAGGTGTACAACACAAATTTTACCGTTATTTGACCAAATCAGGAGCATTCATTCAAACACTATCGGATCAGGAGAGGAAACTGGATGAATATTACTGGTATCATGATTATATTCTCTAAATGCAAGAAATTAGCTTAATTTATTCTAGATTGACCTTCTGTTGCAACTGCGGTAAAACAGTGAGGTGAAAAAAGCAAACAAAAGCCAAGCCAAACCAAGCCAAAAAGCCAAGCTTGCCAGCCAAGCTTTCCAAAATAACAACGAATCAAATAGGCTAGTAGGTGTACTAGAAGACGATTTCAGTCCCAATGGGAGTCAACTGAATTCAACCAGGGTAAAACATACTAGAAGATTGAACCCTCAATTTTTTATCAATTGATGAGATCTATTTATATTTGTTTAAACACCCACACCAGATCGCTGGTCCGCCTTAACAGTGTTTTCATCTAATGTTTTTCAGGTTCCAATGACTGATATTGATCAGTTCCCAAGGCCAAGGGAGGCGGCGGATTACGAGGGAGATTGGCCCTTCCAGGTGGAACTGATATCGAGGACAAGTTGTAATCGTTCCAACCCGTTCCATCACAGATTCCAGCAGAAAAATCAGGCCTAGGTGTAATGGGCAGAATGTTAACTTGGTAAAGTACCTATTACAGCGCAGATTCATTAGCTTTTTTTCCACTGCAGAACCGAACAGGTTCAGGTCAAGTTGCGCAGTGAAGAAGGAGGAAGAAAATGGCTTTTCCGCAGTCCCTCGGTTCATATTCGGTCAAAGATGTCCGGTGTTTCCACTGCTCAAGGAACATGATCCGAACATGAACTTCCTGCTCCACCACAAGAGGAGGTGCAGCTTGCTCCACGCATGCGCTCTTTGGAACTTTAGATAACCCGATTTATGTTAAGCCGGTGTCACATGGAGCGGTACGAGCGTAACAACCAGAAAGACAGAAGGCCGGAAAACCCAGTGGAGGGGGCAGCGGAATGCGGCAGGGTGTTCACATGAAGCGGCACCTCTCTAAACGGAATCATATCCTTCCTACTGAAACCCTCTCTGATCTGAAACCTCTACTTGCGGTTATCAACATTCCTGTTCAATGAGCTTGCGCAACGCTCGACGGAACGCGGCAACGGTATACAAATTTCTACCGCCGACCGCCCATTCCGGCAACATGGCAGCCACCATCCTCAACTGTTGTCCCAACAGCCAATCACATTGCGTTCCGCCTTTCCGTCTCCGGACATACCGCTCCATGTGAAATCGGCTTTAGTTCCTCAAACTTCTGTAACCTTACACATAACAAATTGTGATTTCCTTTGATTTCGAGCCTGTTTTTGAGTAATTAGTTCATATTTATTATTCAAGTGATTCTGCGATTTTCGTGCTTTTAAAAGTTTTAAATTTGAATTTTTTATTCCTTCATTATATTCCTTATTTTATTTATTGTGATGGAACGGCTTTTGTACAATAAACATATTATAATACGATATGTAATCAATTAAAGAATATGTCCTTGAGCGTTTCCGCTGCCGTCTGAACTGAACAGCCATGGAGGTGCCCTTGCTTTAAATTGAACCTGCTCCGGAGCAATAGTGGAAACAAAGCTAAAGTGGTAGTGCAACGAGTTCATGAACTGAACCAAGTCCCGCACAAGGTTACAATAATCTCCAGTTCATACACTTTCTCTAGCACACTCTATCACCTTTCCGCACGAGCTGAACTAAATTAGGAATTCCTCAATACGAACCAAAGGTCTTCAAGGTTATTTCACAGATACCCTGTTTTTCGTCATACCGAAAAATAGAATAAAAATGAGGCTAGACAAGTCAGGATTAGTCTGCAAGTCACATTAATTTGACAGTAACACGACCGTCAAGTTGACGTTTTTGTTTGTCACATCGAACCCTACCTTGATATCAAGAGAATCTTGAAACAAAGATTTTTCATGACTGATAATTAAAATCACTCTGCGTCAAGAACATGGAGAATAAAATCTGTTTCATTCGATTCGCTTGATCAATAATTAAAATTCGAACTTTGTTTCTACTAAATATGCACAAACCCACAAACTGTACCAGGAGACTACCTAGGTATAGCAAGTCATTGTGGTATTTCAAACACATAGAAAAAGGAGTGGTTTTGATATCGTCACTAAGATTGTTTTCTACATAGACCTATCCCTTCCCATGTTCAGCCATGATTAGTGAACAATTTAACAAATAATTCAAATTGATTTAAGGTACAAGTATGTAGGTAATAAGGTATATATCGAGGAAGAAAAAAAGGAATATGCACAAACCAGATTTGTGGGCAGGACAAAGATTATTTTGACATCACAGCGCAGTTGCTCAACTACAATGGTCTCGTTCTTCACGAATGATAGGATAAATTCAGATAATTCAAGATAAAAAGACAAATTAACTATGATATGATAGAAATAGTTGTATCACAGGGATCACATTCACAGCACGATTTTTTTCCAAGGTTTACTGGTGGTGGTGGTAGGTACTTCAGATTTAGTAGTACAGACCTAGCAACCATGTTGCAGCTGTGCTGTTCAAAGGCTTATTTCGTTGTAGTCTTTGAGTATACATTATTTGTACTCAAAGGTTGGAGTACAGAGTTGGAGAATCGAAGATTTCTTGACGTTGTCGAATGGTTGGCTACTTGAATTTGTCCAAAACCGCAAGATTTGGGATCCCTGTCGTCTCTGCTTTTGACGGTGACTTTGTGGTCACTGTAGTGAGTAGTTAAGCTGGTTTCTTTAAATAGAAGGGATTTCTTCTTCCATGGTTTACATCCAATCAGAACTACCAACAGCACCTAGTAGAAAACCTTATCGTTAGGGTATTAGGAAGCAGGAAGGTATACCTACCTTCTTTGCTTCCCAAGTACCTACTGGAAGCAGTTTTCTCTTTCCTTCTGGGAGGAGAATTTTTTTCCGCCAAAATCGAAATTTCCACCCACAACACAGCCCACCATTCTGAACCACTTGGGCTTTGCTTTTGTCTGTCGAAATCCTCATGACAGCCGTAATTTCTACATTTTGCATCCAATTTTGATTAAAACTACAGACAATGTGCGGATTAGGCCCTTGATGGTCCCCTATCAGCTTAAGTTTTTCAGTCTAAACATTCATTTTTATGTATTCAGATTTTTAGCACAGTTTTGGAATCTTGAGAGTCGGTCAGGCAATAATAACATTCAGGTCTTCAAAGCCAGCGTTTCGATGTATTTATACATCATCATCAGGGCTCGGAGAGTTTATGCAGGTTTTTACAAAGTCATTTCGTAGTTTGTAACACATTCATGTCATGCACATACATTGACTAGTGAAAACATGTGACAAATTAAAAATTAGTAGTTGAAAAACCCTGTCCTATTAATTTATAATCGGAACGGTTCTGGGCAAGCGCAGTCGAGTTTTGTCGTTCGCAGTGCCAGAAAGCCCAGTTCTGAAATTTTATTAAGTATAAGTAGGGTAGATGCACCAGTAGTAGGCACTCGTGACCTCAACTCCTTAAAACAAGTTATTGGAACCACTAAAATATTTGAATTTGGCACCGTTTCAAAAGTTAGCATGTGCTGTATCTAGATTATCGAGGCAGCTTTGGTTACATTATGTCACCTGTTAACAAAACAATCTCCATGAGGTTGTCTGCCTTAACAAATCTGCTAAGGACGTGAGTTTAGTTTTTGGTATTTTAGCCCCAATCTGAGGCAATTTTGGATCTGTTTTTTGTTTCTTGTTATCTTTTATATACCCTCGAGAAGATGTAGAATGTTCCTGTACCTCTAGAAGTTTTAATTTCGGCTAAAATGAGGTGCCTACTACTGGGTTATAAAAAATACTGAATTTTCCAGTAGTAGGCACTTCTGCCTACTACTGGAAATACCTTCTTATTTTGTTAGCAACATAGTTTTCATCAGTTATTAATTTGGAATACGACGGTATCTGACGTTTTCTCAGAAAATGAGTAGTTCCAATAGTTGGCAGGGGGTGCCTACTTCTGGATCCCGAAGGTGCCATGTGGGTTTTTTATCTCAGAACTCCACACATGTTAGGATACTGAACGTTTAATACTGTTTACTACTGATGCTGAAGTACCAATGTGATACTTCGTCATTTTGTGATGGACTGAAGTTAGTTATTAATCAATACCTAGTAAAACTCCATTTTATATTTTTTTAATTTTTATTTTGTATCACGACTATTATGGCCTATGTATAGCATTTTTTTAAAAGAATAATTCAATGTGAGGGCTGAGAAATGTGGTAAACTATGATGTTTCAGGCCTTGGTGTATTTTCGATACATTTTCGTTGAGAGGAAATGTAATAAATAAAATTAGTTCATTGAGATTCAACTGCCTACTTCTGATTCATTTTCCTGCCTACTACTGGAATTTCAATGCCTACTACTGGTTCATTTCCCTGCCTACTACTGGAATTTCAATGCCTACTACTGGAGTTTCAATGCCTTCTACTGGTGAAAAAACTTGCATCCGGTTTTTTCAATTTAAAAAATCATAATCGTCTATTATTTAGACAATTTAAATGTAATTAGCTTTGAGAGGAGTTAGTTAGTGTTCAACAAGCATTGGAAATAAAATAGTATGAAAAATGACATTGTGATACACAAAAAACGTGATTTTTTTCGTTAAAGTGCCTACTACTGGTGCATCTACCCTACTCCTCAGTCATCATGGATTTTTTTTTTTTTTTTTTTCATTGCCGTGAGGTACCATAGTTAAGTAGTAATATTCACGGGCATAATAAGTAATATATTCACGGGCTCTAAAAATATTCTGAAAAGGAGCACCAGAAGGTAAGATAAATTGAGTGAGGTTACAAAAAACACAGGTTATTCAACTTTCAAGTTCTAAAAATCGTTCGCAGTGCAGAACGTTGTTCCACAAGTTCCGGAACGCCCAGAGATTCCCATTTCTGATTCATTTCAGATTAAAAGACAAGAAGAAATTGAAGCAAAAGATGAATAGGTTAAATCAGTGAGTAGACAACTAGGTAAAAACTCCAAAAGTTTTTATTATAAATTTCAGATCGAAAGTGACAAAATATCTTTCTTTTATTTTGGTCCATCATTTTTACATGTACTACATGTGGTATTATTAAATATATCTACGTATTCACACACAAAAAAATATATACGTATTTCAACACGGCCCAGTCATTTATGAGACCAGTCATTAACTAAGTGGTCCTTTAAGGTCTTGAAATAAATCATTTAAAAAAATTAATAAAAACAAATTGCGAGGAAATAACTTCACATAAACAGTATTTGAATGGCTGATGGAAATTTAAAACAATATTGCAAAGTCGAAATAATAAATAAAATCCACAGTAAGACAAAACCACTACTAAGGGAATGGACAATATTTGTCCTTTGAAAAAGTGAGTGGAGGATAAAATTAATTTGAAATATGTACAAGATAACGAAGAAATTTAGGATATACAAGTCAGTGTACTAATATAAATCCTTGATTTTAAAAGATGCAATAAAATAAATAGTGAGATAATAAACAACCAATTACATTAATGATAAAGTTCGTTGATAAATAATTACAGCCGAAAATTACTATAAACAACATGACTTCATATTATCTCAGTGAGATTTACATAACGAAACTAAAATAAATAAGGTATCAAGGAATAATACTGTCCAGTATTACTCGACAAAAGTATGCCGATGCTACGTAAACTAAGGACATTTTCAGGATGAGAAATACTGAGTAGTTCTTAGGTTTCGAATCACAAAACGGAAAGAACGAAACTTTCAACATGATATGCATAAATATTATGTAAAACTGAGCTATGAATGGACATTACACGCGCATTCATTGTATATTTTTGAATTAAAATATATTTAATCCTAAAAAGATGAACACCGTCTGCACTAATCTACCTTGTGTGACGTCACTGGTGCACGGAATTTCGAGAGAGAAAAAAAAAAAAAAAAAATAGGTACTTACTGATTATAGGAAAGTGGGATTGGTGTCGAGATTCTATGAAATCTACCTACTTCTATTTAAAAATAATAGAAGTAGGTAGCTATTTCACGCCCGTTTTATAAAAACTCGGACGTCTTAGAATTCATGATGGGATTAGAAGAAAAAATTGAATTCATCAGCACAGGTAATGTAGGTATTTTATGCAATATCTGTAAATATTCTTTAAATGATTTTCTTCTAATCCAAGTTAAATGAGAATTCCTATTAAGGTATTCGTAAGTTTAGGTGTTTGAGATTTCTTTTAGCAAACCGTAGTACGAAATGAAGCTATTCTAATGGCTTCAACAATTTTAAAATAAAATGTCCCCAAATTTTCTTGAAATCCGTTTTCAGGCAATCTGAATCTACTCTACTTAGGATTGAGATAATCTCCGTTCTTGGGCCGAAAAAATTAAGCTTTCCAAGTGAAAGGATGAGTTCGTTGGCCATCACTTTTTGAGTACATTAAATTGGTCACACATTTCAAAATGTGCCAAAAATCACTAAAATGGATAAAAACGGCTAAAAATTGTTAAGTTTATAATTATAAACAGAATTTTAGTCGAAAGAAGATGATCAACAAGAACTAGAACAATAAAATATTTCATTAACATTCATTAACATTTGCTGAAAAATCGATAAAAACTGCAAAAAAGGTTTAAAAAATCCAGAATTGGTTTGACTCACAGAATATTATTTAGAACTAATTTTCTGCCATATAATTGGTAATTAGTTAACAATTTATTTGCACTTAACGTACTCAAATTTTGAAATTATGTAACATACGATAATTTACGAAAATTTGCTCATACGAACATGCTACTAGACTGTTTTCGTAGGTATTCAAATGTGGCGATTTCGAGCTCACTTCATATACTCCGTACCAACTATGCACAAGGTTGATGACGACTGATGACTCAAGACACTGGGCAAATTTTCTGCATTTCGAGTGTTGGATGTGGAAAAGGATCAGATGCACAGCGTATTCTGGTGGACTGATTATTACAAGTAGTGGAAATTTGGTTAAGTACATAGGATACTAAGTACATAGGAAGGAATCTAAGTCCATAGATACTAAGTACATAGGAAACTTAGTATCTACCTGTTTCGTGACATTAACCCTTTGCGGTCGAAAGTTGAATTCCGATCGTGTCCACAAGGACGGGACCCGGTCAGGGACCGGCATTATGCATGTGCCTTACAGGACGACTTATTACACGCCATTATATCTTTCAAGGACGATAAGCTTTTTGGAATAGGTCACCTAAAAACGGTACATCACGTTTGAAGACATATTCATCAAATAAAAGCACAGATTACCTATTATTATTATTTTTTATTTTATTTTATTGTAATTATTTCCCCAGAACAAAAATATATCTGGTCGTCTTGCTCTTCCATTTGAAGCAACAATCTTTCAATTTGTTCATCGTTCATGACGAAAAAACCACTTACGAACTGAAAAAGCACAATTACTAAACACAGAAAACTGGGTACAATGGATACCGCACACGAAAACAACACGAGGACAAGAGTTATCAGTGAGCAGTGAGAAAATAATGATAAAAATTGAAGTTCAAGTAGTAACCAGTCAAAGAAAGGTTTCTCATATTCCTTCCCAATGGGTTCATTTTATCAATAAAGTGCTGCGATCTATTGTCAAAACCTTCAGTAAAACCTACTGAATTGCCCCCAATATTTAAAAAATACCAAGCTACCACTGTGAAGACAAGAAAGGGCGCTGAGCAGTGACCGGCATTCGACCCCTACGAGGTAACAAGGTCGCCGAGCAGGGACTGGCATTCGTCCTGTGAGACATCCCTCTCTCAAAATGTTCCATCCAAATGCGGATATTGCCTAGCCGGGTCCTGACCGGGTTTCGTCCGGAAAGGGTTAAAAACAAGTTTTCACATCGAACATTTTTACCTTGACGACGTTGGGGTTAGTTTTTGCCTACGGTCAGTCACACATGCTCATCTATTCATTACCTTAGTGGGCAGTGAGAGCTTATCCAGAAAAGTGTGACATGATGGGTATCCATAATAGGTATAGAACTGAACTTTGTAAAAACAGATAGACCTAAGTGCGATTTGAATGATGTTCAACATTTACAGTACAAGTTGGAAAGTATGTTTTCCAAACATCAGAGTGATTTTTTTTAAATTGTATTTTGATATTTTTACATGCTTGTTTAATTCAATTGAAACCAGTAGCAAGCAAGGTCCCGAATTAACGATAATTTATCCTTTGTTATTTTGGATATACACTAGGAGCTTAGCGAGTGAAAAGTCAAACTAATTTTCTGAAAAGTCTCCTTACATTATGACTTCAATTCGTAAAGCAATATTATGGATGAAGGGCGAAAACTCCCAAGCCAAAATAATTATTCAGAAACTAGTATCTAGGCATTGTAAGGCACTAATTTCAGCAGATTTAAATATTAAAGCTATTTTGGACGGATAGATGAGCTCAATCAGAAAATTTATTGTCTGGAAAAATCTAAAGGTTCGTTTGGCTAAGGATTCTGGACGAGTTCAGGGCGGAACGGCATTCTGAAAGGGGAGGGGATAGGATCAGTTCGGTACCGTTCTTAACCGAACGCCTCCTGAACTCGTACTGAACCGGTGGCCTACATTGCAACCTCCCTTCATTTTTTTAATTGTATTTTTAACGGTATTTGCCTGTTATCTTCTCTCGCTTTTATCGAAGGTATCCTCTATTTTATATTGTTTTATAGAAGGTGTCAAGAAGGAAAAGGTCACGAAGAAAAACAAACAATTCTTCATCAGATTCCAAAACTTCATCGGACTCGTGTAAAAATCTGAGTCAGTAATTTTAACTCAAAATTATTCAACAAAAATGACAAGACGACACACGCAAACAGTAAACAAAAATATTTAGATGATAAGCGAAACGATGATAAGACGATGTGATAAGCAAAAATATCTAGTGCGCATGTCTCGGACTGTCGGTCCTGACGAAAATCTCAGGACTGGTCCTGGACGGTAATGGATGCCTAAACGAACAGCGGACGGTCAGTACTGGGCGAGTTCTACACCTAAGGCTGTCCGTCCAGTGGACGCGATTTCGCGCGTACGGTTCGCCTCCCTTCAAACACACTGTCAACATCCATTTCGCTTGTTGGCGCGTTGAAAAACAAACTCGTTTGATACTCGTCGCGTTCGCCCCTTTTCGCCCAACCACAGCGCTTGCAGTGAACGGGCTCTCAGTTAAAACAGTGTGTCTGAAAGGGAGGCGAACTGTTCGCGCGAAATCACGTCCACTGGACGGACAGCCTAAACGAACGCCACAAAGGGGGCGGGGACCATCCCGAACCGTTCAGAATCCTTAGCTGAACAAACCTATAATAGGTACTTAAATACTAACTAAATGGAGTTTAATTTATTACTTAGTTACCAGACATTTCATAAGGCACGTTCCAGTAGTTTGCTGGTCATACCATATTTTTCCTTTGGCCATAAATCACGGATTAGGATCACTATAATACAATAGGTACTTACATTCCATAATATTGGGTAATGTACGCTCTATTCGACATATCATGTTTAAAAGTTAAAACTTGCAACATGATCCATGTTTAGACGAGACGTTCTATGAGTATCCACACCAGTTGTTGGGAAGAATCGAATAATCCCCTAATAGTTCCAGCGTTGTCAATTCAACACATTGAGATCAACCGCAATGTTTTCAGACATTGAAAGTGCATATAACCTAGAATTATTCGCCTGAAAAAAAGAAAGAAAAAAGTCAATAACATCAATAGCGAATACATTTTACAAGGATTTAAATTGATGTTGATAATTTGTTGATATTCATTTTATAAAATTCTATAAATTGTTAATATTTTGTTCAGTCAGCACAAGAAATTAAATAGTAACAGAGTGATTATATTTAGACAAATAAATGCATAAGGAATGAGAATGAGTGAAACTACCCAAACTCAAATGTTCTAAGAACGCATAATAAAATCGAGATATTGAGCATGACAAAAATTAAACAATTTAATACCAATTTAAGTACCTATATATTTATGTGCTCAATGGAATAAGAATAAAGTATGATACTCACTTTTCAAGCCTCAGCGAAAAACCAGGTAGAACTGTTACTGATTGTTTCCCATAGTACTCCTTGCGAATTCAAAAGACGGCAATGGGAGAGGGACGATTTTCAAATTCCTTTGTATTTCATTGAATTCATTCAATTCTTATTTCGTTTGATGAGATTTCCGTGGGTTTGATAACAATATATTATCAAGATACGTTTTCAATGGAGATGTAACATCTGAAACTTGGGTCAGCAACTAGAACGGTCCAAGCCTTTTTTGTTGATATCTTAGCAAACTGGGTGTACTTCTTCAATAGCTTTCGGTGATAGCACATGTGAAAGATGAAGAGTTTTATTTTAGTCACAGCTGGCAAGAGAGGCAGACGAAATTGCGGGGTTGATCATATCAGGGACTACCAGGACTGAATACGAAGATTAAGTTTCAGTTACAAGAAGGGGAGGCAGCAAAATTTAGAAGAATGCGAATTATCAGTGTCAACGATTCTATCAATAAATTTTATGAGACAATGATGACGAGTTCTGACACTTCACCAATTCCGCTTAAACTGACCTAAGAACTAACAATATATGATTTCTTCTTCTGTATTTCTTGATTTATCATTATCACTCTTAGAGTCAGGGGATTTGACTCTTTTGTCGCTCTGTCGTCTCACAGAGCCAGATGTTTTGGGAGGAACTGATACATTCTGCATCATTGCAGGACTGGAGCTTGTGCGAGAATGGCCTGGGAGTTGCGGAGGGCTCTGGTTCGAGCTCAGCCTCTGATAGCCCCCTGCCCTCTTCCCAGTTTGATCCTCCTCTCGCAGCTTTAGGGGAAGGATCTGATGGGGTGAAGTGGCGTCACTGTGTGGGTTAGGAGAGACAGCCCCAGTACTGGATCTAGAAGACAATTTCAACGGCAACTGCTGCTTTACTGTTGGAAGAGCTTTATGCTGATTTGTAGCACTTATCAAGTTTCTTGGGAACGTATTGTCTTTTCCAGGCACAGTTTTCCACTTAGCTGAGTCAACCTTTCTTTTGTTCAGATCACTGGGGAGAGTTGAAGAACTACTAGGCATACTGTCAGGGGAAGATACAATCATCGTAGGTCCCACAACAATGCCCTGGTTACTCAGTGCTTCAAGTTTCCTATAAAGTTGTTCCCGCTGTTGAGCAATATCTGCCTGACTCTCTTTAATTTGTTCTTGCAATTTGGATAACTCCCCTTTCTTCTGCTCTAAATCCTTCAATTCAGAGTCTCTCTGCCGCTGCCATACTTCCTTTTCACTTTGAAGCTTATCTTGTAGATTCCGCAACTCTTCAAGTTGCTGATTTCTTCGGTACTCTGGTCGCCCATCACCACCAGAGTAAGATTTCAAAGCTATCAATTCTGATTCAAGAGAATCTATTGAAGTCATCTGCTGAGATATTATGCAAGACAACATATAAACGTGATGACAAAGGTGAGTTGCCACAGCCTGGTAATCTTGACTGTCCAACCAAGGAGCTGCTTCCTTATAATCACTTTCCAAACACATCATATCCTCACTGGAAGACTTCATACCAGAACTACCATCACCATTTTTATCATTGGCCGACTTACTCAATTCGTTCTTTTGAAGAGTCAACCTGCTATTAACTGGTTGACTGTCAAAACCACTAAAAGTTTCAGCTCTTTTAGGCAAAATAGGGGATTTATATGCATTACTTTGATGTTCACCAACTGAACTGACACTTCTCGATAGATTTCCAGTTGACACATACAAGCTTTTAGTGATCTGATTGGCTTTTTTAATTGCAAAATCAACAGTTTTCCGAATTTGGTTGTTATTGAGGGATTCTGAGACTAACTCAGTATAATTTGGTTGAAAATGTGTGTATTCAACGCCCATACCAGCCAATAGTTTCATCTGTAGAACCATCTTTTCTTCGAGAATTTGAGCCAACTGCTTATCATTCTGCTTCATGAGCTCAGCAACCTTTTGAACTTGTTTCCGCTTGGTTTCAAACAGTTTCTGCTTTTCATCACAATCTGGGAAAGATGAGGGCCCATCATTCTCATCATCAGGGCACCGTTGAACAGCTTCGCGTATGGCCATGATCCAAGCCTGTTTATGCTTAGGGTTATGAACTTTGAGCTCAAACATTTCAGCAGGGTTCGTAGATATTAGGTAGATAACTCGAGATTCTTGACCTGCCTTTTCCCTAACAAGAAGTTTCTGTAATGACACTACTCCTTCTTTGCTTTCGGGAGTGAAGAACGAATACTTGCTATTGCTTTCAGACAAGAAACACAACACGTCTGACAATACTAAAACCAAAACTACTTGCATTTTCCCCCTTCCCTGCATCAAAGTAGCAATTCCTTCAAATTTTAAACTTCTATTTTTCGCCAAGAGATCTGATTTTTTGAACTTACGCCCATGATAAATTGTAAATGATTTAGCGTCAATTCTATCGTGAATTTCAAATTTCCTATCTTCTTTTTCATTATCTGCTACTTGAGAATTCACATCGACAAGAACCTCTTTGACTAACGCTAAGGACTTGACTAGTTTATCATGCTCCTCCTCATTTTCTTTAGACGTTTTAATTAGGGGTTCAATCAAAAGTGGGTATTTCGTAAGCCGTTGTGTCACAAATAGAACACATTCTGGTATACCTTTTTTCTTCAACAACGGATTTGTTTCGCAATGTTTAACAAATTCTGAGAATCTACTATCGTTTTGCATGAAATACTTGTACATGTTGATGGCATTCCTATGGTTTGAGCAAAACTCGCCATATACGGATTTCAGTCTTTCTGCAGGCAAGCCACTGAATTGTTCTAAAAGTATGTCCCCTAAGCTTTGAATCACCGGATTTTCTCTCTGTTTGTTCCTAAGTTGACGTAGGAACTCGAAATGGATTTCCATGAGGTCATTTAGACGTGGAAACATGCTTTCCACATTTGACCCAAATCGCAGATATTTGTGCAGGCCATCAACGAAAATTTTTTGCATTACCCGCAGCGTTAGGCAATGGTGCTTTTCCGTAAGTATAAACTCGTAGTAATGTTCTTGACGTTTGATATCTTTCTTGGACAGCTTCTCAAGAATTTCTTTAGTGACAGTCGGGGTCCACGAATCTGGTTCGTCATCCTGTAGACCAAGGAATGGGTCAGTGTCCAAATCTACAACAGTTACCAAACGCTCGTCCAAAAATTCGTATTGGAGTAAAGGAGAGCCTTCTGAATAACCAGACACATAACCATGATTATGATGACCTGCCACTGAATACCCATATTGGGCTTCCGGTGCTACTTTACTACTTTTCCCCCAACCATCTGCCATAATATATTTACTTGTTTGTAGAGATGGCATTCCTCTGT
This sequence comes from Adelphocoris suturalis, assembly GCA_030762985.1. NCBI lineage: Eukaryota > Metazoa > Arthropoda > Insecta > Hemiptera > Miridae > Adelphocoris > Adelphocoris suturalis. The sequence continues at coordinate 7,441,792 of CM061042.1, read as the reverse complement.
AATGATGAGAACGTCTAGAATATAATTTTTTCACTTTGTCCTTCTTCCTTCGAAAAAACATGCTCCCTCTTTTCCGTCTTTTTTCAGGTAAATCGTTCTCAGTGGACAAAACCATTACTTCATATGGTTTGTTAGGTTCTAAAAGGTTTGCCAAAACTTCATCATCACTTTGAGCTTTGGTTTTATTGAGTAAATTTTTGGATATTGAGATCTTTGAAGGGGTTGATATAGAACGCTGCAGAGAAGCAGTTGGCCTGGAAGCTAGTGATAAGGAATCTGCAAGCCTCAAAGAGGGTTCTGGTTTGGTCTGGCTCAGTTTTTTCAAGCCTAGCGACAACCTAGTAGAATTTTCATTTTGGCAATCTACATGAAGATAGTTGGCTTTTTCAGATAACGCATCTTCTCTGTCAGAATCTAGACTACTCATACTAACACTCCCAGAACGATTACTGACTTCTTGAAGACGCGATTTAGATCGCTCCTTACCAAAGCAGAGATCATCTAGGGCGGAGCAACTGCGATGTTTTGCTAATTCTGCTTCATCACCGTCGACGGTTTCAGTTGCTCTGTAGGCCTCCCAATCTCCAGAAGACCGATTGTGCTGACTGGATTTCCTGCTGCTACCCCGCAAAGATTGAGTACCCGCATTGATAATATCAGGTTCTGACAAGCCCTCATCATCAAGCGATGGGCAAGAAGTGCTTAGTCTGCTAACTTCTTGTAAGCTGTGTGGAGGAAGCAGCTCCCTCATTTGTTGTACACATTCATGAATGAAATGCAGTTGCTGGATATTGTCTTCCAACACTGTACCGGACCCACCTTCCAGTTGCAGATGTGGTGTTACCCTTATTACTGGAACTTGGGATGAGGGGATTTGCTGACCAATACCCTCATCATCAACCATGTAGTCGGTCACTAAGTCTTCATCACTGTCATCACTCTCTCCATACCATTTATCTGGAGCAGCATTCACGTTTTCCATTGAATCACCGTGAGGTTTCATACTAGTCTTTAATATGTAGTAACAATAACTGTAAAGCTCATACTACTTAAAGCTGCCTCTTCTTGTGGCCCATATTTCATCAATAAGAGAGGGAGTTAGCAATGAGTACAATGCTTACTAACATTTGTCACTTCACACACCAACATACCTGTAACAGAGTGGAAATCACAATCACAAACAAACAAATCGGTAAAACCATCACTCGCAACAATACAAGGCTTATACACGCTCAGTTTAAATGCAAAGTTTATCATGTGTGACGTCATGTCTGTGCGAATATATAGTTCATTGGAGAAAATCTAGAAACTTTTGTACAGGCCTATGGCCAGAATAAAACAATAAGAGAACTGTAAAGTTACCTCAGATAATCACACAATTTGGTCATTTCTAATCAAGCATTGTCATCTTTTTCAGACACAACAGTGACCTTTCAAAGGACTCGACTGACATCCTTTACAGACGGCTCCAGAGATGTACATCCGAGAGCACAACCAGAACCGGTGCTGGTATATACACACCTGATTTGGATATAGCTGAGTGCTTCCCTCTGGATACACACACCACTGTTTTCCAGAGTGAGCTGTATGCCATTATCAGGTGTGTTGACAGTTTAATAGAGAATGATACGAGAAGCGGACAAGTAGTCATACATACAGATAGCCAGGCTTGCATCAAAGCACTGATGAATCGGGTCACTACCTCAACAATGATAAAAGAGGCTAAAGATAAACTGACCAAACTAGGCACCCAATTAGACAACAAAGTGTATGTCAATTCGGTGCCAGGCCACGAAGGTCATATAGAGAATGAGGAGGTAGATCGCCTTGCCAGGCAGGGGTCGTCTAGAAACTACTATGGGCCGGACCCCAGCCTTAGGCATAACGCGTAACGCGTGTAAAGCCAAGGCAAACACCTGGGCCAACAAAGATCTAAATGAGCTATGGAGGAAAGAGGACAATAGGTACAGGCAATCTAGTATGTGCATATCTGGCTACGAAAAGAGTCGATCAGACTGGATTATAACACAGCCTAGAACGCAAATGAGGAAACTAATAGGGGTCTTCACAGGGCATTTCAGCTTTAAGAGGACATATCTTCTCCACTCTGCGAATGTGGAAACGGAGAGGACACAGCTGAACACTTTCTTTGCGATTGTGACTGATTCTGGAGATCTAGGCAAGAGGCCCTAGGACATTATACAATCGAAAGGGCCTCACTCAGAGACCTAGATTGGAAACAGATTAAGAAGTTTGTTGAGCTAAGCAACAAGTTTAGGGACATAGCGCAGCCGTAGAATCCCCAATTTTAAAAAGGGGCCCTTTTTGGGGAAATATAAGCCATTAGGCCTGGGATTTCTTTCTGTGGAAGCCCTATGCAGTCAGTCAGTCAACAGCGACATTCTAATCTCTACAAAACTAAGAGGAAAGTCCATACACCTTCAGCTCCGGTGTCTGTACAGTTTTTTATCAAGTTTTATGGTCAAGCAACCTGCACAGTTAAATCGAGCCTCTTAATATGTAGATGCCAGCAGTCACTACGCATACTTCCGAAGACCATTAAACTCAACATCATGTAACTACTAACCAATGATTTTCTACAGTAAGAGTAAGAGAATCAGCGAGTTAACTTTGGTCTTAACCAAGCAAAATTCATCAATAAATCAAACAAGAAGACAATAACGCTATTAGAGTTGAAAATAGAAAAAAATTATCTGATAATTTAATGGATTCATGATCAGTGGACCGCAAACTATGAGATTCTTTATAGGTGAACAACAACGGAAAATCGGGATCAAGAGCAATACACCCCCACATATCCTCAGATGTCGCTACACTAAGGCAATCCAGCGATATGCTGGACACACTCTTCTATTCACTGATGGCTGAAAGACACCTGATGGTGTTGGCCTCGCTCTATGCAGGCCCCAACTTACAAGTCAATAGACGTGTACCACCAGTTGCATCTGTGTTCACAGCAGAGCTGTGGGCAGTGACAATGGTTGTTCGACACTGCCAATTATTGGGAGTTGGGAATTATGTGATTTGTAGCGATTCACTAAGTACCATCGAGGCGATTAGGGACTCATATTCTGATGATCCCCAAATACAAAGCCTACTTGGATAGCTACACCAAGCCACGACATTGGGCTCAACCATAATTTTTATGTGGGTACCGAGCCATGTGAGAAATTCATGGCAATGAGTGTGCCCTTGCGAGAAGAGTGATAATGATGATGAACGATGGGGTGAAACTGCGGCATTAAATAACACCTAATTGTAATATTACAAAGTTATCTACCATCTACCCAGGCAAGTCACTCCACACCCAAGGTTGTTATGAGTGAAAAAAGGGTGTACTAACGAGGTATCTTGGGTGTCAGTAATACAGGCGTGTGGGTTATTTGGATGGACTTTTGGATGCTCAATCGATTGAAATTAATCCCAGATCAATATTGTAGTACCCATATGGATGAAAAATGCGGTTTTTTAGTTGTTTCTAACAGAGGCATGTTTGGTCTCGTTTTCCAAGCGCTTTTTGACACTGAATTGATTGACATGGATTACAGGGCGATGAAATCACCCATGAGGGTTCCGAGTGAAAAATAGGTGTATCATAGAGCTCGATCTCAACATACAAACGCAGAGAATAGTTTTATATCCTATTTTTGTTGGATTTTTTGGACTACAAAGCCTTCGAAAAGACCATTAGAAACAAACCTTAAAGGTACCTATTGTGTTTGATGGAAAAAGTCTACCACAGATTTCTATAAAGCCAAAAATTCTCATTGGATTGACACTACTTATATACATATGTATCATGTGTATGTAAATATTATTTACTTATCCACTGCACAGTCAATAAATATTAGATATATTCATAAGTAGGCGCTTTAGGAAAGATTTACAGGTCAACAAACAGGATGGGTGGGCGCAGACCATCGCTAATGAGGATTAGGTAGATAGATATTAGATCGGTAGGTAGGTATTATAGGTGGCTTGCTTAACAATTTTAACTTTTAAAAGTCTGACACATAAATGGTAGAAGTTGTTAAGAAACAAATTAATGGTTTCCCATCACCTACCACTCCTACATAATAGGAAATAGATTTTTACGAGAGCGACAACAAACTTTTCGAATAAGTAGGAACCAAAATTGTTAACGTTATTTCTCTTCGAAAGCTTCAATAAGTACTTAGCTTGGTATCCCAGTTTGTAGGTAAATGTACAAAAACCACAACTAGGTATCTACAGAAATATGTTGCTTGTTGCTACCTGGCACAATCAAGAATGCGTTCCAGAAAAAAAGGATGTTCTTTACTGAAGTTTACACAGTAAATATTTGATTCAAAAACTTCGAAAGAAAATGAAACATTTGTGAAGAACGTATGACTAAATGTATACTAAACAGTATCGCACTGCAATTTGGCTTACTTACGCTACGGTGGGAAAAGGTGAAACCTGGAGAAGTGGAGCAGTCAGGTGAATGTAACTCGAGAGGTTCTCACAAAAACTGAAACTTTTCGCTTGGAAACTGGATCATTATTGATATGGTTGGACCAAATTTGACAGCATTGCGATGGGGCGCACGTAAAATCAGTCAATGAAATCAAGGGAAAATGAGAGAGATTGCAATCAAAACATGTCAGTAACCTGTCAGAAGAAGGGGTTGAAATGTAAATAAAAGAAAGAATGCAGTCAGGTAGATCGCCATTGCACTCCCGCCATGGTATAACGGTAACAGCAGGTAACAGGTGGGACGGGTTTTCGGCCCGATAAATCTAGCTGGAAAATACCTAAAGTCGAAATTCTGGCCCACGATTTTGACAGGCCTACAACACATAGATGTATTAATGTAGAGATACCGGACGGTTTACGCTCAAAAATAATTTAAATTCAAAGCAATACGGTAAAAAAATTAAGAAGTAAAGCTAGACTTCGCCAATGACGTCACATCGGCATTCACCTTTTTCCACGGAGAAGTGGGACGATGTCAGACACAAACTTTGCAATTGGACAAGAGTCATGGATGCATGTAGCTAAGCACAGTACCTTCATTGTGATCACATTCGTAGCTACCTAACCTACATGAACGAACAGATTTCATTATAATTATAAATTAAAATCATACTTTAATGACAAATAGACCAAAAATTGTTTATCACACGCACCAAAAATATATGGAAACAATGCAAATCTTTATTTTCTGAGTTCAGACATACAAGAATGATCTTTTGAAATTGCCGAAACACAAATGTTCTCACTTCTTCACATGAATAAGCCCAGAGCACGTTGAGAAGCTCAATAGTTGTTTAAATTCTCGAAACATATGGAGAATGGTATCCAATCACATGGCTCTGAATCTCAATGAAATTATTTATTTTGTTGTTTTGATCGGGTTGCGTCAAAATTTGTTCAGTAGGCATTTCTTGATTATTTTTACTATTTACCTCGAAGATTTGATTGAAAGATACCAATTACCATGTCCTGGCTCTTTGGCATTAAGAAAGACTTGAACGATCAAAATTTCGACCCAGCTCCAGGAGTAGGAGGTGGAGGGGATGCGACAGGTTCAGCACCACCGGATCCTGCACCCATCAGGAAGTCGAAGAAAGGAGAAGCTGATGGCTACAAATTCGACAGCTCGGCGCTGGAAAGGGCTGCTGCAGCAGCAAAAGAATTGGAGAGATCTAGTAAGCGACGTTCAAAGAAAACTATTTAGTTAGGTAGGTACCTACATGCTTTGAGGTGTCCCACACATAGTTACCAGAGAGAATATTTAACTTTTACCAGTTAGATTAGAATTTTAGTACAAGCATGAAAATTGAACCCAATCCTATAAAACAAACAGAAGAGGGAACACGGAGTTCAAACTTCGGTTCGAGGGACGCAGAACGGAGGGCTGCACTGACGACATCAATTTTTGTATGTATTCTTTAATACAAAATTTGTACTAAGCATTTTTGCATGGTCGAAAAATGCTTTTTGTGAATAAAATGTGTATTGACATTTTAAATTTGTGATCATTGAAGTATATTTTAGTTTTTTTCAGGTTTTTGATGGATTTAGTACGGATATCTGCGTGTGCTTTGTTGGCTACACTGTTTTCTTATCTATGAGATTGTTCTTATCATTCAGCCGGAAAGCGTGTTCGTGGTTTTTTCGCCCGTTTCACCGTGACTTTTCCAACTTCTCGTTAATAAAGAGGGGAAGGCTTTTAGGCTTATTTATCGAAAATCGTTTGCTAGGGTATAGAGTATGTCTTGGCTATTCGGCATCCGACGAAATGACCCTCCGCCCCCGGATTTTGGCAGTCTCGGCGGCGGTGACCCGTTGGGAGCTGGGCCTTCCGGAGGAGGTTCGACCGGGGGCGGGGATCGACCTGGAGGCGGTCAAACTATGGACGAGAAAGCCAGGAGAACGGCGATGGAAGCTTACAGGTTCGACAGTTCAGCCCTCGAGAGGGCCGCAGCCGCAGCGAAGGAGCTGGAGAAATCCAGTAAGGAGCTATTCTAACTCAAGTACCCATTTAAATGTTCGTTCATAGTTTTGTTCGATTGGAGCTGTCGATCAAAGAAAATCTGAATCATCAAATGATTAGAATCGTCAGATGCTTACATTGAATGCGGCTACGTACTAAATATTTCAGAGAAACGACGGTAATAGGTAGTATGACGTAACATGTACACATTTTTACTGAGACCTTGGTCACAACTTTAATTGAAAGGGCTCGACGTTATCAAGCTTGAAATCAATGATGAGCAATTTCATCTATTTCTGTTGTGATCTGAAAGATCTCGAAAAGAGCTTGTAAAAAAAGTTTCAATGTTAAGGGTATCGGATAATTATAAGAAGTGACCATAACAACTAACGTAAAAAAAAGCCTCGTTCCTTGAACTCCGGGGGTGCTGGTTCCGCTGAGTTTTAAATCGTGAAGTCATATCTCTGTGGTTGGGTTTCCTTAGCCTATTCCGTGTGGTGTAATGGATAAGACAACTGACTACCATAGGAGAGGTCCGAGGTTCAAATCCTTGGTGATAAATTATTATATCTTATATCTACTTACCTAGGTTTATTTATTTATTCATTTTCTAAGGGGGGTAATGCAAATCTATGCACTGGACCTGTACCGGATCAGGTTAGGACTATAGTTTTGGGGGCGTCAATAGAGAGTTCCTAGTAGATCCGTAAAACACATTACGTCGTGCAGTATTGACAATCTGCCGCCGTAACTCCGACAAAATGAGTTACTAAAGAGTTCCTAGAGATCCGTTGTTCTCGATACCGCTTACGGTATTGACAATCCGGCGCTGTAACTCGGAAGCAATCAGTTACTAGAGAGTTCCTAGAGATCCGTCGGTCTCGATACGGCTGTGGTAATGAGAAAATTTACCGCACCTCAAAGTCTCGTCAAGTCCTTAACGGATCTATTTGTACCGCTAACTCCATGGAAGGAGGAAATTATCCCTAGGAGGTTATTTGTGTCCATGCTTTGAGTATTAATAAGATGGAGGGGGGTCATTTCAAAATTATAGGTTATTCTGTGTCACAGAGCTTCTGAAAGAGAATCCTTGGTAGTAGAGATTTCCCGTTTTTTCAGTGTGATGCGTCTGAGTGCCTCCTACTTGGCCTATTAATTTGTGGTAGATATGTTGATTAGTTGTATGATTAAAATTAATTAATTACCCCCAATTCTCTCTCCCTAGGCATGTCACAAGCTGCAGGTTACTCGGTTCACATAATTTCATGGCAAGCATTTATACACTTTTTTAAATTGCTCAAATCAAATATCGCACCAGGGGATTCTCCTCTACTCATGTACTGGGAGCCCAGAAGACATTTCATAAATTAAGCAACATATTTTCACAGATTTATGTCAGTCACAAGTATTTTTCTCTCTCCCTAGAATTTTTCTAAAAATCTCCCTCTACCAGTAGAAAACGGATATTTTGAGTTGTTGAATTAGCTAGCAACACTGCATCAATATGGTGGTCAGAGGAAGCCACGTGTTGAACTCTGCTGAGTCATCCAGTAGTTCTAAATGGCTTTGAAAGTGAAGTGTGTCCCAGCAGTATTTTTATTGATCCTACTTCCCTAGACACCATCAAAACACAAAGGTAAGTTTATAATTAATTGCTCTATTGTAGTTTTAGGTGTGCCTTGGAGATGTAATAGCATTACACTTTCAGTTTTCAAGAATTCATCATCTGTCTAGACAAAAATATAAAATAACCTCAAAAACCTCTCTCCCTAGAGTTCATTTAAAAAAAATGCCTGTCTAGGGAGAGAGAATGAATTCTCGGGAGAGAGAACATTCACGTTTTTATACGTATTAATACTACATTAGAGGTATGACATTGGTACAGAACTAAGAAATGTATGTTCTTTCCCCCTATCCATCACTCCCTTGATGGTTTGAATGTTCTTTGGTAACTTTAGAGTTGGTAATTTTACAAATCTTTTCCCTTCTTATTAATTTCACTTCATTTCTTATTCCTTTTCCTTTAATTTATTTTCTAATCTTTATTTATTTTATGATTTTAGAGTGGCACCAAAAAGAAAATTGACTGAGAAGCAAGTCAGAGAGAAGAAGAAAGACTATGCACGGAAAAGGAGGGAGAGAATTAAAAATGATCCCAAGGACATGACATTGATAGCTTTCAGCGCTTCGTGGAAGTTCTTAAGGATAACGTTAGAAAAATCTAAATTAGCGTGGTAGGGGAAGAGGAAGTTGATGGAGCGAAGGGTGTTCTACCATCCTACATCCCTACATTTAAAGGTACGATGAAGGTACACCAAGTGGTGTAACAGAAAGAAAACCCGCACATATTGACCATGAGAGGGTTAAGTTGCTTCAGCTGTTTTGATTCCAATCATCATTGTTTGGGACACCACGAATTGAAGCCTAGAGACCGGCCAGCACAACTTCCTAGGAATTTCGACCGGACTGAATGTGAAATTCAAACGAGTTTGTCGACAACTACTACAACCAGCCCACAAAATCATCAGCTGCAATCAATATCATCAGCTTCTGCACACCAACCATTGCAGTACGCTGTATTCATTCCGGGATCCTACATCTTAGCCATGTTCCAGAGCACTTCTAAGAAGAAAACAGTGGATGGCTATCAATATGTATGCTGTATAGAAAAAGTTAACGCTGAAGGTACGCTCAGGGTAAATGGACTGAGATGTTTTGAAAACTCTTTGAATCAGTTTGTCATTAAAGATAACGATAGGTACCTGTTTGATTAATCCCGCCGATATTATTCATGTGCTTCCGCCTCCAAATTTTCTTATTAAAAGCAGAAAAATATTTTTTCATTCCCATGTGATATAGATGTAAAGGAAAAGTAGCAACGAGCGGATTTTTAAATGTTTGTCTCTGTTACTATCAATTCCAAGGTTTGTTATTTTACAAGTTTATTCAATTTTTCAACTTCAAAAGTTCTACTTCTTTGTTCTAGTTTTTTTCCCGGTTTGTGAGACGTTCCTAAATTCTCAAGTTTTTTTGGTAGCTTACCTTACCTAGTCGTCCCTCTTTCGTAACCTAATATGTACAGGTCTCTCTCAAGTAATGTGGTAAAGGTTTATTAGTACCATAAATTTTTTATTCTGGTCGTATTCTTCATTAAACTTGTTTGAGTCTCGGTCTTAGTCAACTGATCCTAAGACTGAAAATCAGTTAATTCAAAGGCTGGAGAAAATTACATTCTCATCATAGATATAATTATATGTTTTTCTGTGGTGTTAATAAAGTTTATAATTTGTTTTAACTTGGTTTTTCTCTCTCCCTAGAACAATTCTCTCTCCCTAGAAACTGAAAAATTTCCTAAATTCTTCAAAATTCTATATTTAACAAACTACGTATGGAACTGTATGACTGGTTAGGGTGGTCGTCAAGGAACCTGCATAGATGAACTAGCAGAACAAGAAACCCAAAAATACGGACAAATTTCGCGCCGGAAAATTGATGCTTGAAATAACCCATAATTTTGAAATGACCCAGGGCTATTAGTGATGTTTCAGGCAGTCAAACCATACGTGCCACTACTGTCGATTGGCTTTTGAATTGACCAGGGGCAAAATGGCCGAACACTGATCAGCTGATGTAAGATGCGATGTTGAGTTTGGTGAATGAATGGGGATTGTATACCTAGGACATATTTCTTATCTAAGATTTATATCCTAATTGTACAGTGTACATGTACACCACTATTCAACACCATTAATATTTCATATTTTTTACACTGTGGACTGTGGGAATGTGTTGAAATGACGCCAGTACACTCTAGTGGATGTTTGATGAAAGTAGATCAGCTGTTCTGTGTCCCAAAAAAAAAAAAAAAAAAAAAACAAAAAGAAATAGGAGGCACCAAGATTTGGGCATGGGAACCAAAGTATGAACATGCTAACATCTAGACATTATGTCTACATACATAATTAATACTAAAATGTAACAATAATAAGTAATATCAAACAAAACTTGAATTACAATGAACTGCTTTGTAATTTGAATTTGAAAAAAGCGTGGCGGGAACGGGTCAATTGCAAAGCCAACGCGACAGTAGTGGCACCTATGCCTTGACGGGGGAACAGCGTTGAAATTAGAGCAATGGCCCTCCATCTTATTAATACTCGAGTCCATGGAAGGAGGTTATTTTAGATGATTACGTTTTTTCGCGAAGGATGCGTCACCGTAACTCATTAGAGAGTTTCTAGTAGATCCGTAAAACACAATACATCGTGCGGAATTGACATTCCGGTGCCATAACTTTTACGCAATGAGTTACGCATCCTTCCGTACAGATACGTTAACAGATCGCAATTCGGAAAAAATGTAATTGTCTAAAATACTGTTTGAAGCTTAATGACATAACGGAGACTCAGCACCATCCACTTATGATGTCAATTAATTTTCATCTTGTTTCGGTTTTCTTGTCATAAAGAAATGGAGTTTGGAGCGAGGATTTCCAAGTATGCAGAATCGAATGGTTAGATAAAAAATGAGAAATTCCAACACTCGATTGTTGCAATTTGATCAAGCATGTAGGTACCTATCAATAATGTACCTTACACTCAAGACCTACCAACTAGGTGGTATTTCGGCTAATATTGGTTAGGTTTTTTGCCTCTAAAAGTTGGTACTTTATTTCTAGGTAAGGGTTTGTATCATATTACCTGCTTAAAATGTCATTAACATCAAGTTATAAATACCCTAAAAATATGTGCGAATCGCCTGGCTGAAAAGTGTGTAGTATAGGTAAGTAGAAAATAGGGCTCGCGGCGTTTACTATTGCAGTGTGTAGTTGTGTTAAGAATTATTTGATACCTGTGACAGAGTTCAAACTCGTGTCTTTACTACTAAGGGGAAATTTCCCCATAGTTGCAACACTCCAACGGGTTGAGCTATGAGGCCAGTTAATCAACCTCTTCGACTGTCGGTTTTTTTTCCTTGAACATAACAGTTGTCAGCTTGGACTTTGGATAGGTCAGAAATCCTGTCTACGCCACTTATGATGCCTTAAGGCCGTACCACACTTCACCATTGTTCATTTTTTCAGCTTTGTTCTCGCATTTTTAATGCTGTAACGTGAAGAAGGCAACCAAGGTCAACTGTGAATGCATTCTGACGGAATTCAGTTTCATTAAATCTGTCAGGTTAGGGCTCCTAGGGGTTTTCCCATTGAATTGTTACCTTCCCAAAGGTTAAGTTTTAGCATTTTTATTTCGTCGAGGTAAAGATGAGAACATGTTCTAATTTTCGCCAGTGAGTTTAAGGGTGGTATGCTAGAACGACCCTCGAAGTTGGAGGGACGTTTGAGGGCATCCCTCCTGTAGAAGTTCCTAATGCAAAGACAATCCCTAGTTCAAACGTTGGAGGGGCAACCTTACTCTGGAGGTTCGCCCCTCTAATGACCCTTAAACCCCCGTTCAATGCAAAGACACCTCATCAAATGCATTTGATTTGAGGCTGTAATGGATTCATTGTTCCTAAAATCCGTCCCAATTTTTACCTGAGATGCTTCTGAAATGTCCAATACTTTCCACCTTCCGTCTGTTTGAAAAATAATTAATGGCCAAAAGGTGGAGAAATATATATTTGATCAGAGGCTGTAATGGGTGCCTAAATCTGGGGTGGTGGTGGATTTCTATTCCCGCCTCAATCTACACGACCATGATAGGTGTAGATAGGCAGTCGAGAAATAAGGCTAAATAATAAACATGTTCTTCAGATTTCCGACCCGCCACACATGGAAAGTTAGATAGGCAGAGCAATGAAGCTAATAGCCCCTCGAAACAAACAGCCATCCCTCTAACTGTGAGGGTCTTTCTTGCACTATTTATTTCAAGGGCCTCCCTTAAACCACCCTATAAGAAGTAAGGGAGCTCCCTTACTCAAACATCCCTCCAACTTCGTGGGTCGTTCTAGCATACCACCCTAAAAATGTTCTGCCAGGATGCGCAATGGTCGAAAAAGCTGACCTTGGAAAAAAGCACTTAGCCTTCTTCACGTTTGAGCATTAAAAATGCGAGAAAAAATCTGAAAAAATGCAAGTGTGATACGGTCACACTTTAATGGAATTGTGGCCCCAAGTGGAGGTGTATTACCACTGTCCACGTAGAGCTTTGCATTAACTTCAACTCCTCTCTCATTATACAATATTATCGTACCTTGTTCAGGATTTGCCTCCAAAATAATAGTGGATGTAATTCAGTATCTACCTATTCCTTGCTCTGCGATGATCTTGAAATCGTGAAAACATCCTGTGATATTCCCTTTATCAATCTTTTGTGTATGTTGCAATTGACCTTATCGTATTCCAGAACATGCGAAAGAAGCGCTGGAGCTGTCCAAGCTCCAAGAGATGACCAAACAGCAGGAGATGCTGGCTAAGGTGAAGGAATATGAAGCACATATTGAGGCATCCAAAGTCGAGCAGAAAAGAGCGTTTGAAGAAGAGCGACGTAAGACTCTCGCTGAGGAAACTAAGCAACATCAGCAACGAGCACAGTACCAAGATCAGCTATCTAGAAAAAGGTGATTGTTCTATTACTAGAAACTACCAAAAGTCTGTTCAATAATCTGCGTGTTTGATGAATGTGTTCGAAACTTATTCGTTTATATTAGTAGTTTCCTCAATATAATTATAAGAATTCTGAATTTGTATGTTTGTTTGATAGAGAATTATTACAATTGTTCCTTGAATTCTTCTATTTTTAGATATGAAGAACAGCTGATTCAGCAGCAGAGGATGAACGAAGAAAACCTGAGAAAGCAGGAGGAGTCAGTAGCGAAACAAGAAGCAATGAGGAAAGGTACACAATTTGCAATTATTTACTTGTTGATTATTTAGTAGGTAGGTCATTTAATGGTGAAAACGGATGTCTGCCATGATATTTAATACATGACAGTTGAAAGTTCTCGTTAAACTGAACTCGGAACACATTGGATGTTATTTAAAATCACAGTTATTTCACAATATCCCGTAAAGCTAAGTACCTATCGTAAAACTATTCATTTTCTAGCTACAATTGAACATGAGATGGAAGTCAGATCTAAATTGGAAGCCAAAAAACTCGAAGCTGAAATGATGGCCAAGGCGAAAGCTGATAGAGAAAACCAAGATTTGTTCCTAGAGCAGCTGAGGCTCAAAGCGGCTGAAAACAGGACGACAGTATTGGAATCCATTAAGTAATTTTTATATTTAATTCGCAATACCTTAGTTCAAACCAAGGAAGTTCGAGGTTGAGAGAATTGCAAATTGTTCACTGGTACTTTACCAACTTTTACAGAAACAGCTTTGAAGGAAAACCCCAAAAATATATAGGATAATAACAAAATTGGCAACAATGAGTGTTAATATTCATTATATATTTTTAATTGCAAATATATTCCCTTCTAAAGGTGGCCGTCCACTAGGCCAACAGAGCGGCGCGACGCGAAGCGACGCCAAAATCTGTCTCTAGAAATATAATGGAAAATAATAGTAGTCCATCCACTAGGTCGACAGCGCGGTGCGGCGCGGGTGAGTCGACAATTTTTCGCTCTCGACTGCTTTCCAAACTTCTGGAGCGTGGCTTGGCGCGCCGCCAAAACATTTAGCACCACCTCATCGACTTAGTTGACGAAGGTGGAAGCGAAAAAATTTTGACCTCTGCCATTTTCGTAAGTGCTCGTGCAAAAAATATAATATTCAAGGAAAATTATGTGCAAAATTATGCAGAAAAATGTACTTAAATTTCATTAAAATGTGCTAAAAAATCTATAAAACTAAAAAAAATCCAAAATCTCTTTTTAAATATTATATAGAACAGAATATTATTTAGAACGGGTTTCTGGCCATAAAATTGGTAGTTATCAATGTCTTCTCCCACAAAGTCCTTAATTTTCAAAACAATGTAACATAACATAGTACGATTATTTACAAAAATTCGCTCATACTACCATGCTGCACGACTGGCATTTTTTTAGCACTTTCTTGGTTATTTCAATAGATGGATGGCTCGTCGAAATGTAGTGACTTGCTTCACTATCAGTGGCTTAATCATCTCATGAAGCGCAAAAAAATTTTCTTGAGACATCCTGAAATATTGGACGAATTTTCTTTCATCGCTCAATAAATCATGGAAATGGTGGTTGTTTTCCCCCAAGTCCGTCCTTTTCGCGTTGATCGGATGGATCCATTGCCTCTTCCTTTTTCCAGTAATTCCCTCCTCCTCTTCAGCTTCCAGAGCTGCCGCAAAGACGAACGTTTCCTCGTTGTCCAAAGAAAACATTCCTCCATCCGACCACATTTTTCACAGAGGGTACCACCTCACTGCCCGACGGTTGACGCGGGACTGGCAAAACGACAGATCGAAAAATGAAATCTACCCCATAGCCGACGAACCTCAAGATTTTTCGCTCTGTAGACCTAGTGGACGGCCACCTTAAGAAATTTGGTGCTATCCGCACCCTCCTACGTTGATTGGTTTTCTTTATAATTTTTCAAAGTTTCCTGCTCTGGTGACTTCATAATGGGCGGGGGGGAGCTTTGTCGTCACCAATGCGCGAAACTGAAAAATCATAGTAAGAAAACTTCTGTGTGCAATTTATGCCAAACTTCTTCGGATTGATGCCAATCTTCTTCCATTTAAAAATAGAACACCTTTTTCCTATAGGTAACGCTAATTATATTTCACCTCGAGAGTGATGTTTTATGATCACAAATTATTGAAAAGGTTGGCAATTCTGTATGTGCCCCTCTCCCCACCATGTCTACTGCTTATGTACCTTTTTGCATCACTCCAGTTCTCGCCTTCCTCGCTTAAAGTATTAAACTGTTTTTCTCTCATTAATCTACTCGTGTCCGTGTTATTATTTATTTTCCCATTTCATTATTTACAATACAAATACTAATTTTACAATACAAATTTTATTGTTGTTTATTGGACAAATGATCATACTTGAACTACCTACTCACTCATTACTCCAAATCCTAGTTCTGAGTAGATCTAATACTGCTTAAAATGTTGTGATATATGTATGCACTCATAAATGTATGCCTAAATAACATATCTTACTGTTTTGATAAACAGAAATAGGATCAATCAAAATGATGATAATATTCTGTTTTGACAATTATCATTTATCGTGTTCTATGGAGGTTGCTCATTTTGTTGTAACCGATTCAATTAGTGATTTTTCTCTTGAAATAATTTTATGTGTATTTGCACCACCATAGTTCCAGAAAAGTTAATCCTAAATCCCAAGTTTTTGGATAACGGCACTTTAAGTTGAACTTTATGATTTGGATTTAGATCAGAAATAAAATAATCTATTGCTCCTTTCTTTCAGAACTGCTGGGTCGGTCATTGGATCTGGTCTACACTCTCTGCTTACTGATTGGGATAAGACTCTGACAGCTGTGGGCGGATTGTCGCTTTTAGCTTTAGGCGTTTACACGGCCAAGAACACGACAGCTCTGGGAGCGAGATTTGTGGAAGCTCGATTAGGTATGAAAACTTGAGATTAACTCACTAGTTTAAAACAGTTTTCTTCCTCCTGTTTTGAAACTACGTCATAATGAATCCAATCTATTTTTCAGGGAAGCCTGCGTTAGTGAGAGAAACCTCCAGGTTTTCGGTGCTGGAATCTCTCAAACACCCAGTAGCCACAGTGAAGAAATTGAAGACCAAGCCGGCAGACGCGCTTGCTGGCGTCATTCTAGAGCCCAAATTGGAGGAACGTTTAAGGTAGGTATCTACCCGCCATAATCTACTGCTTGTCCTCAAACTATGTTCAACTGCTGTTAAGATATTCGCTATATAATTTACCCTTTCCTCAACAATTCTTCCTGTTATTTACAGAGATGTCGCGATAGCAACGAAAAATACCAAACAGAACAGAGGCATGTACCGGAATATATTGATGTACGGGCCACCTGGCACTGGTAAAACCATGTTCGCTAAGGTGAGTAGGTGTGTCATTGATTGAGGAGTTTCCAAATTCATCTCGCTGTTCCCAATAAATCCAAATCCTTCAAATTTTTAATGAAGAAAATATGGTTTTGATTTTATATTTTTTGAATTTAAAATATAATTGAAATACTTTTTTACACAGTTACAAGTGTGCATTGAGTTCTTACACACTAAAGAAATGAGATTTTCTGCTCCAGAAACTTGCGACTCATTCTGGTTTGGACTACGCCATCCTGACTGGTGGTGATATTTCACCTCTCGGTGGTGACGCTGTGACAGCTATGCACAAAGTGTTTGACTGGGCTGAAACTTCGCGCAAAGGACTGCTACTTTTCATCGATGAGGCAGACGCTTTCCTTCGGAAAAGGTCATCAGAGACAATATCAGAGAGTTTGCGAGCTACTCTGAACGCATTTTTGTACCGTACCGGAGAGCAGAGCAACAAGTGAGTCGAGAAAACCGTTTCAAATTATGAAAGTTAACATAAGTATGAAAGTAATTATTGTGCACTCAGCAATACATTTCTTATAGGTTCATGTTGGTCCTGGCCTCGAACACTCCAGAACAATTTGATTGGGCCGTGAATGATCGACTGGATGAAATGGTGGAATTCACCCTCCCAGGAGTTGAAGAGCGAGAGAGGCTCCTTCGTTTGTACTTCGACAAGTTCGTACTCGAACCAGCTTCTCAAGGTCACAGGTTTGTTCTCTTTTACTACTTACATATTTGAGAATTCCATACCATTTAAGGCAACAAGTTGTAAGTCCACAAGTTTAAGTAACGCCCACAGTAATAATAATGTTCACGACCTGATAGTTTCAACCTCGATGTTCCATATCCACCACAGTGCGAAAGATAGACTTTACACTTATGGTGACGGTTGTGAAGGATATCTACTTACTGCGTGAAGCTTTTGTCGAAAGAAATCTCAGGCCTATTGGCTTATACTTCCCCATTACGGGTTTGGTAAATTTATTATTCTACAGTTGCTCCATATCTCTGAATATGCTGTCTATACATCGGACAGTGGCATATAGATTTACTTTGGAGAATTGAGGTGTGTTCGTTCAAAGTGAAGCACTCAGCCATATCCAAGCATATCCATTTATTTATATTCAATCGTGTTCTTTGATTTTAGACGGCTAAAAGTGGAGCAATTTGATTTTGGACAGTTCTGCACAGACATGGCCCGTCTGACAGAGGGTATGTCCGGGCGAGAGATCGCTAAGCTGGGCGTCGCATGGCAAGCAGCTGCATACAGTTCAGCAGACGGTGTCCTTACCAAGCAAATGGCCGAAGAGAAGGTTCGACAAGCTCTGGTCCAACATTCACAAAAGGTAATTTCACATACTGATTATATGATACCTACCATTTCTATTTATCTAAGTTCATATTCTCTATTCCTTGCTCAGAGAACAAACAGTCAGCTAGAAAATCCTGCTTCAACAAAAATTATTGTTAATATTTTTAATCTGCCAACGAGACCATTCCTCCTTGATCTTAACTTACTTCATTTGAACTTGAAGAAAGACAATGGTATTTGCCTCTACTAGGAAGGTAAAACACCCGTGAGTAAGGCAAAATATGGAAAATACACAATGATTGATTTGAATTATCTCAGGTTACCAGCAGAGCGATGCCTGCGTTCAAGGCTATTTAATTTTAAATTATATCTAGGAGCACTAGAGGGTATCTTAACAATATAGTGGCCCCCAGCCACGCGTCGGACAGAGCTGATTTTAAAGGAATTCGAAAAATAGCGGGATGGGTGCCTGCAGGGAGGTCGTAGCAACTGGTATTTCGCCCGGCCATGTTGGCAGTGCTGTCCAGGCCATCTGCTTCCTTAATTGTTTCTCAGCTTGCCCGAGAAAGGGTATAATTATTAAAATCACGATACATAATATATGATTAATCGCTAGACAGTAGGTATGTGTGCTTACTCTGATAGATGGCTTTAGTACCTACGCTAATGCTGGGAGGGTAAATTTTCACTGTGGAAGATAGTGCAACTATGTACAAGAAAGATCTATTGACCCCCAAAAATTTCAGCGACGTTCCCTACTTCTTTTTGTTTTTATTCCTCTTTCTCATGTACTTTTCCTTCATCAGGTCGAGTGGCAGAGTGAAGCGGAAAGAAGGGAATCCAAATCCTTAACGTATTCCAACAAAGAAACGACGTATGCGCTTCCTAAAGCATCTCAGTCGCCTGCTATTGAGCCTCCATCGAGCACCTCGCCCACGAAGAAAATGCCACCATATGGGAGGAGATAGTGATTTAATCGGTAAGATTCATATCTTAATAGTTTTATCTTTCTTCAATTTATGTAGGCACTCATGTTTCACCTATATTCATGGTTACTTTGATGAAATCGTGATTAATGTTGTGCACTAATTTTTCGCTATGTTTTGAAATGGTTATTAGTTAGTATTTTAAACCCCCCCCCCCCCACTCAAAATTTGTTGAATTTGGCCCAAATATCTAACAACGGCCGATTATGGGCCAGTAATCTCGGCATCACATTATGATCACCCCTGAAAGGTTGTATTTAAGGGCTGAAATGAAAAAATTCAAAAGGATTTCGTTTGATTGATGGACAAAAAGGAACAATGAATGAAATGATACCGTACTGGTTCATCCGTTCGTTTCCCATGTTAAAGGGAATATATCGAGTCCAGCCTGTATACCTCAGATGGTGCTATAGTGCCCAAGATCTAAGAATGTGCACAGAGCCTCTAAGAATGTGCACAGAGCCTCGCCGTGAGGAAAGCGGAGTGGGCTAACCAGAGTTGCCAACGTGACGGTAACACATTACCTTCTGTGCTTAGCAGCCTCATTGTATGTTTGACGCCGGGTTCGTTAATATCGAAGTGGTGCCTGGGTGATTCTCCCATTATTATGTACGAAATTTACGTTTCAGACACACCAATTGAAATGCTACTTTTTAACAAAAATTTTTTTTTCTTTAATCCTTTTTAGGTATCCTACTAATCACTCCTACCGAAAATCCGTTCATAGAAGTTCATGGTTGAAGAGGTACAGCATGATTTTTGAAATCAGTATAGTGAGGGACTAACGGAACGAGTGAGGGACTAACTGAATCATGTCAAATACTGAAAACTCAGAAAAATCGAATTTTTATTATCACATCATAAACAAAATCACATTGAACGAAAATCACATCACTCAAGTTCCTATTGCTAGATGAAAAAAACTACTTGAGCAGATTTTAATTGTTGACTTATAGTCGATTTTTAATGTACAGTTTCATTCTGCAGTCTTAGACATCATTGACTTGGAAAAATTCGAGTAGGAAAAATCACGAAGGAACCTATATTAAGTATATTTAAGCATTTAAAGCTCAACAGTCGAAACTACATAAAAAATCGAATCATATAACTACTCAGACTTATAGTCCCGAAAGGGCTAACGAATAATAAATTAAACATTCAAATCTCAACAGTGGAAACTTAAATACCTACGACGAGAAGTAACAGTAGAAAACATCACGGCAAAGGGGTTTTACACCTTCCATTAAATTACGAAACTAGTTTTATTTTTATCCATTATTTTAACATATTTAAAATTGATCTTTGGAAAAGATTAGAACAAAATCATTGACTTAGAAAAACTAGAGTTGAAAAGAGCCAATGAATAATTAAAAATTCTCAACAGTAGAAAATTAACACTATATATTCAGTCTTAAAATAACGAATAATTCAGCATTTAAATCTTAAACGTTGAAACTAATTCCTCAAACTACAATGCCCTTAGAGGAATACTGAAACTTTGAAAACTTTAATTCGTGGATTTACTTATTGGTTTATTATTTCCAATAATAAGCCTATGTGATCGTGTAGCAAAAAATTTTTATAACCCCCCCTCAAACTTTGTCACTTTACGTTTCAAGGTGCGTAGAATCCAAATTTGAAATGTCCGTCCGCCGTCCGGGCCTTAAAAGGCCTAAGAATTGACTTAAAAAACCCGTTCTTTCGCACATAGACTCCATTTGGGGTCTAGTTGGTCCTAACGTTTAACCATCCCGATCGCTTTACTCGCATAGATGCTATGGGCCAAAAACGGACGAAAAAGTGTCTTTTAGGACGTGTTAGACGCACGCCTGGCAGGGGGTCACGGTGGGTGGTGAGGGGGGTGAGCGGGCGGTGGAGTGAGAGGAGGCGCCGCGACACCATGAGGTGGGTACAGCGTTCCTTCGAGGCATGAATATATGTTTTTTCCTAGGTCATATTTGTGTGTTAATACCAATGCTTTTCCTACGCATATTTAATAACATATCCTCTCCACTTTTCGTACGTACTTCGACAATGATATTATTAAGGCAATAACTATTTGAATTGATAGGAGCTCAAATCGAGAAATATAAAAACATGCGTATATAATTATAGAAGTATAGGTTGTGGCAACTCGAAATAGGACACGCCGAGGAGTCTGGACGGGCCTTATGACGTACGCAAGCCAACTAAAACTACGATCATACTCAATTGAAAAAATAATAAACCTTCATGAAATAATTTGCAGCGTTTTTCCGTGTAATGCAGTCTCGTTTTCCTGGGCACATGATGCTATTTTCATCATCCTCAAAAAATCGAGTTACGTCAAGTTTCACCTCTTCCGTTATTTTCTTCTACTTCATTCGGGCAACACCACTGGTCGTGATGTCATGAACCTTTCTATTGAACAACCTCGAAGAGATAAATTTAAATTTGCTTAGTAAACGATACTGCTTCAGGAACCTCGCATTGCCGAGGAAACGTCGTCGGGACTGAGATTTCAGTTTTCTGTTCAGTGTGTTGAAATCCTTTTACTGATTCATGCACTGATTCTGCAAAGTGGACTCTCCGAGCTATCTGTTTTGGAGTTTCATTCTTCATTATGTCCTTCACTTTACTTTGGGGGGAGAATGTAGAAATTTTAGCTCGTGCCAGTCTTTTCTCCAAACGCTCAATTGTTCTGCTCTTCTTCTGGTTTTCGTCTTCCAAATGTTAAATCCTGTTTTTCTTAACATCACTGCTTGCTTTCTTTCGTTAAGATGCCAATTTCTGGATGTGCCGCATTCTGCTGGTCGATGGCTGCGGTGTATCTGCGAAGCTTGGGGGTCCTGGTCCTACATGTTCTTTGGCTCTCATCTTTTTTCAGATTTTCAGATTTTCTCTGCCGGTGCATTTTTATTGCTTCTCTTCCTTTTTTCCGAAATTGCCTCTCCTCTCTATCAGTCATATCTTTTACCAGTTTTCTTTGTTTCTTTTTAAGCTTCATCTGATATTTTTGATGTTCTTTCAACTTTTGTTCCTGAAGGAGTTCCGGGTTGTTTTTAATCTTTTCCCTTCTGAGTCTTTCATATTATTTTTTCTTAAGTTTCTTCTCTTCATCATTGCTTTTTTTCTGAGGGACATTGGAAATGTGAACAATATTGAGCTGTTGTAAAATCTGACCTTTTTTTCTATTTACTATTCCTTATTTTCTGTCAAGAGTTTTAGACACATCTAACCTTTAAAAGGTACAATGATACACTGGACTGGGGCACCCAGCACAACAATTTAGTCAAATTCAACATAAAAAATGTGCACCCTAGGTTTGACCCTCAAGGGGAAAAAATTGGAATTAATAAATAAAAAATTAAAATACTAATTCACGACATTATCATGAAAGCTAGTCCCTCATTTGCTGAGTGCTCACTGCTTATGAAGTGAGGGATTAACATATGAGGGACTAACATTTTGCGTTTTGTGGAGTTGCACCACTCCACATGCTTTTCTCAGGAAAAATAATAATGAGAACCTGTACTCCCTTTGAAAACAAACTAATTAACGCAAATGAATCATTTTGTTTCTCTTACCTTCAACAAGATTCACCCTGGTGAGGGATTAACACGTTTGATTGACGAGAACCGACTCTCACACTAACGAATTCACAAATAAACTGAACACGTGGGAGGTTGGCATAGAACATGTTATCCAGAGATTGGCGCCAATCTCAGCTATGTAGCCAACATGATAAACTTGGTAGTTTTTTTCTGGAGAGTGGTGGGCGCCTTTTTAAAAAAAATGTGAGGACTAACTTCAAAACCTGGGGACACAAGTGATCATGGCTACCGATTCTTTGGTAGACCACTACAGAGGCTACCTACCGTCAAAAGCGTTACTTGATAACCTTGAAAATCATGTGGTAAAAAAATAAAAAGCGCTTCTATCACTCATATGACTACTTTTCACATTCAAAGTAAGAAATTCCTGTCAAGGGACACGTGAGGAACTAACTTTTGGACATTTTGAATTTAAATTTCGTCATGAAAATGGGTGAATATTCCGACTGAAAATGACTGGAAACGAAGATGAGTGTATTTATTTTTCAATGGTAAAAAAAAGCATACTCCAAGTAATATATGGATCCCACAATCTCCGAGGGACTTAATTTCGTGTGGGAGAAATACCCACCTACTAGAGACCTGCGCTCAGCTTTCGGAGTTCCAGTTTTATTTTAATCGTTTAGATAATCGAAGATTGTCTTTTGGATTTATTGATACAGCTTGACTTCTCGCCTTGGTGCTACCTTCTTTATTCTCGGAACTACATATCGTTTTTAGCGAATTTTTAAAGAAAAAATTAGCTATTTAGATGCCTTAACAATTTTAAATGTGGTGGGGGGAGGGGGAGGACCCCTAAAAATCTGTTTCATACATCAAAGAACACAATCCGTAGATTTTAACGTCGTATGTATTTATTTTATATATTTATATACATATTCATTGGGTGTATTTCCAGATGATAACTCCCTTAAAATAGGGCCTGTAAATTTCGTTCCAACGCAGAAAAATCCGTCTTGGCTAACGACAGATCGAGTTTGTTGGCCAGCCCGACCGCTCCAGAATTTTAGTTTCAAATTGACAATATAGTGGCCCAAAAATGCTTAACGAAATCAGTTTTCTGACAATAGGGCATGTGGGGTGTCACACTCGAAGTATTTTTCAGCGCCGAGTCGATTGGGACCACTCCCAGATCTCTAAGGTTCATAAATAAGTGAGGAAAATAGATTTTTAATTGAAAAATACCCATGAATGACTAAAATTTTGTAGTTTTCAGGGTAAAATTATGCTGATACTAAAATCCCTCCACTTTGCCACAGTGTGTCCCCACAGTCGAGAGGGGCTCGAAAATGGGGGGGGGGGGGGGGCCAATTTTCGGCCATGCACATTCTAAGATCTCGGGCGCTATATATGTATTTTACCGTACAAGGCATCGTAGCCTAGTAGTGGAGTAGGAGGCTGCTATAGGGCGACTACCTGAAGTTCCTTAATTCTCCCTGTCACTTTCAAGGTTTTATATTTGTATTATTTATTATTTTAGTTTAATAATGTATATTCTTTTGTCAAGTGACATCATCCAGTTATATTTCGATAATAAGACTCAGTTTGATATGTAATTTTCCATGGACCAGTGATCTGCATAGAAGGGCTAACTAATACAGAAATAATAAACCTAATAATACTTTGCAGCGTTTTTTAACGCAATGATTAAACTATATTTAGGTATATAGATAGATTGCATTTTGGCAGATCTCAGGAGTCAAGACTTCCTTTTCTGTTGTATTGTGTTTCGTCTATTATTTTGTGGGTCTTCATTCGTTGTCCCCAGGTTGTAGGCCAGCACCGCAGTTTCAGCCTAAACATGTCCTGCCTTATTATCTCCTGTCTTATTCCCCTTATGCTCCACGCTTCTGCTCGAATGATAGCAAACTGCACTTTCACTTTCGTCGAAGTGGCGACTTGAGATTACGACTTTGAACACTTCACGGCCAACCCTGACGCCATTTGTGTCAGAAACAGGTCAAATCCTCTGTACAGTGACCCATCACTGGCACAGTCAGGTGGGGTAAAATGAGCGTCATCGGTTCTCCACAGCTCTGTCACATTTTTCATGATTGGCATCAGCAGCGATCTGGGCAACCATGCAACACCCCATGTATCTTGAGGTCTGCTACCAGAACTGTACTACCATCACTCCCCAAAAGGACTCCACTCCAGGCCAGTCCTGCCATTTGAGCACACTCTTTTCCGATCGTGTCGTGGCCTTTCTTCTCAAGTCCTTCTTTCTTCTAATTTAGGACGTGACTGAGGTTCACCCCTTCAACACATCCTGGGCCAGTTAGCTATTTCCAGCCGTACCGGATGGCATTGGCATCGTGAAACTGTGACTGAGTCAAGTCACAATCATCAGCTGCTAGGGGAACCACAGAAAGCTACTGTGTTTACCCCTGGTACGCCGAATAACGCGTTGTTACTTGATAGGTAGTTTCTCTATAATAAATATAATTATTTATTGAATAGGTAATGGTATATATTTTTAAGTACGAAGTTCAATCACTTGGAAATTTAATACCAATTTCTTTAAATTGTGTCCATAAGGGGTAAAGGAAAGATAAAGTTATAAGGGAGGATTCTCTGACTGATTTGATGTCGATATATGTATTGAATAAAAGTCAATTGTAGGTAAGAATATAGTGCTAGTATAGTATACCGTTTGATGAGGAAAAAAGGTAGTATAGTTTATAAATCACTGCAGTATGTGTAGTATAAATAAGGGTATAATGTTATTCAAGTAGTCCTTAACCCTGCTAAAACCCAAGCAATTGTGATGTTTAGGGAGGAGGTTGTGGGTCCTTTACCTCCTTTGCTCATCTGTGGAAACCCTATTGCATTTAGTAAGTCTTTCAAAAATGTGGGGGTTGTTTTTAATTCTACCCTCACGTGGAGTGATCACATTACCAAATTGGCCAGAGCCATATTTTCTTCACTCCAATCTCTTTGTAAGCTGGCATACTGCACTCCACTCCACGTTAGGCTGAAACTATTCAAAACACTTCTTCTTCCCCATTTTATTTGCTGCTGCCCATTATACATTTGGTCCTTGGATTCTATCAGTGTTAGACGTTTGCAAACCCTCTTTAATGTTTGTGTCAGATAGGTGTTTCGTTTGAAATCTCATGGACATGTTTCTGCTTATGCAGATCGCCTCTTAGGGATGGATATTTTTACACACCTGCATGTCCAGGGGCTTTCCTTCATTTTTAGAACCACACATGACCGTTTGCCTTCCTACATTGCCTCACTATTTCCACCAGGTGGTTCCAACAGGTCCCACAACATAGGAGTTCTACGTCACTTTAGTTTGTCTATGAGTCTTCTATATCCATTGCAAGTGCGAGGGCTTGAAACGCTCTCCCGGTGGCAATTCGTTGCGCCCCTTCATTGGGCGTCTTCAGGTCAGCAGTCGAGCACCATTTCCTTACCAAGCATTCTAACTTCTTCAATCCCCCTCTCAGTTGCACTCTCTTGTCTCTCTCTCCTGCCTATTTCTCACTCTTGTTTCATTAATTTATTCTCTTCTTCATTTATTCCACTTATTTTTATTGTATTTTCTATACATCTAAGTTAAGGAACTTATGATTATCCGCGAGGTGGGAGCAAACATGTTCCTATGGATAAAAGAGATTAGTATTATTATTATTAAGTAGAACGAATCTTACCTTGAATGAGGTTGATTGTGTGGGGCTGCTGAAGTGACGTGTTCCATCCTGAGCGTCCAGGTCCGTACCTGAGAGTAGGCCTGATCCACTCATCGGGAGAAGATACCCTTTCAACAGTATTCATGATTTTACCAAGCTATACCTTTGACACTTACCACTTGTAGCTATGAGGAGGCCAACCACGCGAAAGCGCTAAGCTAGAATAAGACTAAATATCCAAGAGAAGCCTATGTTCTCCTCTGTTCTCTGCATGCTGTGTAGAGCGGCTTTCTCTGTGTCCTCTACAGTTTTGAGAACCCTGTACTTTGCTTGCTTCCATGGTCGCATAAGCTATGGCATACTCCTGTAGGGGTAGCTTTGTTGGGGTCCAACGCATTCTCTTAGCACAAAAGAGAGCCCTTCGAATTATGGCCAGGGCTGATGGGTGATCTTCCTGCAGACCTTTATTTCGTAGGATGAAAATCCTCACCGTTTTTGGTCTCTGCTGCCTCGAGTTACTATGCTTTGCTCACCGGTCTCATGGAGAGTTTCAGTCAGGTCGTGCAAAGCACTGTTATGACACCCATGGGCGAAGCCTCTTACAGGCGGAGCACTGTCATCTAACCACAACCCAGCAGTGTTATATCACCTTTTTGGGGGCTAAACTTTTTAATTTCCTGCCTGCTCCCTGTCCCTGGAGGAGAAGCCCTTCCACCAAAAATTGAAGTTAATTTTGCTGGACACTGGATATATTGTTTTAATGACCTTGTGTATTATTGTTGTTGTTGTTGAGATCTGACTTTCTATGTTTTATTATTAATGTTGTTATTGAGATCTGATTCACTATGTATTATTATTATTGACGTGTGTATGGGTTCTTCCTAAAACACGAATAAAAATTATTATTATCTCTAACCTCAACCACAAAATTTCAATATTAATGGAATGTGCAGTTCAGTTCTGTACCACTATTCCCACCCTAACTATGACAATTCAAAATTTTTTTTATTTGCAGGTTGACAGGCCGAAAAAGAAAGGGGACATGAAGGTATCGTAGTGTCAAAAAGGTCTACATCGCCCGACCTTCAGCTTTATCGTTGTTCTAAGTCCACATGTACAGTCAGTTACCTCTGGTTTTTTTTTATCTGGACTGCGCACGCCTGAAAGTCGTGACTTATGCTCCCAACCCCATTTTGTGTTCAGATCGTTTCCACTTTCCGGTAATGATCACACTTAAATTTTGGCGGTTCGTTTGCGATCATTCTCGAACCCCGTAGCGCCCTGATACCTGAGCATTTAATTTGTTAATTTTTTTATAAAACAAAAGAAAAATGAAGGTATGTAGATATTCTGTAACTAAAAAAATGCCCGATGTTAAAAACAATAAAATAGATTGAACGTTTAATCATTTGTTTATTTATCTATATTGAAATACCAAGCTTATTTATGTATCTAAGAAATCACTATCCAATAACGTTTAATAATAAACATCTAATTAAGAAATATTGTGTATGGTAAATTATCTGATCAACTATCAAGGACTTGCAACAGTTATTAATCTTTTAGCTGCTGTGCCCGGCTGAGCCAGCTGATGCCGGCTATCTGCATGCTTCTATGCTCAATCAGGTTCTCTGTGCTAAATACTTGTTTACGAGCAACATGCAATTTGGTCAATCTGGATGATTGATCATTGATATTGCTGGCCAGAACCCCACTTCTATTGTCCATGAAATTGTGAAAAACAATATTTGGTTCGGAATTATCCCATGTATAGTCCCTTGTTCGGCTTTTGGTTCCTCTTCGTCATCAGAATCGCTACTGGAATCATTGGGACATTGGCAAACAGTTGACTCAACAGGGAACATCGAAGTGGAACCATTCACGGTTGAACCATTAGAAAACAAATCACGAAATAATTCATATTCTTCATCACTATTTTCGAGAATATTCAATAGTTCCTGTTCAGTGTAAAGCAGCACATCGTGAGTTCACTTTTTTTTGTGAATGCCAGGGAAATCAAAACAAACCAAACTGTTATCAACCAGCTAAGATGGCAACAATCGTTCATAAACATCGTTGGATTCAAGCAGTAATGCTCCCTGTAGGGGTACTGGTGAAAGAAAGACTTATAGAAAGGTAGGTCGAGGGAGGGAGCACTAATATATTCGTGCATAGCACACCGAAGAGATCACGTCTTGCAACAGTGCAAATTTTGATAGTACCATCGGCAAGAGTGTTGATTCCTTAGCAGATGAAACCCTCGATGTGTCATTATTGGAATGAAGAGGAAGAATCACGTTTTCACTCTCTTGTGAGCGAGGGGTCACCATCATCTAACCCCATTTCCGTCCTTAAGGTTCCTGAATGAGGTAGCTCTTGGAGAGGTTTTCTGGATTTCTTTAATCTTGAAGATGTTGCCCAGATGTCGGCTTGACGGAGCTTGAATTGAAGCTTTACTTTTACCCATCTGGCTATTTCTAAACGGGACTTGTCCAAGTTTTCTTTGAGGAAAGTTACCAACTAGTTGACATTTTTTTGAAATTCCTTATGGGAGAACTAACCTGTGAAGTGATGAAGGGAATGAACAAGCCTCTTAGGTGTTCAGTGGCTAGATTATACGTATTTGTGACGTTTCTCCATTCATGGGTGGTCTAAGGAAAGGCGTCTGCATTGATTTGTAAGTACCATAATGTGTTGTATCATAAGTTTCGAAAAATGCGACATTTCCAAAAATCGAGGGTTTTAATTAAAACTGACCCCCTCTTCCCACCGAGCAGACGAGTTTGGAACCGGCTTGATTCTCCTCACGCTTCTTAGTAGTCAACTAATTAGTTTTTACCGATATGACATAACTAGTTTTTTCTGGGGGGGAGGGGGGGGGGGGATGTTGTGGCCGGAGAAAATAATCTTAAACGTGGGAATACTCCTTAAAGCATGCGAATATCGACAATTTACTAAGCGACGTTTTGTTAAGAATGAGCTCCAAAGAATTGATTGCCTAAGTACGTATTTACCACTTATATCACTATACTCAATGATCGTAAGGCCAATAATGGAGTATTTCTCAATCGTATGGTCACCATATTATCAAACTTACAAGGAGCGGCTAGATCGAGTTCAGCGGAGGTTCGTGAGATACCTGAGTTATAAATTGCGCATACCACAAGAAGAACATAGCTCCAAAACCCTAGCCGATCGCTGTGGACTCACCAGCCTTGAAGATCGTCGCCTTGTATCTGACATGTCGTTCCTTTTTGAATTTGTCGAACAACCAGATTGACAGTCCCGAACTCATCTCCGAAACCAACCTACATATTCCAGCTTTTTACTCCCGTAATCAACCCAGTTTTCATATTCAGTTCTCCACAACTAATTACCTATATGAACAGCCTCTCAATAGAATCCCTCGTCAGGCCAACCATATACTCCAACGAAATCCAGCTTTAGACTTTTTCCATGATCAGCCATCTCGAACCTTCAGCTCAAAAATATTACGCACCATCCAACGTCCGCCCTGAAATCTGTGGCCACAAAGCCTACACTCATCCCAGCTACAAGAAGTACCTATTTGTTTGTGATTTTTACCTTATACAGGGTGTTTACAAAAGGACGCTCTTTTTTAAAAATTCCAAAAGAACACTTTAAACAAAACTCGGCGCTTTTCGCCTCGGCGGGGGGCTCCGCCCCCCTGCACCCCCCGTTTTATTTCTTTTTCCATACTCTGTATGAAATCATAGGAACACAGAATGTGTTTTTGCGATGATTCTATTTCCTTACCAACGGCTTGGTTGCACGTGAATAATAACAATATTTGGCAATAATAAAATAAATAATTGTTAGACATTTAATTTGGTCTAAAACCCTATAAATATTATATAAATAAATATGTAACTACAAGAAAAATACTATATAAATTGAGAGCTTTCCAACGAATGGTGAACGATTTCTGTGCGATTAAAATTGCGGAAGTTCCATTTCCCTACCAACGGCTCGGTTGTACGTGAAAATCATAAGAAAATTTACAAGCGGTTGCAATCATGTTGACAATATCAATTATTGAGAATGATCATCTGTGTGTAAACAATTGATTCAAATAACCATGCTCATAACTCAGGTTGATGGCCACGCACTTCGCAGTAGTTAACATAATATGGTTGGATAAATCAGGAGCTTTCCAACGAATGGTGAACGATTTCTGTGCGATTAAAATTGCGGAAGTTCCATTTCCCTACCAACGGCTTGGTTGTACGTGAAAATCATTATAAAAGGCGCATAACGGTTTTTTCTGTCGGTTTTTTGTGACGATTTTTTTTCGGTAGGTCATCGCAAAAACACATTCTGTGTTAAAATTGTCAAGTCTCAAGTCTACGAGAGGAAACCTCGTACAATCACGGATTTGAAGGAAGAAATTCGGCGAGTTGTCGAGGATCTCACCAGGGAGAACTGTGGGGCAGTCATCGCCAACTTTCTTACCGTGTTACAGTGTCCCATCAGGCCAGGGGGGCTCACATGAATGACATAATATTTCATACTTAAACCGGAGGTTCTCCTGAATCCAATGATGTCCTTTTTTAACTCTTTCTTTTAACTTCGATTCTCTTCTTGAGATCTTGAGACAAAATTTCAGATCGATTTTTAACCCACTTCCCGATATCCAATCGATCTGAAATTTTGCACACGAGTTCATGCTGGCGTACATTTTAATCTATCAAATTTTCGCGAAGAAAAAGTTAGTTATACTATAAATTTTCGAAAATTTGAAATTTGATATTGGACACCTTACAAGTGTTGTGTATTGTAGGGAGGAGGAGTGAGGGAGGAGGAGGAGGAGGGAGGAGAAGGATACTATTGAACGTCTGCATAAAATGACAACGAATCCAGGGTCAATAAAATATTAAATGATTTTCCTTGTCAATTCAATTTAATTTATTATCAATGTGATTTTGTTTCAATTTACTGTTGCCAAGAGACTACCAAATATTGAAACAACAATAAAATTAACCGAGAACATGAAAAAAAGAAAGAGTTTCATTAAAAACTTGTTTTGATGGGTTCCTATTTTTGTTTTTTGTTTAAATTGAAGTGTTCTTTTGGCATTGTTAAAAAGAGCGTCCTTTTGTAAACACCCTGTATATACGAGGGGCTCGCCAAAAGTAAGGTTCCCTATTTTGTAATTCGGCTTCGGAGCGCGGGAAAAATTTGAAACTTGGCGGGATATTCCGCTAGGATGTGGTGGCCACACTGATTTTTGGAGGGAAGTGATCCGATAACCTGGTCGACCGTATCAGTCTTGTAAACATGTCGAGTGCAACCCCATCCGTGTCCGCCTCTGAACTGAGAGCAATAATTCGTTTTTTCACGTTAAAAGGTAAATCCGGGACTGAAATTCACAAGGAACTTTCGTCAGTGTATAGTGAAAAGTGCATGAGTGTTCAAAAAGTCCGGAAATGGAGAGAAAGTGTGGAAGTTGAGCGGAGAGGCGGCCCCAAAAAAGGCGAAAATTGCGTTGTCTGCCGGAAAAATCATGGCAACTGTTTTCTGGGACAACAAAGGTGTGCTGTTGGTTGACTACCTTGAACGTGGGAACACAATCAATGCTCAGAGGTATTGTGAAGTCCTACAAAAGTTGAGATCGGCCATAAAACGCAAAAGGCCGCATTTGCTGTCAAAAGGGGTGCTTCTCATGCACGATAATGCACGCCCCCATTCGGCTCGCCAAACTCAGGATCTGCTGGGACAATTCAACTGGGACATTTTCCCACATCCTCCCTACTCCCCGGATCTTGCTCCCTCAGATTTTCATCTTTTCCCGAAGTTGAAGGGGCACCTGGGAGGGAAACACTTCCGCGACGACGAAGAGCTGAAGGCGGAAGTCAACAACTACCTGAGGAAGGTGGGCACGCAGCACTACCAGGACGGCATTCAAAAACTCGTGCCACGCTTTCAAAAATGTATTGAGAGAAATGGTGATTATGTTGAAAAATAGAAAACAATCTGTAGAATCGGAAAAAAATATAAAAAATTAAAAAAAAATTTGTCTACTATTTTTTCTAGCGTAGGGAACCTTACTTTTGGCGAGCCCCTCGTAGGTTCACCCATATACCTATATTGTTTTTTTTTCTTTTCTTCTGAAATACCGATTTTGTTTCCTCATCCAGAGACTAATAATTTATTTTGTTAACAATATTGTAATTGGGCATCGCCTGTTTTTTAAATAAATTAATATTGATGTTTCATTTTGGGACAGACTCAATAGGTATTGTGAGTCCAGATTACACAACAATTACCTCCATTGGATGGTTTGAGTGCTTACCTGTACTTCTACTTCTCTAATCATGTTCTTTCGATGGCACTCTCCGAAAAATAGGTCATAGAGAAAGGATTCTATGACTCAGCGACCACGGTAGAGACCTCCGCCTCAACGTGGCGAGAATCCAGCTGGTAATAACAGGTTTTTCGTTTTTAGACCACCGCTCCTTCCCCTATATCGAAGGCCGAAATTTAATTCGTTGACCCTTCCCTCGCACGCTCATATCTAGTCATCATATACCTACCCACACACGATCACCAAGCCTACGGTGGTTGGACGTCATTATGCAACGGCGTTCACTGATACGACAAGGTCGAAGTTGATCGAGTATCTATGCCTGTATTGATAATTCGTAGTACCGTGATACTGCTAAACTGTTCAGTGTTTGTACTGTTCAAACCATGGAATATCCATCAGTGGCCCACTGATAAACAATAACCTAACTAGGTAGGTAATGATGATGACTTAAGCGTCGAACTCTATCTAACATTCTAACTTATTTCTTTGGAAATATACAACTCGGTGCTTAGAAGGCACCTAGTAATTTTTAGTGTTTTTCTTAGTTGAGATTGCGAATATCAATAAAACGAACGTCATTACGTGTTTCAGCGCGAAGAAATATTCCAAAATCATGTAGGTAGGTACTTATCACATGTGGAAATTCAAATTTTCAAAAACTCGATAAGTATGTATCTCACAAGTGGTTTGTATCTCGTACCTTTTTTGTGCACTCTATCATTCAAGTTTTGGTTCATTTTTCTATGAAATAGAATGTAGATTCCGAATCTACAGTAAATAATATGGGGGTTCTCATATGAAAAACGAGAGATAGGAGTCGTCGCGCCACTATGGCGCGTGGTAATCAAACTCTGATGTCACCATCAAATACCTAGTACTAACTTAAAAATAAAGGAGAGTTTCATTTGAAAATTTTTTAAAAATATCTTCACGAATAGAAATAGAATATTTGAAGAAAATCCATTATTTCTGTTCTAGAACCAAAAATTTCAACCATGTATCATGTTTTTTTAACCATGTATCACAATATCAATTATTGAGAATGATCACCTGTGTGTAAACAATTATTTATATAACCATGCTCATAACTCAGTTTGTTGGACACGCACTTCGCAGTAGTTAACATAATATTGTTGGATAAATCGAGAGCTTTCGAACGAATGGTCAACGAATTTTGTGGGATGAAAAACGACGAAGTACCATTTCCCTAGCAACGACTCGGTTGTAGGCGGAAATCACTGTAACACTAGGTATATGTTTCGTGCGCGGAAAAAAATTGACTCGCAAAAATTGCTAGGACCCCAGGGCTAAAACATGATACATGTTAACAACAGTTTTCATCTACCAATTGTTCTCCATTGCCTTCATACACATTTTGTAGCAATAGTTTTATGTTGAACTAGCTGGTTCAACAGTGCGTTGCACAGGTTGACTTGAATATAAATGTTGTTCGATTAAAACTTCCTCCTTTCTGGATGGAAAAGCCCGAAATCTTGTTTTTTCAAATAGAGGCCACATTTTGGAATGAGAAAATCAGGTCGGAGACCAGTAAGTTTAATCAACTAGTTGCAAATTTAGGCACTAGGTAAGTATCTTGAAAATATATGGGACATAATTACTAGTGACGAAGCTGCAAAATACACTGC
Organism: Adelphocoris suturalis; assembly: GCA_030762985.1. NCBI lineage: Eukaryota > Metazoa > Arthropoda > Insecta > Hemiptera > Miridae > Adelphocoris > Adelphocoris suturalis. The sequence goes on along the minus strand of CM061042.1, from coordinate 7,407,834 downwards.
TGCAAAACAAAGGCTTCTTAATATATTCAAAGAAAGTGAAGACAAGCAAATTAAAAAATTATTGACAGGTCTTGAACTTAGAGACATGAAACCCAGTCAACTTTTGCGAAAAATGCTGTCATTAGCAGGTTCAGAAATCACGCAAAAGGTATTAAAAACACTTTGGCTTGATAAATTACCTAACTCAATTAAAAACATTCTCATAAGTGACGAAAATTTGGAAAAGTTAGCTATTATGGCAGACAGAATAACAGAAATAAATCCTCATAACGAACTTTACAACATTCAACAAGACAAAACAGAACAGAAGAACACCAGTACTGACAGTAATGTTCCAGCTGAAATACTAACTACTCTCACTGCTCAAATCGCATCACTGACAAAACAAATTGAAGCACTCAATTCAAGATCTCGCTCCAGAAGCCGTAGTCCATTTATGCAGAAAAACACCCCCCTTATTTCAGATTAAAAATATTCTTGATAGGTAACCCAGAAGAACGTTCAGACCAATCCAATTTCATTCGTCCGAACATCAGATCACCAGTAAGTTCGGTGATGACCAAATTATTCCATTTAACCACCCCCTCCCCCCTCCTTTTGGTTTATTATTTCCAATAATAAGCCTATGTGATCGTATAGCAAAAAATTTTTATAACCCCCCCTCAAACTTTGTCACTTTACGTTTCAAGGTGCGTAGAATCCAAATTTGAAATGTCCGTCCGCCGTCCGCCGCCCGGGCCATAAAAGGCCTTAGAATTGACTTAAAAAATCTGTTCTTTCGCACATAGACTCCACTTGGGGTCTAGTTGGTCCTAACTTCTCGCCAGCTCGATCGCTCCACACTCATGGTAGCTATTAATTTTATGGGAAAAAATTATTCTAAATGATACTCTTCTATTCAAAAAGAGATTTTGGATTTTAGGCAATTTTTTGCAATTTTATAGATTTTTTAAAACAAAATTTAATGAAGTTCAAGTTTTTAGCATAATTTCGTACATAAATTTGTGAATGTTCTATTTCATAGTTGATAAACTTTATTTGACTAATCTTATGCTAAAAAATATCAATTTAACAATTCTTAGCCACTTTTAGTGATTTTGTCAGCACATTTTTTGAAATTTGACCAATTAGATGGTATCAATATACAGTATAGGTAACACTTTTATGTGTTGGAAAGATGACTTGGTAATAAATTGTTTTGTTTATCAACTATATTAAAAAGCGTAAAATTGTGAGATTCCGCTGCTGTAATGGATTGAACCCATTTGTGAGGTCCGAAGCTCCGAGTTCCGATACTAAATATACTATAAGCGGCGTTTAATAATTATGGACCAGAGATCTACGTAGAAGGGCTGTCTAATACATAAATAATAAACCTTTGTGTAATAATTTGCAGCGTTTTTTATCTTACCACAAACACCTCCTTATGGTTGAGGCTGGAAAAAATGTGAACAGCCTGTGATCGAGGCTGATGTAATCTAAACATATTCGCTCTATCAGATCCCCAGTTTATTCAGTGATGCCTAAGATAGGTACCTACCCCTTTCCGAACCCCCTCCCCCCAAAACACCCCTGAGTCGGAATTGAAAATTTCTAAGTAGTTTTTTAGTGTTGTCCAAACATATTTATCAATCAGGTCCTCAGTTCCTTCAGTGGTGTCCAAGATACCTCATTTCACCCCGCACCGCTCTCCTCTAAAAAAAACACCCCCTTTGAGTCAGATTTGAAAATTTTTAAGTACCTAGATTGTGATTTGAGTTAGTGTAATTCAAACATATTTTAGCAATCAGGTCCTCAGTTTATTCAGTGATTCCATGATACCCCATCCCCCTCTCCCCCCAAAACACCCCGTATGGGTTAGACTGGAAAACTTGAAGTAGTCTGCGATTCAGAATCGAATAGTAGCACTAGTAGATTCCCCAACTTAGTTATAACTGAGTTTTACTCCTTAACTCACGAATTGTTTGTTTACTATGTTCAGTTCTATGTGTTTTTTGGGGTGACAATGACGTTACAAAAACGCTTTGGTTGCCCATTGCAGATCTTTAGGACATACCGTGGACTTCAAAAATTTCAAAATTGTAGGAAGAGAATCAAATTTGCAAAAAAGGTTATTTCTAGAAATGGTTAAGATAAAAAATTCAAATTCAATTAACTTCCGTAAAGACACTCAAAACTTGAGCAAAATTTACTCGTATTTGATTGATGGACTCTAAATTTACAATTACCGTCTCTATCGAACTAAGTAAAACATACGAAAAAAACATCGTTACCAACATGAACGTGAACAATTTTAAATTATTTGATTTTCAAAAAACTCATAACTTTAAATTTGATTATTAACAACAACAAAAAGAAAACTATAAGTAAGAAGATATTTTACATTTTTGAATATTAATTTCCTTGAAGAAGCCCCAGTTCCTGGGGAGAAACGTTGGAGTATAATTAGAAAAACCAATTTAAGGACAGGAAAAAATCACGAAAAATTCTTGATAATTGAATTACTCAGAAACTAACGTAAAAAAAAAAAAAAAAAAAAAAAAAAAAAAAAAAAAAAAAAAAAAAAAAAAAAAAAAAATCGGGTGAACTTGGAAATAAGCTCTGAAATCGACCCTCAGAGTTTGATGCTTTTTGAAGAACTTAACCCTTTCAGTATTTTTGTGCAGTCCACTGTACATGACCTTCTCACTTTGTTTTCCACAACCAGAGCCGTTTTAGGGCCATAATTTGTGTTCAACAGCAACTATAATCCCCTAACAACGACGGTAGCGTGACTTTAAGTTCCACATAATGTAAAATAAAGCCTTTTTTGCTGATTCATTCCGTCCTCCACCCGCCTGTCATGGAAGATACAGATAAGCACCACAATTTTGGGTTTTTTTGCAATATAAATACGATCCATCAGCTCTTTTATGCTTTGTATTGATCGTAGACGTCCTTTAGTTACTATAGACGCAAAAATCGAGTTGGTTATTTGCGAAATGAAGTTGTGCCAAATGTAGTGTACAGTAGGTTGTACAATAGCACCAGAGCGACGTGGATCGCTGCCTCGGGTTCAAACGTTGTGTACAGTAGGTTGTACAATAGCACCAGAGCGATGTGGATCGCGTGATGTTCTAAATCCAAAAATATGAGAATACCGAAGAAACTTCGGCGGGGAAAATGCCGATTTCGGCAACTAGACATTATTGGGAATGATTACGGGTGTGGATTTTGTCATGCAGCACCCCTGTGGATGTTGGAGAACGTTAGTTGGAAACAATTTGGGCACGATAATACCAAGAAACGACATCATAGGAGAGCTGTTTACGATGAATAACCCGTTCATCAAATAAATTCGCGATTTTCATTTACCTACCTAGGTAACTACCACCAGCCAGTTTTTGGTGCTGTTTATAATTTGCCGCATGCATGTGAAGCCATCACGTCATGCGCGTTGTCATTTTACTTTTGCTAATTTACTGAAATAATTTTGTGATACAATGTGTTTCTGTGATTTCCAAGTACAAAAGAGTCTTTACTTTACTCGCCCTGCCTTATTTCTTGATCAAGGGTATTATTTTTAGTTTTATAGTTATTGTTCAATAAATATGTTCGAATTTGAAACTGCTGTGAATTTTTGTTTGAATCCAGGTTGGGTAGCTAGCATCGCTTGAGTCTCATTGTGCAGTACACTGTACATTCGAAATTGTTCACAGCACCGCTTGAGTCTCATTGTGCACTATACTGTACATGGTACATCTTTTGAACCGATGGTACTAGGGTCATGAAATTTTTACCAGAGCTTACTTAGACCAATAGTAGATCGTGTGCAAAATTTGAAATTTTTCTGTTCATTACTAATAATTCGGGACTGAAAGGGTTAAGTCGGGCCACCCTGGAGATCTGTTTTCCCATATCGTCCTTGACAGTTCCAGAGATAAGAGCAGACCACGAACGCGCTGACGAACGACCCTTCCCATCATGCCCCGTCCACGCCAGTGAAGGCTGCGTTATGAAATATCCGCACCTTTCCCACTTCAACCGCTATCGGTAGGCTTGAGGTTCGTCGATGATTTTATCGATAGAGTGAAGTATCGATAGAAAATGTATGTACTCGAGGGTGAATAGGGCTCCAAGGGAAATTTGATACACTAAGAAGGTAGATTGGTACACGTAGGTACCTACTTATTCATTTTTTAACCATATATAGCTTTTCCCAAACAAATTCGACATTTAACCGATCAAATTTAACATTTTACCAACCTAATTCAACATTAATTCCTCGACCCACAAAAACCAGTCCTGGTCCTGATTTTAGACCGGCCCTTTGAGGTGTGTAGTTGGTAGGTACTTATTAAGTTGTTGTTGTTGGGTTAGTAAAAACCCTCACATTCCCTATAATTTAATCAAAATTCGACCGTGATTTAATATAATTTTGTCTGAAACCTGATTGTATTTTCCTCTGTAACGGAGCCAAAATAGTTCGAACACGTGTGAGAAGCCAAATTAAGAGGACATTTTGGAGGACAAATCATTTCCCCTAAACTTCTGTACGAATCCAAAGCTTCCTAGGCAGTCATACCAAGTCAAGGAAGCAAGTCATGCGAATGCCTCGTTTGGGTGATCGAAACGTAAAATTTGAAAAATCAACCGTTATTATCGATATAAGCATGAGGTTAGCCGTTCGATGCATCGAATCGTTCACGTCAACCCGCATGACGAAAACCCCAACCCAACTCGGAATAATTTGCGTCTCTGCGAAACTCGGTTGTAGGGATCCCCCACCGAATAGCCTGGATAATATCGATTCGGCCTCCCAACACATCGATGCATTCAATTCATGTCAAAACTTTTTATTTTATTTTTACAAGGGGTACATGAATATATCTATACATCTGCACATTTTTTAATTTCCGTAAATAAAAAATAATGAAAATAGATATAACATGCTCTTAAAAATGTTTTAAAGAAAATAAATTTTTTTCGCCAGTTTAGCTATTTAGTTTAGCGTTTGTTCTGACGAAGTCAGTATGGGTAATATTTCTTGAGATGGGCTACCTCCTGTTTATTTTTCAATATAGGTCTTAACGTATTATTGGAAGAAAATCTGCTAATTTACTTTACAGCGAGGGTCACGACGCCTATGATGACAGGATACAATGGGATGACAACGGATTTAGTCACAGCGTTTGTGATGAATTACAAATAAATTTCAAAAATTACTTATTGATCAGTCATAAAAGTTTCAGTATAACTAAAGAGTATACATTATAAAGACTACGTTCAAGAATAATTAAGAAAAAGTCCAGTCATGCAGTATGACCCCATGAGCGAATTTTTGAAGAAATCTTCGAAATCAGTTGTGATTACATTTTTTTTTTTTTTTTTTTTAAATTTTAACAAGCACCTACTACCTACGTTTTAAACAGCATGGTTCTAGGATTGGTTATACAGGGATACTTCCATAAGAGTAGTTCAATCTGAATTTGGACAATGTTTCATGCAAATATTACCGATTTTTACAACTAGCGAATGGCATTTCGATTTTTGACTGATTTTTCAACTCTGAAATTTTTGAAAACTTGATACATATTCTTATAGGAAATTTTACGCTGATTCCGAATATACCACATGTTAGTATGCTGAAAAAATTATTTCGCACAACAAATCGCAAAAAACAGGCTATTTTGACATTTTTTTTACTACATTTTTGAAAATTTCAACCCGAAGATGTAATCCGATCATGCTGGCCAACGACCTTGAACTTTCGTTTTGTGTCCTTAACATTTTAAATTTTTTTTTGAAGTTTCTAGCACAATTCTACGGACAGTTATCGTGATACATACATACATACATGAATACATAAAAAAAATGCGTTAAACTTCAGAATATGATTCAGAATAGCCTGAAACGGATTTCTGCATAAAATGTTTTCAAAAATTCACATTCTACAAATTTTGAGGCGAGAGCAATAGCTTAATTTTCTTAAAAAATTCGCTAAAATGAGTTCCGAAACAAGTAAAAATATCATTTCATTGAATTCTAATTTGAAATATTTGAAGATAATAAAATTCAAGTAAAAATCTTCATATCATAGGTACCGTGATGGAGACCCCTTAATCCATTGACCGCTACCTAGGAATTTAAGAATCAGCTACCCGCTCCAAAAAAATTTTTTCTCCAATTTTTGCTTAAAACTGTTGCATTTGCTAGTAGACCACCCATATCGCATGCTGATGTGCCACCCTGAGTGTTATTTTCCAATGTAACATAATCAAATAGCAAAGAAAAACTTGTGACTCTTATCCAAAACATATTTTCGGATAAGAAAAAAAAAAGGTTGCTCAACATAAGAAATTTAATGTTTTTATAAAATCGGCGAAAGCTCTAACGGACTTGTTAGCCAGGTGACCAGGTACTGAAGAGAAAATGTACTGTCAGGCTTCGTACTGAAGAGAAAATGCCGGCTCACATACCTCTACAATGTTTCCCCACCCTGGTACCCTCCCCACAAGTGACGCGTCGACCGGAGAGTGGGGCGTACTCACTTGAGTACGGTAGCGCACAGAGGTGATCAATTGCGTACTTACTTGAGTATGCAGATCTGCATAACATTTTTTCAAGAATTCACATTCTACAGATTTTGAGGCGAGAGCAATAGCTTAATTTTCTTCAAGAATTCGCTAAAATGAGTTCCAAAACAAGTAAAAATATCATTTTATCGAATTATAATTTGAAATATTTGAAGATAATACAATTCAAGTAAAAATATCATAGGTACCGTGATGGAGACCCCTTAATCACTCATTTTTCAAAAATTTATCAAATCAACCCTTTTACTTTTATTTAATTCAGGACCCTATCCTTTATTATAAATATTTTTCCGGAATTTTCCGGGATGTTTTAGTATAAAACTTCTCAGCTCGGTGTGCAGAATCTGTATCCGCTGAGACTGTCATCGATTTCTTCTTCTTTTTATGAGACTGGCAAAATGCGCTCGGGACTGGCAAATTAGGGAGACCCAGTCATTTATTATTTAAAAAAAAATAATATTTGAAGTTAATTTCTCTTTTTGTTTTGCACGGTACCTACAAAAATTGTAGTGTGGGGCTATAGACCACCAAACTATACACATCATTCTGACCTACATGTCCAACTAATCTGTATTTTGGTTTATTATTTCCAATAATAAGCCTATGTGATCGTGTAGCAAAAAATTTTTATAACCCCCCCCCTCAAACTTTGTCACTTTACGTTTCAAGGTGCGTAGAATTCAAATTTGAAATGTCCGTCCGCCGGCGCCGTCCGGGCCATAAAAGGCCTAAGAATTTACTTTAAAAACCCGTTCTTTCGCACATAGACACCATTTGGGGTCTAGTTGGTCCTAACGTTTAACCATCCCGATCGCTTTACTCGCATAGATGCTATGGGCCAAAAACGGGCGAAAAAGTGTCTTTTTCGAGGCTTTGAGTGTCAGACGTGTTAGACGCACGCCTGGCACGCTTGGCAGGGGGTCACGGTGGGTGGTGAGCGAGGGGTGGAGTGAGAGGAGGCGCCGCGGCACCTTGTGGTGGCTGGAGTGACCAGGGGCGTAGCAGAGGGGTGTAGGAGAATGGATATTTATTACTTTTACGTGTTATACCCATATAATACACCGCGGCACCATGAGGTGGGTACAGCGTTCCTTCGAGGCATGAATAAATGTTTTTTTCTAGGTCATATTTGTGTGTTAATACCAATGCTTTTCCTACGCATATTTAATAACATATCCTCTCGACTTTTCGTACGTACTTAGATAATGATATTATTAAGGCAATAACTATTTGAATAGATAGGAGCTCAAATCGAGAAATACAAACATGCGTATATAATTATAGAAGTATAGGTTGTGGCAACTCGAAATAGGACACGCCGAGGAGTCTGGACGGGCCTTATGACGTACGCAAGCCAACTAAAACTACGATCAAACTCAATTGAAAAAATAATAAACCTTTGTGAAATAATTTGCAGCGTTTTTACTAATGGATTGGCTGGAACTGTTTCAATTTAGGCGCCCAGAAGGCCGGTTGATTTCAAAATGGGCAAATCGATGTTGCCGAATCGATACTATCGAGACTATTCGATGACAGAAAAGAAGAGGTGGGGGATCCCTACAGAGTTCCGCGGAGACATTAGAACTGGAATACGGGTTTTTATTGGAAGACCTCCGCGAGGAAACAGCATTTCGTCTTCAAACCTTGACCGGTGACCGTCTCGGAAAGTGAAAGTGCTTCTTCGAATCTGGACTAAGTGCTTTACGAACATCAAAATGACAGCAGTGTAAGTACTTCATCCAAATTTAATCCATAAATTAAGTAGTTTTGGTCGTTTATGCGATAAGAGGGCTTGTTCCGTCAGTGGCCCATTTAAGCATTAAGCTTTCACTGTACCTGCTTAAATTGTCATTCATTAGTATACATATAACCCAGTTGAAGTATAGAATGATCTGAAGATCCATTTCTAAAAGAATAACCACCGCTATTTACGTAGTTACCTGCCTACCTTGGTTAGATACCTGCCTACGTGCCTTCTTACTGCCGGTCGCACCTGTTGATCTGATCTATTCCGACGAAGTAAAGCTATCTTTATAAAGATAGCTACCAAACATATACAATTTAGGTAACGTATAAAAATATACGTATACAAACGTATTCAAAAATACGTGTTGGCCCCCTCTTTGTTTTAAGTACTCCACAGATTTTTGTCGAGTCATTGGCAGCGTAAGATTTAATTGTCTTCTCTTTCTAATTCTTAATCCATACAATCAACATGAGAATGAGATTAGCTCACTTCAAACTGTATATAAATAAATAAAAAATAGAAAACTTGCTTTATGATAGAGAAAACCTGTACATCTTGGTACATGCAATTTGTTTTTCTACGTGTCATGGTATGACCTAAAAGGTCGGTGATAATCTTTACGGAACATCCATGCGTAAACACTCACTGTAATATATCTAGATAATTATGATAATACCTAGATAGGTACTACCAAAGTAACCCTAGATTAATGCTTTTAGCATCCGAAGAATATCTTGGCTTCTCTTCATCAATTCCTGTACAACTAGAACACGTCCTCCGATTTTTGTTTTCCATGAATTCTGAGCTGCTTCTATATTTTTCATTTTCCCCATGAGAATAAATTTGACCTTGATTTTGGAACAGTTTGAACGGACAGACAAAACCATTAGTAGACGAAAATTATTCAAAATAACTTTGTTATCAGTAAAGTTAATTTTCTTATCACTTGTTATCTCTTGCAAAGATGGCGCAAGTCCTATCTCCCGCGTTGCATTTGAATTGCCGGTGGCCCTGCATTTTGCAGGGAATTCCTAGAAGTCCTATGCTGAACATAAGGAAGGGATAGGGAAGCTTTTTGTTTGTACTAGTCCAGGGTGGCCCCCAACTGAAAATGTCAGGGAATTTCGCAAAAACCACCGAATGTTAGGCAATTTTTGAAATGAAAACTTGGTGTAATAATTGAAAGCGTTTTCAGGTTTAACTCCTAAACAATCAAACTTTAATAGCGTTCTTTATCATTATAGGTACATATTATTTCATATTTGAGTTAAACGATTGACTAAAATAATTATCAATAGTGGTGGTTAAATATTTTAAAAGTAACAACGCTACACGCACATAAGAAAGGAATGGATATGCCATTGGCTTCCCTGGTAACTACAACATCTAGAGTATACCATTTGTGAGAAAAATCAACAGAGTATTGAACTAGGGAGAAAAAACCCAGCAGAGTAGTGGATTGATCCAGTTAGAGTCCAAAAACTAGTTTGTATACATAAGCTAGGACTTCTCAGGAGGGTTAAGAGGGGGGAAATTGGCCCATTGGAATGTGGAGTCACGTGTTATAAATTCACAGAGCAACTTTCCAACAAACGATTTTGGTGGTTTGGGACATCAGGAAGTTATACTCTCTCTGGTAACAATTGGTAGTAGGTGAAAAAAAGCATGACATGTTTTGATGTCGGAAGAAATCCATGAAAAGAATAAAAAAAATGAAAAAAATTATCTCATATATAATCAATTATCTCATAAAATTTGTACTTCAACAAATAGCTTCAGATCTCAAATTGAGATACCATAAAATATTTAATAAAAAGTCATGCAGCTTGATCGTATGGGTGAATTTTCGTAAATGATCGTATTACGAGTACATTTAGGTTAAATTGTTATGATAGTTGAGCATTTCGAGGGCAATGAAATTGTTAAATATAAGTAGACTACATATAAGTAGTCTGTTTTTCTTCTTTAAATTATAGATTTTCGTTTTAGAAGCATTAAAGGTAGGTACATTGGAAAAAAAAAAAAAAAAATGTTTTGAATTTGATATTGTTGTTTGGGAAATCTGTAGATCGGTCAGGGAGATAAAAAATCCCCCCCATCACAAATTTCCACTTGCTTTTTATGTTTCAGAGCTTCTTGGTCAATTGGGGTTCCGTGTCTGTCTATGTGTCTGTGCCAATTCTAATCGTAGTAGGTAACTAATGGACCGATTTTGGTGACATTTTCAAGGATTTTGCGGGTTAACCTCTACACTAGATCCTAGCTACTCCATAGACTTATGTATACTTTAGATGGTGCCTCTGAATTCATGGTACATCATGAGCATGCGCAAACATGAATTGTAGCCTTATTTTGTATATTAGCATGTCTAAATACGTAAATTACAGTCCCACTTTGCATTCAATCATTTCGACTCGTACTTTGTTCTCCGACTAATTGTATACATCAATGTTACATTATGTGAGGAAGCTATACTTCCCACCTAACTAGACAGACGTTTTGCTGGCCTTACAGTCTCATTATGACTCCAGTTCCAGTGCACCTTAATTGCATTCTTTTAAGTTTCCTCTGTTTTTCTGATTTTGAATAGATTTCCCAATTTTGAGCAAATTTTTAAACGATTTGTAACGATCAGACAGCACACAAACGTTTTCTAAAATATCAGTGTTATGTTGCTCAACGTACAAAATAGTTGCACCTACTTAGCAAATTTCCAGTAGGGCATACTCTTATCATATTATGTTATGTTACTTAATTTTGAAATTTGAGCACTTCCAGTGCAGAGAAATTGTCAATCATAAATTTGATGGCAAATAAACTCGTTCCAAATCATATTCTACGATTCAAAACAGATTTTCGATGCTTAGCAATTTTTCAGTTTTTTAAATAGATTTTTTCAGCAAATGTTAATGAAATTTAAGAACATTTTTCACCATAATTTTGTGAATAAATGTTCAATGTTCTAGTTCATGTTTTTCAAGTTTCGTAGCAGTTTTTGACGCGTTAGTTGGTTTCGTTGGGTGAAATCAAAGGTTAGGATTAGAAATCATAAACCAAAATCGTGACTATTGTGACAGATTGATGCAGAAATAGGTAACAATAGGTTTAGTTAATTTAGTTGAGTAGGTTGTTTAGGGTTTGCAGTTTGAATGGTGATTTCCTTTGTTAACAAGCAAGTATGTTGGCAGATACCTACCTAATGTGATAAAATGGGTAGGTGTTTAACACTTCATACATGGGTCTGCGTACTAATGGAATAGGGAAACCCCCAAGTTGAAATATATACATATAAATTGCAATCGCTCTCGTATCTGAGTATTACGCACGGAATGACTGTTCATTAGTTCAAGGGCAGTGTTACACTCAGATTCTTGAGTGTACTCACGTGATTTCAAACAGCCAAAAAAATTCAATCGATTGCCCAACGTTTTGTGCGATGCTCTCATCCCTGGATCGAACCTAAATCGTGACCCGTCCCGTGATTACAGGAAGAATTATGTACCTACCCCATAAAACAAAAACAGTATGTAGGTATCTAATTACCTACGTATGAATCAATGAATGAAAAATGAATGAAAAATGAATGAATAGTGATTTTATTCCGAAGCAAAGCAAAAAGTAAATAGTACAATACAAGTACAGTTCAAATACAAATTATTAGAGGTTGATGACTTCAATGGAATATACCTCTAAGCCAGGGGTGCTCAAACTTGAACTGCTGGCGATCTACCTCAATATTTTTAGACTACTTACGATCGACTCTGAGAGGCTGCAAGTATGTGTGATGCAGGGTTGTCGTATATACACGATACACCCTACCTACCTAGGTAGGGTGTACCGTAGCATATATAGATATTAGCTTTCCGCACAATTTACATTATTTTAGTCAAGGTTTGGGTTAGGTTTACTCAAGTTCTTCTCTACAATATCAATGAAAAAACTCCTAGTTATTCAAAATTGCGAGTTTATTCGTTGTTACAAAACAAAAGAGTTACATATGGTGTTAAACTCAACTAAGGAGTGACTTTGGATGTTGAAGCGTGGCACTGCATGTCCTCAGAATACTTTTCATAAGATGGTGCGTAACCACTGAGTGCCAATCGCAAGCATGATGACATTTGATCGTCAGTTAGTCGATTGCGATATTTTGACGTAATTATCTTCATTTCAGAAAATGCAGACTCGCACAAGTAAGTTGACCCAAACATTGCAGTCAGTTGAAGGGCGATTTGCCTTAGATTCGGATATTTATCTTCAGATATAAAACACCAGAAATTTGTCTCAGATGCTGTAGCTTTGAGATGTACCTATATCTGATATAATCTGCACCAACTCATTTTCAACAGAACATGAGTTCATATTAAACTGACTTGCTACTTCAGTAGCTAATTCCTCAATGTTTTTACATGAAAAAGGATAACTCATAAATGATTTTCTTCTCGAGATCTACTCAAAAAGCACTCGCGATCGACTGGTCGATCGCGATCGACCGTTTGAGCACCCCTGCTCTAAGCCATAGGGCAGGCCCTGTGCGGCTAGGGGGAGTTGCTTATGAATAATATTGTAGTTATATTCTTCTTTTACATGTGTAACACACGGAGAACACATCAGCAGGGACTATTAAATTTATCTATTTAGGAAAGCAGAAAAAAAATGAAGCAAACTTTTAACGCTTAAAATATAGACAATACAGAATTAGTTTACATAAATGCTGGAAAGAGCATCTAAGCAATTTTCAACTCCACGGGAAATCAACCATGAAAAAATGTTCTTTTTATACCTAATTGGAGCGGGAAAAATTTGATGGGGATCTCATTTCGTCAGGCAATGAGCGGATCAAGAATAGCATGCTATAAAATATGGGTCTGGATGTGCTCCATAGACGGGTTTTTGGTGCCGGCACCACGGCTTGGGAGGTGAGACGAAGTGGGTATGAAAAGTATTCTTGGGGATGTTGAAAAATTCTGGATGGTTTTGAAAAAAAGAGAGGGACGTTTTTAGTATACAATTGATGAATGGAAAATACGCGAACATAGTTGTTCGATTCGGTGGTGGGAAATCTTCGTGGTCTTTTTGCAATTATTTTTAAAATGCTCTTCTGTAAGGTGCATAAGGGGTTCTGAACAGTTGAAACAGCGCCACCCCTTGCAATCACCCCAAAGCCAATGATGCTCTGTACTAGAGCCTTGTATACAATAATTAAGCTTTCTTTATTAAGGTATCCTCTGAGTTTGAAAAATACGTGGGTATTTGTGAAGTTTCTGGGTCAGAGCTAACACTTGACGATCCCACCTGAGTTCCTCGTCAATTACTACTCCCAAGTACCTTGCGTACGGGACCCGTTCCAGCACAGGACAGGGACATGAAGTGCTCATGTCATCTGAGCCGCACACATGCAGTTTAATTGGAGTTCTTACTAACTTTTTGGAAGGTGATTTGGAAAAGACTAGATATTTGGTTTTTTTCACGTTCAAACTTAGAGTCTTATTACAGAGCCACTTGAAAGTTTTATTTATGTCGCTACCGGCACTTTCAAATACTTCTTCCCACGTCTCACCCTCGCTCAACATCGCCGTATCATCAGCAAACAGTCAACAGTATCATTATGACATCAGTGAACAGTATTTCCAAAAATATTATAGAACTTTTCCTGCCTTAACCTTACCTATAAATTTCAGCTTGACTTTCGAGTTTCATAGGCTTACTTATACCCCGAGTGGTAAATTTAAGGGCTAAAATATTGAAAGCGGAGATCGCGTATACTTTGAAAATCAAAGGGTTGTTTTGTCATTTCATTTGGATAGCAATAAATTCAATGATTCGAATGGAACGACCAGGACAGTGGTAGGATCAGCCGTTCGCGCTCAGGAGGGATTCAGGTGTTGAACGGAGGGAAAATCGCAAAATGATTGGGAAGCAATGGACCAGCAGAACAGACTTCTAATTTGACTAAACCTAATTTCATGTTCTGTGACAGTTCCCGTCAGAATCCGAGAGAATGCGCGTCCGTCGCTCTGGCGTCATTCTCAAGTTCTTGAAATGCTGCGTTTGGCGATACATGGGGGATCCGAGAACCGGTAAACCAATCTTCTCCGAATATAGCACATAAATGCTATTAGTACGAGTTGTATCTCTGAGGGAGGATACTGTCACACTCCCCTCTCTCGAGGATTTAGGCATCTGGGGGGGCTACCTAAGTCCTTGATAGTTCTACTTATTATTGTTTATGCACGTATAATGCCTGACTTATGTACAGATCAATGAAATGTGCAGAAAGGCTAATAACGAAATAATGAACCACTGTGTAACGATTTGCAGCGTTTTTCGAATTTCGCAATAGGAAATTAAGAAATTGGTGTATTGTGTTTTTCATTAACAAACGGATAAGTAGACTATTAAACAAGTTCCAGTCATGTAGCATGGTCGTATGATCGAATTCTCTTGAATTACCTATAGTATTATACAGGGTGTTCACACTTAAGATTGTTATCTTCCTAGGCATCGATTCTACAACTAATTTCCAACTAAAAGTTCCTCTTTGAAATTTTCGTTAGACCCTTGATTTTCGGAATTTTTTCACTTTTAAGTTTTTTTCCCCGTGTTTTTGACCTTACATCAGTAGAATGGCCATATCTCCCCTAAATTACAATGAAATCTTAATGATAGATAAATCTTTGGAAAGAGCGTCAAATTTCTCATTTCACTAATGTATTTCGATTCCTTTTACAGTAGGTCACGTAGGCGAAAAAATGTACTAAAAACGAGAGTTTCTCACTTTTTGAAAATTACTGTTTTTTTTTAAGGTGTGTTAATATTAAAACAAAATTGTAAAAAACCGTACGCGTTATGGGAACAACTTCCCCAAAATCTCAGCTTTCCAACGGTATAATCGATTTTTATTTTACTTTGTTAATTGAGGGAGAAAAGTATGTTTATACGCCGAAAAATGTCTATTTTTCTGTGAAACTGAGGGTTTTCGAAAAAAATAACCCCCTAAGAAAATACTAGTTTAGGGTCAGTTTCAACGTATTTTTTCACGCTGAATCGAATGGTAACTCTCGCAGATCTCTCCAACTCCGTTACAACCGAATTTTACACTTTAACTAACTACCTAGTTTTTAGTTGATTTTTATGCTCAATTTTATGTGTTTTTAAGTGTAAAATTTGTTAGGTAAAATGTAAAAATCTGTTGTAACGGAGTTGGAGAGATCTCCAAGTGTTGCCATTCGATTCAGCGTGAAAAAATACGTGGAAATCGACCCCAAACTAGTATTTTCTTAGGGGGTAATTTTTCACAAAAACCCTTGATTTCGTTGAAAAAAAAAAAAAAAAAAAAAAAAAAAAAAAAAAAAAAAAAAAACGTTTTTCAACATACAAAAATACTTTTCTCCCCCAATTAGCAAAGTAAAATAAAAGTCGATTATATCGTTGGAAAGCTGAGGTTTTGGCCAAGTTTTTTCTGCAACGCGTACAGTTTTTGACAGTTTTGTTTCAATACTTATATTAATACACCTTAAAAAAACAGTAATTTTAAAAAAGTGAGACATTCTTGTTTTTAGTACATTTTTTCGTCTACGTGGCCTACTGTAAAAAGAATCCAAATACATTAGTGAAATGGAAATGTAACGCTCTTTCCGAAGATATATCTATTATTAAGATGTCAAGCTATCAAGATCCATGTTAAAAATGTCTCAATTAAATTAGCTCAGTCAGCTGATCACAAAATACCCAATCAATTCAATCGTGTTTTAGGGCCAGTTTCACAAACGAGAGTTAACTCCCGAGTCTAGTAACACCGGATCTAGATTACGACCGCGAGTCAGTGTTTTCACTGTTCAACCATCAATTTTTAATCCTAGATTGGCCGATCCGTGGATCTATTAGTTAGCATTCGAGTTACTGCCCTCAGACCAAAAACGCTGCAAATTATTCCACAAAGGTTTATTATTTCTGTACTAGATAGCCCTTCTACGCAGATGATTGGTCTGTAATTATTATTAAGCTTCATGTATATCTAGTAAATTATCAAAACTTGGCGCATCGTGCCTCCCAAAAGGGTTCACACCTGTACAGCTCAGGATCCCACAAGTTTACGGTTTACAGTAGGTGAATGTTGAAAATTTTTCCAAAAATGTCAAAAAAACAAAAAACTTGATAAAACGGCAGGTTGAAAAGGAAAGAAATCAGCCTAAGGCCCCATCAGCTATTCAATGATCCTCCGAACCTCGTAATTGTTTTTGAGGTGTCCCGAACGAGCTCCATTAAATTTCAGCAGCCTGAGTCGATTGGGAAAGAAATTAGCCTCGGAGGTTCCGAAGCTGATCAGAATAACACGAGGACTGAGAATATTACCGCAATATAAAATAACCAGGTGACTCAGAAAGAGTAACGCTTAGACCACAGAGAAGTTTCAACGACCCTTTGTTTGCGCGCAAATTGAAAAGAACCTGAACTTTTTGATCAAACTATACACGTATCGAAAAGCGTTAAACTCAAGGGATTTCAAAATGAATTTCCATGAAGGAAATTTTGGATTCATTGCAATAGCTTAATTTTCTTATAAAATTGGCTATAACGTTCCGACCTTGGTAGACACGGAAGTAATTAACCTTCTGTTGTTGGAATAGAAATGATAATTTAATTAAGAGTTATTCCTAAGTATTTACTAATCAATAATATGATGAATTAATATAATTGAAGTAGGTGTAAGGATAATAGTATGGAGAAGTTATAATAAACTCAATTTCGGGAAGTCAGAATTCCATTGGAATTATATTATCAGCTGATACAATCGCCAAAGTTTTCAAGGCGTTTTAGTGGTTACAATTCACTCCCGTGTTGATATATTTTTTCTTGTCGATCTTTAGCCCTTAGGAAAAGCACACGATTAAACACGATTAAGCGTAAAACGTCATAATTAGTGAATTAAGAAACGAAAAAATGATACTCAATATGAGACGTAAATCATATTCTCAGTTCTCGTGTTATTCTGATCAGCTTCGGAACCTCTGAGGCTAATTTCTTTCCCTATCGACTCACGTTGCTGAAATTTAATGGAGCTTGTTCGAGACACTTCAAAAACAATTACGAGGATCGGAGGATCACTGAACAGCAGATGGGACCTCTGAGGCTAATTTATTTCTTTTTCATCCTGCCGTTTATCTAAGGTTTTTTTGTTTTGTTGTTTTGACATTTTTGGAAAAAATTTCAACATTCATCTACTGTAAACCATAAACTTGTGGGGTCCTGAGCTGTAAAGGTGTGAACCCTTTTGGGAGGCACGATGCGCCAAGTTTTGATAATTTACTAGATATACATGAGGCTTAATAATATAGTAATTATAGACCAATCATCTGCGTAGAAGGGCTATCTAGGACAGAAATAATAAACCTTTGTGTAATAATTTGCAGCGTTTTTGGTTTGACGGCAGTAACTCAGATGCTAACTAATTGATCCACGGATCGGTTAATCTAGGATTAAAAACTGACTCACGGTCGTAATCTAGATCCGGTGTTAGTAGACTCGGGAGTTGAATCTCGTTGGTGGAACCGGCCCTGAGAATCACTGCAAACTCAAAACTAAGAATGTCATTGGAAAGAGCGTTAAATTTACCACAACCCTACTGTAAAATAAAGTTTAATTAAGTTAGTTTTATTTGGCTAAAGAAAGTCCAAAGTACAAAATTACAAAAAAATATTTAAAATCGTCGTTTTTTCTTTCGTTTTTTGCTGCCAGTATGGGGATTTTTCCACAGGCATTCTTCGGAAAACACTTCGTCAAACTGTCAGCTTTTGAACGGTCTGTTACTTTCACTCGTACTTTGCTAATTGGGGGAGAAACGTATGTTCGTTTGTTGAAAAACACGGATTTTTCCAGGAAATCGAGGATTACTGCGAAAAATGCCCTCTATTTAAATACAAGTTTGGGGCCGGTTTCTACGAATTTTTTCTCGCTGAATCGAATAGTAACACTTGCAGATTTCTTCAACTCCGTTATAATCGAGTTTAATTTTAGCTCACGAATTTTTTTTTATTTTTATGCTCAATTTATGTGCTTCTGAGGTTAAAACTAGTTTATTAAAGTGTAAGACTCAGTTATAGCGGTTGTATGTAAATATTTGAAACATCTAGAATACAATTACAAAGTATGGTTGGGCTCTAATCTGCTGTGGAACCTCCGAGGCCAATTTTTTTCCTAATCGACTTGGTGCTGAAATTTAGACGGAGCTCCAGTAGGGTAAACCTGTACACTTACATTCGAACGCTCATTAAAATTGACATCATAATCGTGGAGCTATTTTTTCGCATAAAAACGCGCGAAAATAACTGATATGGTTGACTCTCGTTTGTGAAACTGGTCCCAAAAGACGATTGAATTGATTGGGTCTTTTCTGATCAGCTGACTGAGCTAATTTAATTGATACATTTTAACATGGATATTTATCAGCTGTCATGGGTCACTTCGCATTTGTAGCCTGTATTTTGTCACCTGTCATGGTTCATTTCGCATCCGTCATTTGAAATATGTATTAAAAATCAAATAGACATATCCATGCCTCGATTTTGTGAAATAATTTGCATCGTTTTTATTGTAAAGTTATTCGCTTTCCCCTTGTATTTACCAGTTGCAAAGGGCGGCCAGTTTGACGATAAGGTTGTTTGGGGAAGATTCCGATAGCCTATCATCGTCCCCGGTAGTGCAAGGAAGTAGTTGGAAAAGTTTCATCCCCATTGGATCCGTTCATAAAGGACACGAAAACTTAATTGAATCGTTTATTACAGAAACCACGTAAGCGACAAAAATTCAAAAAATGTTGTTTTGGCGGTACTGTTCACTTCAGAGGTGAATACATCGTTTAGTGCAGAAATAACCTATGTTCCATATCACCAATGCTATTTGACAGCCTTGAAAAGAATCAGTTTATTTCAGAAAGAACCCAAGCGCCGTCGCTGTAGCCCAAGCAAACTGAAGCGTGTAGTCTACTTGTACGAGTATTGCTTCCGAGACTGCAAGGCAGCGGAAGCTTTGTTTTCACTTACGAAATGAAAAAATTTTTTTTGCTCCAAAATCAAAATTTCCACTCGCATTTTGCGTTTCAGAGCCTCCTGAACAAATTTGGTTCCGTGTCTGTCTGTCTGTCCGTCCACATTTCCTTGTAACAGCCATAACTTCCACAATTTTGATCCGATTTTAACCAAATTTTCAGGGATTGTGCGGGTTAAGCTCTAGATGGTCCCCTATCAACTTCATCATGATCGAATCAACGGTAGCTTCTGCGCAGGCGCTAACGTGAATTCCTTGTGACGGTCATAACTCGGTCAATGTTGAACGGATTTCGGTCAGATTTTCAGGGATGATGTGGGTAAGGTCCCTTGAGGTCCCATAAGACAATCATCATAATTGCATTAGCGTTACGCTCTGCGCATGCGTGAACGAAATATTCTTGTTACGGTCCTTGCAACAGCCGTAATTTCCACAAATTGATGACATTTTCTTCAAATTTTTAGGGATCGTGCGGGTATAGCTCTACATGGTCCCCTATCAGTTCCGTCATGATCGAATCAACGGTAGCCTCTGCGCAGGCGAAAACAAAATGTTCTTGTTTCGGTCAAAACTCAGGCAATTGTGAACGGATTTCGGTCAGATTTTGATCCGATTTAGACGAAATTTTCAGGGAACATGCGGACTACATCCTGGATGGTCCCATATTAAAATCAAAATTTTCCTTATTAATTTCATTTATTATATGTACCATTCAGCTTCCAATTTCCCACCTTATTAATTCTCTGATGCCAGAACCGGTCGTTTCAAGTTTTCTGGAATTTAATGGTGACGTACTGTGAAGGTCACGAGGAAGCTCATGTGCCATTTCCTTGGCAGTGTATTTTCCGTTTAATGCCTAGTAAAAACCACGCTTGTTTATACTTAAGTCTGTCTCTTACCTTTGATAAAAAAACAGATGAAAATGATCGTTTGACTTAATTTCAATAATAATTTTTAAAAAATCACTTTGGATTTATTCATTTATTGCAGAAACCAACCACCTAAGTGCAACATTTTCAAAAATTTATAACTCAAAAAATTGAAGGAAAAAAGAAAATTTAACAAAATAGATAATTCCAATAGCATGTTCTTGATTTAGTAAAAAATATTTGAAGGAGACTAGACCTATACTTAAGCTGCAAAACAGTTTTAGATTTCCAAAAGTTGAAAGAAGCGCACTTAGGTGGTTTCTGAAATAGACGATTGAATTTCATTTTTTATAGATATAGATGATTTTCCAACTCTAACAACGTGCAGGTGTAGCTTTTTAAATTATTTCTGGATCTTTTCAGGGCGGATATTGGTATGATCGGGTTGGCCGTGATGGGCCAAAATCTCATCCTGAACATGAACGACCACGGTTTCGTCGTCTGCGCGTACAACCGAACCGTCGAAAAAGTAGACGCTTTTCTACAAAATGAAGCTCGCGGAACCAAAGTCGTCGGCGCCAAATCTCTCAAAGAGCTGGTCGACAAGCTGAAAACTCCCAGGAAAATCATGATGCTCGTCAAAGGTAAAATAGTTTATATTTATATAAATTAAAAAGATAATATAAACATTATATATAAATAGTATATTTATGTAAATATATAATTTATGTTTTAAATATTTTTATTATATTAACCAAGTATATGTGACAGTACCCGTCATGTCCGAGAGAGCGCGTCTACCTTTAATAGCTCAGCGTTGGGTTGAACATCTTTATCAACTATGCAAACCAATGCAATAAATTATTATTCTTCGAGAAAAGGTATCTGCACATCATTTTCTGGTTGCCTTCGAGATTCGGTCCCTCTTTTTGAAGGACGAATTCATTTTGTAAAAGGACGAATTGAAAGAATTTTTATTTATACAGGGCTAATGATTGTTGGAATTTGGAAGCAGATAGCTGAACTTTCCGTGAATTTAAGCATCATTCCAGGCATCGGAGCGTTGACGTCGGAAAAATCTGATATCGGCTTTGCCCATTTTCCTGAAAGTAGGTACCTACTTCCGCCATCCTCTTGAGAAAGCAGTCGTACTCTCTATGTAGTACCTCTTAGGTCTTCTGCAGCCGCATCGTACTTTCGGTGTTTTTCATTCGCTGCATTTTGTGATATGGAGGACCAGGTCATGGAATCGTAAGAGGAGGCGTCTGCGTTTACTACGCGGGTATCAAAATACTCCGTCCTGTCTTGGTTCCATACTCCATGTATATCAGCTACCAATTTCGGGGTTCCATCTTCGTTTTCTTGCATGACGGGTTCGAGACCGACTGAATTCCAGGCCAGGCTTGCCACTTTTGCACAATGATCTCGTATCTGTGTGCAAAAATTTGTAAAAGGACGAATTCATTTTGAAAATGCTATACATTCTGATGAAGTCACTACTTTTGGATTTTAAATTGTAGTCTTGCTTAGATGGGAATTGCTGTGGTATCACTGTTTTGTTTGCTGATGAAATCAAGGTAATGGTTAGGTAGGTAGGTGTTTACGAAAGACGATTTCGGCAACTAAACTTTCAATAGGCCACTCAGAGAGGGTTTAGGCCTTATTTTTCCGTCGAGAAACCTCAATCATGACTTAACATGTTTCCAGGCTAAATATAATGATTTTACGGACATCGTAGTATTTGACCAAGGTTCCTTGCAAATTAATGAAGCCTGGACAGTGGACACTTTCGAATCGAAGTGATAGTCAGATCCATGGGAAATTAATTTGCATGCCAAGCGATGAACTTGAATGAACTCATCTCCATAAAATCGAGGTCACGTTGTAGAGGTTCTTGTAACGTAATTGATCTGGATCTACAGTCTACCAACCAGCAATCCATTAGACAAATCTGTAGCTGTTTGTATACCCTTTTGCTTAAATGGGGGAAACGGTTGGTTGATTCGTTGAATGGATTCATAATTCTGGTTCTCACCGATTTTTTTTCATTAGAAGAAATAAAACGCGGGTTATTGATTTTTTCGTAGAACTTAAATGTAGGCAGATGCATGGAGGCGTCTATAATTGAGGAGCTGACATGGGAAACGAGTTAAGTCCAAAAATCGAAAGAACATTTTGTTTTCGTCTAAGTGCGAGTAAACAGTCACGCCAACGGCCTTAGGTCCTCCTGTCCTTGCTAGATCGCACCCTGAATAAATGTGTGACCCTTGTATGGAGAAGAGATTATGTCCAAAAAAAACCTGATAAGAGTTCAGAGGGAGTTCCTACAAAATTTGATTTTTGGACTTAACGCGTTTTCCATGTCAGCTCCTCAATTATTTAGGCGGTTGGTGGAAAAAGTGCAAGTTAGAAATTGAATAATTTCAGGCACGGAACAAACTTGTTCAAGATGCTGTGTATTGTGAAATGTATAGTGAAAATCTTCGAAATCAAACTCTTTCTTATCTTCAATCTTTCTTTCGATTTTTCGTATGAAAGATGAAAATGGTAGGTACTGTGGATTTGGAGGTACATTAGAACTTGGTAGGAAATGAGACTGAATATTGAAGTTTGGTTGAGACTCTAAACTTACTAGTGGAACACGGAAATGACCGAGTTATCGATTTAATGAAGGCCTTGTTGTACCTTCAGCATGTCCTATTGTCGGTTGTGGTATTCAGTCCCGGCTTTAGTCTGCCCCATATCCGCTTCATCAACGTCTATAACTCATCTGTGACTAGCGCGTTTGATTTATGGTTCTTCATAATGTAGGTATCGTAGTATGAGTTTTAGATTGAACAAATGAGGAATACCCTCATGTTTGTTTTATATATTTACACGAAAGCAGATGAAATTCTATGAGTACAGACACCAACCACACTATTCTACGTTCAGTAGTTTTCTTTCTATGATTTTTCGAAGTTTAGGCAAAAAAACTATGTCATCGCACCCCTCCTGCCATTGCAAGACCCCCCTGCCTAGCGTGCGGCGACCAATATTAAAAATAGTAAAGTAACGATGGAAAAAGAATGCAATCTACGTTTATCTAAAAATAGCAAACGCAGCATTTTCAAACCTACGGGTACTCCTCATCGTGATTAGGCGTACATATGGCGCTAACACAAATTTATGCTGCAAGGAGGCAAAAGTGAATATTGAAGGTTCATTGTTCATTAAAAATGCGGGAAAATTGACTATTTTTTCACGATGGGAATCTTGATAAGGCCTTGAATAGAAAAACAGTGCAGTGAAAATGTCATAGTTTTACCGTTTTGGACCTCGTTTTAGCGATTTTTAACACTTTGTATATTGTATGTATCCATAAAATGTTATGAACGACGTTTTGAGAGACTGTATTATTGGTAACATACAGAAATCAACGGAATACCTGCTTTGGAATCCTTAAAAAGAACACCTGCCAGTTATAGCTTCCTTTACTCTAACATGGTCGAAATATTGCTATTGACAAACTGAAATGAAATTGTTAGAAGTAATATCTACACATTATTTACTATTACTTGCCCTACTTTATTCTAACAAATTCTGACTCCGAATTCTACGGTCGTGCATGATCAGTGGAATCAGAGGATCGAATCACGATGAAATTCATAATTCCCCATTGTAAGAACACCCTCCAACAATCCTCTTATTTTGAGCAAGTTTTGGCCTTTAGATCAAGAGATTCATATTTGGGCATTTTCTTCATTCTTAAAATGGCCGGAAGTCGTTGAAAGTTATTGGGGTCATCTTAAAAGAATCTAACCGAATTTCGCTTTGTCCATGCACAGGAACCATAATTGATCCAATCGCAATGAATCTTACGTAGGCACGCGTTTATATTTAATTAAAAAGCTAATTTTGACCAATAGATCGTAAGAAATAAGTTCACCTTTGGGCATGCGCCTACTCTTCACTTGGTGCGGACTAATCCATGTGGGATAAGGTTCTTTCGAAAAAGAGTAGGGAAAAAGTTTCCAATCTGGCAAGGGAAGATGTAACTTTAGAAGAAAAACAATGGATAAGTTTACCTTATTATGGGAAAATTTCTGATAAAATCGGCAAAATTTTATCATCGAGAGGTTACAAAGTAGGGTTTAAAACTAAAAATAGTCTAAAAGCATTACTAGGATCTGTTAAGGACAAAATCAATGTTCAGGATAAAAGTGGGGTTTATAAATTAAAATGTTCTTGTGGCTACGAATATTGCGGTCAGACTGGTAGGAAATTTAGGGAAAGAATAGACGAGCATCATGAGGATTTCAGGGAAAATAAGGGTAGGTCAACATTGCGAAACATCTTAAGGAATCCAGTTATAGTTATAATTTTGATTTGACAGAGAGGCAGTTTGTAGAATTTCTTCATTTTTGCCCAAAGGGAGGTAGGTATGTTGAGTGTACTCGAAAAATTCGAAATTATCAAAAGTGACAGACCTGGTAAATGTTTAAATGAGGATATACCTCAATATATTTCACCACTGATAGGTCCATTTCTATAAAGCTTGGAATTATCCCTTCGCACTGTTGAAACCATATTTAGTTATTTTCCCCCCTTTTACTTCATCTGATTAGCTATAATCCCCCTTCACTTTGTATGCACTTAATTGGTTGTACCTCCTGCCCTTTTCCTTTCTCTCGACCAATGGGATTCAATCTCCCTTCAATTGTGACTGTATAAGCTGTGTCTTTTCTAATGTGTCTTCAGTTATTGTTTGTTACAGATGATAGCCTAACCGTCGAAATCGATTTAACGTTGTAACTCTTTATTTTTCGTGGAATGTATTTCGCTAACTTCCGTTTTGACTTGTTACGGAGTTGGTGGAACCTGCTGGAGGACGTCTAAGAACTAATACGAAAAATACTTGATAATCGATCGGTAGTTACCTACTTAATTTTGCATAGTTTCGCCCAGGCAAGGAGTTTCGCCAAGAACCAAAATTTTTCACCTGGCTGTGACACGGAAAAAGCAAGTGGAAATTTTGATCGGATAGGAAACAATTACTTCATTCTTTTGCGAGGAAACAACTCTGTCATACTTTCGTAGCGAGGTAGCAAAATTCGTAGGTAGGCACAGACTTGGGGGAATTCAAGAACCTATGGAAATGCGAGTGTTTTTCGTATCCGTAGGTGGTGCAACCTTGGTGGAATCCAAAGATAAACTCTAGGGTCGTTGGGCCACAGTGTAAAGGATAATTTAGATAATAAAAAACGTCTAAATTTAACTCTAATCTAATCTTTCGTTTTTCTTGTGTAGTAGGTAATTTTGCGAGCCTTGAAAGTAGTCAATGGCGTTTTTCTTCCATCAATAGGCTTTGACACTTGTGTTGAATTGATATTTGTTTTCCAATAAACTTGCGTAGGTATCTACACCTTGACATTACGTTAGTACCATTATATTAAATGTTCTATTGAGCTTTTACGTTTAGTAAAGAAGGATGGACTATAAATGTTGATTTATTTTGAGATCATACTTACGCTGCAGTTCACTTGGGCATAGGGTGCCCGCTATTTTGAGAAAGGTGGAATTTTGATGACCTCCACCCGAAATTTGGTTTAAAATGTCAATGAAAGACCCCGGAGATTTTTCAGATTTTTTACATAAACAAAACCCTACGCCGATAGCTCGATTTTGGTTTTTGAAATAAGTTTTTTTTGCCAATTTCAGACTTTTGAATATAACTTTTACAAACTTCTTTGTAAAATAGTGAAACTTCGTATACTTGCGTTTTTGGGGTTGCGGAACTCGAATATGCAGTCAAAACAAGTCAACAGCAACAACTTTTGATAGTTTGGAATCTCAAAATCGTCAAAATCGTCAAAATCATGTCAAAAAATGACAATTTTTCAAAATTCATAGTAAAATTATGAAAATTCGTAATTTTACGTATTTCTGTTATAATTTTGATTTTTTGATAGCAAATTTGAGTTCAGCGACCCAAAAACAAGAATACGAATTTTCAGTGTTTGTGAAACAAGAATTGCGGCATCTTATTGCGCCCAAAAACTTTTGGATTTCTTGATTTTTATTTGCATGAAACTTAGAGGCACTTCAAAAACGCTCTCCAAGTTTCACTTGTCAAAAAGTGTGGAAATAAGTTTGAGGGGTGGGGGGTACTTTTGGGACACGCTGTTATCTCCGTAATATGCGAGTTAAAAAACCAAAACACGTTGTATACCTACCCTATAACTTTTTGCGAGGAATTCAACCTTAACATTTTCGCGCTCCGTGCTATTGCGCAACCATGCGCATTTAACACCAACTTTGTTCTTTAAAATAGGAAATCCAATTTTTTATTGCAGATTTGGATTATACACAAAACTTCATAAAAAAATGACACAACACTTGAATTTTTGAGTGCGCACAAACGAACACAATCGCGTAAATAATAGAGACAAATGGTGAACAATATCGATTTTATGAAGGTATTGAATTGCCACGTGGGATGCCTGATTTTTAGGTATTTTTTCACGTTGAATCACGTAGTGATGTTTGTTTGTTGATATTATTAGCACCAACTTTGAAAAGCACCGAAAAAACGGTCAGAATCACACATTTCCCCCACTCATTTTCACACAGCGCAAAGCGAACTAGAATTTTGTTTTTCAGTGTTTTTCCAAGTTGGTGTTACGAATATCAATAAATAAACATCACTACGCGATTCAGCGTGAAAAAACCATAAAATCATGTATCACATGTGGCATACACACATACATGTGATGAAATGTATTATGTTTAAGTATAAAGTTTTTGACATTTTATGTCTTTACTTTGGCACACAAACGAAAAAAGCGTTAAAAAAGTTGGTTTTCTGATGATTTCCGCTTACAACAGAGTCGCTGCTAGGGAAATGGTACTTCGTCGTTTTTCATCCCACGAAATTCGTTGACCATTCGTTCGAAAGCTCTCGATTTATCCAACCATATTATGTTAACTACTGCGAAGTACGTGGCCAACAAGCTGAGTTATGAGCATGGTTACATGAATAATTGTTTACACACAGGTGATCATTCTCAATAATTGATATTGTGAACATGATTGCAACCGCTTGTTAATTTCTGATGATTTCATTGAGCTGGTGTTTCGATGATTTGATTCATAGTAGGTGATCCGAATAT
Source organism: Adelphocoris suturalis (assembly GCA_030762985.1). Classification (NCBI taxonomy): domain Eukaryota; kingdom Metazoa; phylum Arthropoda; class Insecta; order Hemiptera; family Miridae; genus Adelphocoris; species Adelphocoris suturalis. Next base: position 7,380,449 of record CM061042.1, on the reverse strand, counting down.
TGCGAGAACGGTTTGATTTGTGAAGCGGTGGTTAAATCATTTTAATAGGTAATTTCTATACTTTACACTCTAGGAAGCTGTAATTTCGTATGTAGCCTCTTTAGGACATTTAATTGACGATGCCCAGGGTCCGGATCAGATGAGTGGCTCTTGAAGCTAATTTCTATGCTTTACACTATAGGAAGCTGTAATTTCGTATGTAGCCTCTTCAGGACATTTACTTGACGATGCCCAGGGTCTGGATCAGATGGGTGACTCTTAAAGCTAATTTCCGCGAAAGCGGCAAAAGCCTACATTGGCGAAAGCGGCCAATGCATCAAACCACATTATCAGAGAAGCCTGTAAAATTGCTCTACCCTCATCAAACCCAACCTACTAAGGACAAGGCAACAATCCATAACCAATGTGAACTACTGCACTGAGGGAAGCAGGGACGAGGGGTGCATCAACCCCGTACAACACCACCGTCAACAACCAGCTAATCTACAAGGGTCAAGACCAAGAGGTTCAACAATCAGACTATGTGTGTCTCCCCTCACATAAATTTCGCATTTCCCTCGATTTTAACATAATTGACTCTAGTAACATCACCAAATAAGGCGAGTAGTTTCAAAACCGGCTCAATCCGCATTTTTTCCAAATACCTACACTTTTTTCCAATTTCTTCAAGTTCACGATGCACTCTATCACCCTGTGAAGTCTTACGAACCAAATTCGGTTCAATCCAATAGAAAAACCCCACTGAAGTGGTGGTTTCGCGTCAAAACTGGCTCAATCCATGCTTTTCAGTTGAGCCGCTAGGAGCGCGCCTGCCTTCGGCATTGGACGTTTTTGTTCTGGTGTACACATTTTCACCCATTTTCCCGTTCTTCTTTTTTTTTGCTCTTTACTGTTTAATATTAAATTATCAATATTCTATCATTTTTCGGGGTTTTGTAAAATAAAGAAGTTCTCAAATGTTTCTGCAAGCCTGGTTTCTGCAAGCCTGGTTTCTACATGGGCTGTTGCTATGCAGTCAGTCGTCTTTTTTGCAACCTACAAGCTTCTTACCAAATAAATACCGAAAAAATGTGATTTCCGACATGAATAATATAATTTTAGAGGATACTCTTAGGAATTCGGCAACAAAGCTAAGTCAAACTACCCGAATTTCATCAAAACCGGCTCAATCCAAACTTTGATTTTGAATTTTGAGGAACCCTGACCATTTTCAAAGCCAAAATTTGTGATAAGACACTCTAGGGCCTCCAGTTTAAGCAATTAAATGGAACTAACGTGGTTAAAATGGAGTGCTGTACAGGGAAACGTTTTTGTGCTTCCTGAAAAATTTTCAAGTATGGATTGAGCCGGTTTTGAAACTACTCGCCTCAAATATAACTGGTCATGAAACTTTCTCTACCCTCAACAAACCCAACCTACTAATGAGAGAGTGAGAACGCTGAGGTACAGTTTTTGCACCCTCCTTGTAGCAAATTTGAAATCTTAATCCTTTAGAGTGGTTATATTCTCAAAGAAATGTGTGGAGGTCAGCAACTAACTGTTCGAGGTTTGAAGAAGCCGTGCGTCATAAAAATACGAATACCGAATTCTATCTTCACTGCACAGCAGTACACTGTAACATCGATACGTCTTATATTCTTTAATAAATAATCTAAAATATATTAATACAAAACTACATGACACACTTTCCTTAAGAAACTCAGACTGGAAGAATTTAATGTTACCATAAACTGCAAAGATGTCACAAAATGGATAACGTTAGTGGCTTTTCTGAATCAAATTGAACCATCAGAATCTGTAATAGGTAATTAACGTAGGCGAGGAAGTGTATAATGAAACAGTCCATTCTAACGGTAACAGTAACGATAATAGGTGTACCAAAGAACTCATTAGGTTAGCAATATCTTAAAGGACCGACCCAGGGAACATCCGCCTTAGCGGAATCTAATACAAAGTTCAGGAATGATGTGCTCAGTTTCAATCTTCTGATTCATATATCCGGTAGGTATAGAGTCTATAAAAATCCGCCAAGACCCACTATCGTCCCAATATTAAAGTCCGTGGAAACGCGCTTCCTAACTTGTAGTTCCCATTTCTTTGTAATTTCAAATAGAGTTTTTTAATAACTTGGGACCTAACGTAAAGCCTGTGCGCTCCGGGTCGGGGCATGAGTGCACCCAGCGGCGGTGAAAGTAGTTGTAAACAACTCGTCAGATTGTACGAGTGCACCCGAACGTGATAAGCACGTGTGAATCCAGGATGTATCAGTACCCCAACGCATTTCTGGCGACAATAGAGAGTTTTTGTTCTTCCCGTAAGATTTTTTCCCGTTGACGCGTAGAGCAGCGTCTAGAGCAAGCAGCTGGAGATGCTAGCTCTTCTCATGATTTTTACGCGTATTTCTACACGTATACGCGAAAAACCAAACGCTAACGTCACGCTAACGTGAAAACGAAGGTCGTTCACTTGAACTACATTTCTTTTAAATAATTAATTTCTTTATAATTATTTATAAATACATGAATTATAAATAAATTTATTGCTTACGTTAAATGGCTGAATTTTTTAGCGGAGCACTTCACTATAACCTCTCGACTTTTTGACCGAATCACACTGGTTACGTTTGCTGGTAACTGCGTAACTGCGGTTACCTTGGTCACACTGTGGTTATCGGCAACTGTTGTTACCTTTGCGTCAGGCTATGATGACTACCCGTAGGCTGAGATTCAAACGAATGCATTTTCCCGCGCACGTGTAGATAGGCCTTATCCCCGTACACGCGAAGTTCTACACGTTGACGTGAAGATTCGCGCATGCGCTGTTGGTATTTCAGTCTTTTCGAGTACACGGGTAGAAAATTACGGGAAGAACAAAAACTCTCTAATGTTTTATCCACACGCCCGTCTAATATCTGCCTGTTTGTTGTTGATTAATATCCGCTTACCTTTCACCCCCTTAGGTACCTCTCGTAAAACTCGTACGGGGATTCATCAAATTGTTCATCTTTGACCAGAATTTTCAAACATTTCCCCTGAACGAATGACAAATTACTCGTTTTCAGTTGTCACGAACTTAGGTCACCCCCAGACAACGATCCATAACCAATACTCTCTCATTATTGTACTCTTAGTTTCTGTTTGTACTTCTCTCTGTAGGTTTCAGTTTAGTATTGAGTTTCTACATAGAAGCACATGCTACTGGGAGACCTGTGTCACCACAGAGTTGGCTTAAACAAAAAAGATAGGCAGTTGAAGTCATTGAGTTCTTATAACAGCCTGCTGTAATAAGCTGTTCGGTAAAAATCAACGATTCATTCTACTAAGGATAATATTTGAGAATAGGATCTTTTCAGAACAGTAGGTAACCTTATATCCTAGATTATTTACATAAATAATTACTCCTTATTTGAGATATTTGGTAAGTATTTTTGCTAATTTTTTGGGATCTTTAATGAATTTTCTGTAGTAGGATGGATATCCTAAAAATGATTTTTTCTTCAAGCTTCAAATTGTTTTGGGGTCCAGTTTTACCTCTTTGGGTGTTGTGATGTCCTAAATATGAAATTTCTCTCTTTAAAATTATGTGTTCTCTAAGTGCATTTTCAAATTAGTGGATCGTAACCTTTAGAAAACGTTCTTTAATTATTCGAAGGATTCTTGGACACTTGCACTAACAACAATCATGTCAGCCATGAATATATATAACACGTGTTTCACTTTACAGAGCACGCAATATCGCATTCAACATTTTTGCAAAGGTTGGGGCTGCATTTTTTAACCCAAATGGTATTTTTAGATATCCACATCTTCCCTGATTGGCTCTAAACTGTTCTAGCAGGGTCGAGTTCTATTTGGAATCCAAAGTACAAATGAATTGTAAAGCAATAGCTGGGATTCCAAGGTCCATAATAAAATAACTGAAAAGGAATACCGAATCGTAAATTTGAATTTGCATGTTGAGGAAGTAATGCGAAGCTTTGCACCAGGTGCTTTCTTTCACGGCTGACCATCTTGTGAAGCAAATTTTGTATAAAGGCGGTTGAAAATCTAAATACCTATGCAAAACCTTTCAAAAAGTTATCTTGATTATCTTTTACCTTATACCTACCAAATCGGTACCTATCAGGATGTACTTCTTTAGGTAGACTTCTGAGCTACATCTAGTTAAAAAGGGTGAATAAGATTGACACTTACTTATGTATATTTGTGTTCTCAACAAATGCGAGCAAATATTCAGTTCGTGGTTTGCTGTTAACGTACCTAGTTGTTTCTTCATAAGGCGAGACATACATGTGACCATCTAAATCTGCTCTTAGATACTGTGGCAGTTTGTAGAAAACCATGTTATATAATGATGGTTCTGTGTTCCAGCTGGTCAAGGTGTGGATGACATGATCCAGCAGTTGGTGCCCCTTCTGGATCGAGGTGACATTCTCATTGATGGAGGTAACTCGGAGTACAAGGACTCGGAGAGGAGGATGAAAGAGTGCGCTTCTCGCGGTCTCCTATTTGTTGGGTCGGGGGTCAGCGGTGGTGAAGAAGGCGCCAGGAGAGGACCTTCACTCATGCCAGGAGGCGAACCCAAGGCCTGGCCGCATCTTGCCCCTATCTTCCAGGTTCGTATTATAAGTTTTGTCTCATAAGAAGGTTTCGGAAGACAGACAATGACTGGCGCACATGCAGTTACTAGTTGCGGATGTAGTCGGCCACCTTAGTTGAACTTGTATTGGACAGAAATTAAAAGTTACTCAGCTGTTGGAAACGATTTGAAACCAGTTTCAAAATCCATGAGTGGGTCGGTCCTCATTTTCAACAATTCCTCAACCCTTATTATGGCTATAGTATCTTTGAGGTTCCTAGAACGTGGGGATATGAGACGATAGATTTGTATCTATTTTATTTACCCTTACTCTCACCAAAATGAATTACCTACTTGTTACTACCTATACGTTGTACGAATGCTTAGCAGCAATCAAATGTATTTTATCACCTCCTATGCCATAGAGTACTAGAAGAGTGAATCGAATTGTGTCAAAATGAACAGTGTTCATCAGGATTGATCTATATATTTCTTATTTTTTGAGACGCGAGTTTACGAGCAGGTAACCACCAAACTATACAGATCATTCTGATGTATTACAGTGACCCGTTTATTATACGGAAGTGGTATGGGGGTCCGACCGTGCTCCTGATTGTCAAGTGGTAAACACAATCTTTAAAATGTCACTCATTCCACTCACACTGTCTCATTCCAATGTCACTGTCTCCATTCATGTTACTCTTCACATTTGTCCTTATTTCTACCTATTGGTGTAATCCCTAGCAAAATATTTGTATACTATTTTGTGGTAAGATTATTCAACAATTACAATAGATTTTATTTAAAGATTGATAATCCTCGTTACAGGCTATCAGCGCCAAGGTTGAGGGTGAATCCTGTTGCGACTGGGTCGGTGATGGAGGTTCTGGACATTTCGTCAAAATGGTTCACAACGGAATCGAATATGGGGACATGCAACTGATTTGTGAGGCGTACCACCTCATGAAAGACCTACTGGGGCTTGACCATGCAGAGATGAGCAACGTAAGTCTGCACTTCGTAATTTATCTTAATAATCGAGAGTGGGATGGTGATGATACTGTGTTTGTGATGTATGGCTATTCTTTCATCGCGTTTATACCTACAAAAATGAAATATAAAATAACCATTGCCCAAACATTGAAAATCTCGGGTGGTGTTTACATTCAAAAGGGTAGAGTTGCGTATCGACACTGTTTGATATCACTAACGTATTTTTTACCATCGTACACACGCAATATCACTTGCAGTTTCACACTGGTTAGAAAGTCTCTCTAAGTTTAGTACTCAATAAACCATCTAGCTTTCAAGCAACTGAATCAGGTTTTTATTCAACTTACATTTGTTACGCTCCAGGAAAATAACTCTCACAGTCGAAGAGGTTTGATCACCCTGGCCTCATAGCTCAGATCGTTGGAGTATTGCATTTTCCCGTAGTTGTAACGACGCAAGTTCGAACTCCTGTTGAGGTATCAAATATTTTTGGGCCGTTACACATTTCTCATACAGTACACTGTAATAATGGTATCGGGGGGATAACCCTCATCTGACTTCTTCGCGTTAGTGATTTACTTTTGGAAGATTTAGCTATTGCTGTTGTCAATAAATCTCTACACTCACCTTCAAGATTTTCACAAAATCGACAATAATCCCTTCCACAATATTTTTTGGGATAGTAAAGATGATTCGGATGTGGGATTCTTGATAAAATTCAAATTAGATGTTAATGGCATGGAAAGATGCAACTATGTTATAAGCAAGAAGTTCAACGCTGCCAACACAAAGCCAAAAAACCAGGTTAGAAAATTGTCTATCCCTTTTTTTGTTTTTGTCCGTGTAGAAATCTGAAGATGTCCTCAGTTAGAGGACGAAACGTCATCTAATAAAATAATAAATGAAGTAATTTCATTTATTTTTTCCTTGGGCCGCATCCCGACTAATTCGTACAAAACAATAAGTACTTACGGCCGACCAAACTACCAATATCTTTTTTTCTCTCTGAGCTTCTCTCAGGAAAAGCATGCGTTCAGATTCTATTGAATTACCTATAACCTTTGGGTCACAACATTTGGTGCAGGGCACAAACTCCCAATACATAATCCCTGTCAAGCTAGATTGTAAACATCACATTTCCTGATGTATCACTGAATCAAAACACACTGTGACAATGATCTCACTTGACTGCGACTTCTTCCATCAAGCAGCTGCTAAGCCCACAGTTTCTCCTCATCAGTCGTCAAACCCTTATTTAGTCGAGGAGGCTGATATTTGACTCTAAAATTAGGTTCAGGAAAAACTCTGCAGTTGTTTGATTACATCAGCCTCAGTGGTGTAGTTTGCTAAAGCGCTTGTCTTTTGAATAACTTTACAATCTAAGAACATGAAAGCACAAGTTTGAACTAGGTCGAGGTATAAAACATTTTCGGTCGTTACATTTGGCGCAGTCAGTAAGACCCAGACTTTAATACATAATCCATCTCGTGCCAGACTGTAAATATCACATTTCCTGACGTATCATCTTCACTTCCTCACTGCTTATAGTCAAAATACACTGACAATGACCTCGCTTGACTGTGACTTCTTCCAGCAAGCAACTGCTAAGCCTGCAGTTTCATCTCATCATACGTCCAACCCTAATTCAGCCGAGACAGCTGATATTTGATCCTGGGAAAATGTCACCTCCAGGAAAAACTCTTGTCAGTCAAAGTTCCAATTCTGTCGAGGCATCTTCCAAGTTTAATCATTTTAGCCTTGGGCTTTAAACAGATTTCATCTGGGTTGTTCAGGGATTGTTTTTGTTCTAGTTTCTTAAATCTAAATTGGTGAGTACAATTTCTAGTGTTGACATCTTATTGATCAGAAAAAGCCCTAATTGGATCCATTTATCATAAAGAGTTTAATTAGGTCTGAATTTGTCAATTTCAAGAAATCACGAATATCTAAATAGTTTTGAAGCATTCATTCATTCAGCATTAGTTCATGGTGTTTTGGAAACTTAAAATACTTCTTTGACAGACGAGGAGGTACCCACCATTTATGAGTAGGAATAACACCATAACAAATAGAAATTTGGATTGCAACCAATTGAGGTGTATTGAGGTAATAAAATATATCTTCACAGTATTTACAATATTGATAGGAGTTGTTTGGCGCTTGTTGGTACCCTTTGTACATTGTCTGATGGGAGAAGTCGTTTTTGAGATCTTTAGGGTATAAAACAGTTCCCTCTTCAACCACCACTCACTGGAGGGATGATCGCTATCTCGTCGCCGTCCGCTAGATGTACCGTTCCACTTTCCAAATATTCAGCGTTTTTAGAGATGAGAAATGAATTCTTGAGCTGTTTGAGGACTTCGTATTTCTTCATTATGATTTCATGCAACGTCGTGTAGTCCAAGGACGCTTCCAACTGCAACAAAAATCAGTTTAGTCAGAATATGATCGAGAATGGAATAGTTAGAATACACATAGCAGTAAGTTGTCTATGTTCAAAAAGATGTGAATCGAAAACTAAAGCAAGTGGCTAATTTGATATCAGGGGGAAGTTGTTTCAACCTCCCACACTATAAACGGAATTTCCCTACGCTTGGTAGCGAAGAGGCAAAATAATTGGAAACTTGTTCTCCGAAATCAAAACTTCCTCTGCTTTTTACCACAGCTTTCCACTACTTTTTATCACAGCTTTTGCCGAATTTTCTTAACAAATTTTCCGAAAAATTCACATTTGAAATCCGGTTTTTAGGCATTCTGAAATGAATCCTGGAGTTTATGTATGTATGTATGCATATAGGTATATATTACTTAGTTCAATGAAGGGCTCTTAAAAGAGCATGTATATATGTTCACACAATTTTTTAGAAAAACAAGAACGTACGACACAAAACTAATTTTTATATTTCGGCTTAATTATGCCTTTTTCAAAACTACAAAGAAGAATGTATTTTGGGAATTTTGACGTTGGTACGGAGATATACTTGTCAAGGAGAGACAGTTACTAGGTTAACGCCTAATATTCAGGCCTGCACAACAACTGATGAACACACATTGAAATACATAATTGTACTGAAAATCTACTTGAATTTCATTAAAATATGCTTTAAAAAAGTTCCAATCAAGTAGCATGATCATATGAGCAAATTTTTGTGATTTATGTTGAATTTTTTTGAAATTTGAGCAGTGTCATGAAATTGTTAACTATTTTTTTAACAGATTTTTCAGAAAAGTTTATTGAAATTTAAGAACATTTTTCTACATAATTTGGCGTATAAACGCATTCATGTCCTAGTTCATCGTTGATAAACTTCTTTTGACTTAAATTCTGCCGAAAAAATTAACGAGCCGTTTTTAGCCATTCTTGTATTTAGTAACTTTTTCAGCACTTTCTTTTGAAATTTGATCAATTTAAAGTGCTCAGAAAGTGCTAGCCAATGAACTCATGACTTTAGGCGCAAGAATGTAATTTTTACCTTAGTCCTAAAGAGAGTTGCCTGGAATGACACAATCACAAGTACACACTTTGAAAAGTTTCAGTCATGCATCATGTTCGATTTTCTACAAAAATTCGCTAAATTAACAAATGAACGAACAAAAATTGTCCAATTTACCTTTTTCAGCGAATATTGTGCAAATTAAGTGTATGAACTAGAACATTTCCAAATAGTGGATATGCACAATATTATTATGAAAAATTTACTTAGTTTGTAAAAGTTATCTTAAGTTAGTAAAGTTATCTTTGCAAAAAAGGTAAAAATCCGAATTTTCTTTTTTGAGTAGCAGGCTCATATAGAATTTACGAAAATTCGCTTTTTAAAAAATGAAGAGTATAGTATACTGCATGACTGGAACTTTAATCAAATCTGCTCCTCTAGTTTGGGTAACTTATAATTTTGACATAGATATGTCTTTTGGCTGGGGGTCACGACAAAAAAAGCGTGATCGTGATCACAAAATGTAATGGGTAGTAACTAGGTTGTTACCTACTTTCATTACGTTACTAATCACGCTACTTTAGAAAATGAGGAAGTCACTATTTCTTAGCAATTAACGAAACAACAACCAAACAATTCGAATTTTTAATTCAAGTGATTTCACCAACTGTTTCTTATCTTACCTACAAGTTAAGTAGCATAATTGCATAATGGGTCCATGAGTTTTTTTCCGTGCAAGCGGTAAAAATTTACAAGTTTTAGGGTTTAATTGGTTTGAATCTAATAGTGACTACAATGCAGAAATAGCTTTTTCTGAACTTCAAGTAGTTTTGATTTATCTTCGATAAAAAATCATGTTCAGATTATCTTCTTATCTTCAAATTATTTTCGAGATTTTAAACTTTCAATGGTTTTGGAATATGATCGAACGAGTCCACAGTTGAAACGAGTAGTACCTAGTATAGCCAGTCGTTTTTCAATTGATCGATATTCCTATCCTTTTTGCACTAGTATAAACCTGCAGGATTTTGGAATTTGATTAATTAATAAGAAAATGCCAAATTGTAAGGGATAATAAAGTGAAATGAATGGAAAATCAGTCGTGTAGGTACAACACAGTTCAAGGTTTCGCCTACCTTTTGAGGACACTTACTTCAAGGTTGTCTTCCGATTTTCCCACGAGTTCTCGAGCGTATGCAAAGAACATTATTTTCACCAAAACCATCGTTTGTAAATGTTTCCAACCGGAACGGCACTTCAATAAATGAGTTCGCACTGTGTTTTGAACATTGCGATATTCCCTCTTATTGCGTAACACGGTGATAGCTGTTATCATACAGATTAGATAATCTTCTTCTTCCTCTTCACTTTTGTGTATATGACCGGACTGCAGTTATGAACGCCACAGGTAAAAAGAGCTTATAATTGGATAGAGAGGACTGGTCGTGGAGGATAAAGAAGCCACTTGAGACTCCGCCCAGTCGGGGAGTGAAACACGGTAGCCAATGAAATAACGATACCAGTATCGATAGTTTTGGATCGATATCTACTATCGATGGCTTCGGAGCATCGATGTACGTTACTGGAATTTCAATTGAATTCGACTTTGTTGTTTTAACAGAATTTTTCCCGAACCGCTGAATTCTTAAATATTCAATTATTTTATCTATTTCCCCTGTGATTATTTAGGTCTTCTGTTGTTTCTTCTCTCAATTGATCACATTATAGGTATACATATCAGCTGTGTATTTGTTTCTTGCATTTTACTTGTTTTTAATTGTCTAGCTTCAAACATCACTCCTTTGATTATAATCAAACTGGGCAACGTGGGTTAAAATAACGATTTTAATGTTAAAATCCTGTATAAATAATGATTTTTGGCAACATATGACACAAAATCAAATTGTTTTGAATTGTCCATGTCGTTTACACAAGCGGCGGCTTTCATGCAGTCACAAGAATATGACTTGTAAATAATTTTAACTTTGCCTCGCTTGTTTATTATTAGGAAGTGGTTATTCTGATGTATTTCGTTATTATGAACATATTTCACGTTATTAAATTGGTCGTTCGTTTCAGTTAGGTATCTAAAGCTTTATTATGTTAGATGGTACCTACCTTTCGCAATCATGGTACTCACGTTTAGTGTTTACCTATGTATTTTCTTTATAAGAGAATGTGGTTGGTGTGGGAAATCTCTGTATCTGCAGTTTACGATAACAAAACTGGATGGTGAGGCCGTGACTGAGGCAAGTTTCGAAATGAGGTTTTATAACAGTGTTGAAGGTTACCCCCGAACCATACGATTGTAGGCTCTGCCCCTTCGAGAAAACTGGCTTCATGAGCACCCACACTTAAACAGACTCATGCCCCCTCTATCCTATTATGAGCTCTTTGGCCACAGGGATTAGTGAGATTTGAAAAATGAATACAGTTACCTTAAGATTTCGTGTTTTGGTATATATATATGTACCTACCTAGGATTATTTGTGTTGAAAGGATCTAAATGGATGAGTCAAATAACAACCAGCTGTTGGAACTCGTTTTGTGAAAAGTTCAAACAACATGATTTGCAAACAAACTGATGACTTCAATGTAAACTGCCTCTTGTAGCAATGATGGGCCATGCAGTTAGTTTAGAGGTGCAAAATAGAAAAACTAATCGATATTATGATCTAGTTATACATCGAAACCTTGAAACCGATTACACCGATTAATAGGTTCTTAACATTGATATTAAATCATACAATGAGTGGATATCTGACTATTGTACTTTGTGTCTTTGATTTTAATGAAACTATGCGGCAAATGTTGCTGGGAATTTAGGAATGAAGTAAGTTAATTCCCAAAATATACTTAACCAGTTTTATCGCTATTGAACCAGCACAGTCGAACAAACTCATTTATTTTCTCATTTATTTACTTTTTGTGGAGAACCACTACCAAGTGTGCATAATGGAATATAATAATATAGCAATACATGAAACATGAAGAAATCAGGCTACCCTTTGGTAGCTGAAACAATGAGGTAGGCAAATAATGGGGGAATAATAAAGTGTACACAAAGTGCTAAAATTTCAAAAAAATTCAACATAAAACGAAACAGTAGATAAAACTCGTAAACGAGTTCCACTATCTGCTTTACAAGCAGATACCATGTTACATGGATATGTCTTTGATTGGGGATTTCATAACGGTTGTCCTCGAGAGTTGTAAACAAATCCTTTAACTTCAAACAAATCCCTGGGCCGCATCCCGACTAATTCCAACAAAACAACGGTTTACTTATAGAAATGTTGAAAATAACTGTGGAGAGAAGCCACTACAATGAGTTGTTGTTAACAGTCGACTGTTGTCAAGAGGATGAAAATGTTTCCTATGGAGTGGAGTAAATGATGCTGTTGCTTTACGTTAAGAATATTGTAACCGGCTTATTAAAATTGTTTATAGTCCAATCAACTTAGTTTAGGAATGTAGCCAGGTACGTAAGAAGGGGGAAATTGGTAGCTTGAATGTGAACATTTATCACATAAATCAAGCGCTTTCCAACGAGTGGCGATCGATATCTGTGCGATGAAAACTGCGGAAGTTCCATTCCCCTAGCAACGGCTGGGTTGTACGTGAAAAACACTGAAATTGTGACACAAATTTTGCGTCACGGACATTTTTGGTTGACCCCCCAGAGCAAAGACATATCCATGTCAAAAATTATTTGCTAAGCAATGTTAATTAGATCCGTGTGTTTGATATGCCACTGATTGAAGGTTGTGATTGCTGCCGATCGCAGAGTGGTCATAGGTGGCCCGAAAGCCATTTTCTCTTCAGACGCGATGCTCGTGCTGGGCGAGAATCCTTCAGAATTCTCCTTACCAAGGTGCTAGGATGGGTATTGATTCGAACGGCGAGTTGAGTGCACGCAGCCTGCAGCAAGTCATTAACCCATGGGAGATTGAGATCGTTGTGTAGGCAATCGTTTCTGACAAACCAAGGGCAATCTGTCATAAGCCGAACAGCTCGGTTCTGTGAAGTCTGGATCCGCTGGATTTGATTTGCAGATGCCGAATTCCATATTGCGCAACTGAATTGCCACAGAGGTCTGACGAGGGAAATATACATTAATCTTAGTACTTAGGTGAGGAGAGCTAAGGAGATGTCGAAGCTGGCCGAGTCTACGGCGAATCCTGGTGACTGTGTCATTAATATGAGGGATACATGATTTCAAAAAATTGCTTTAAAAAATCACTAACAATAGCGAAAATTGCTAAAAATCACTGTTTATAATTTTAAGTGGCATATTACCTACTCGAAAAAGTTTATCAACTAAGAACTACAACACTATAAACTTTTTTCACAACATTTTGCTAAAAATGTACTTAATTTCATTATTATGAGCTACTAATTGATATAAATCCAAGTAATACTAAAGTTGCCATAAAATTGATAGTTAACAATTCCATTACACTCAGTGTGTTCAAATTCCAGAACAACTCAACGTAAATTTAAGTTTACAAAAATTTGCTCACACAATTACATGAGTGGAACTTCTTCATTGAAGTCTTTAAGTGAAACTGAGGTGGTAACTTACTGGTTGAATAATTGTCGACTAGTTGACTAATAGTGGATTTGATGCTGTTTTTGAGGTTTTTTGGGGTTTCATTTTGAATTTAAAAAAATTTAAATCTTGTCCGTAAAATTAATTACCTCTGAACAATAACTCAGAGTCAATAGGTGGGTAGGTTACCTATATGACCAATTATTGTATCCCAATAAAATTAGAGAACAAATTTAATAAGAATGAATTCTGCAGTGTGTTCGTATTTTCCTAGTTGTATTATATTTTAACATTTGTACAATTTTAGGTGTTTGAAGAATGGAACAAAGGCGAATTGGATTCATTTTTGATTGAGATCACCAGAGATATTTTGAGATTCAAGGACAGTGACAGTAAGTTCCTAGTTTATTGTTTAAGATACTCTTTCTCAAATTGGCACTATCAATCAATTAATTAAAAAATCTCCCGTAGGAGCAAAATTACACACTCTCTTGAGGCTGTATAATTCTATATATGCCTCGGGTAACTATCATTCCTCGTGGAGGGAGGCTGTCATTGTCCCTCTGTTCAAAGAGGGCAAAGACCCTTGTGAGGCTGTTAGTTACAAACCCATCTCCCTTACTTGCTGCATGAGCAAGATCCTGGAAACTATGGTCAACTACCGTCATCAATTCTAAAATACAGTTCAATCAACAAACCTACATCATTCTTCCCTTACACCATAGTAAAATCGGAAATATTTCTATATATACGTATACATCATGGTATTTATTTTTTTCAGATCAGTATTTGGTCGAGAAAATAAGGGACAGTGCCGGCCAAAAAGGAACGGGCAAATGGACCGCCATCACAGCGTTGGACCTTGGTGTCCCAGTTACACTCATTGGTGAAAGCGTCTTTGCCAGGTATTAGAAATGCAGATACTTTCGTTTATTTTACCTCAATTCAGATACCTTTAGAGCAGGGCGTATAGTAACGCACCATGCCCTCCAGTAAACCCCCATGCCTTCCATTATTAATGAAGTAACTAGAAATTGAATAATAAGCTCGTTCAAGAACTTCTCATTTGGAATCGCAGTCAAAATGCGAATCTCAAAAGGAGGCAGTTGGAGGAAGGAGAGGGTTTCAGACAATAACACTGACAGGATGGGCGTATTACCGTTTGCTCCCGGCTGGCGGAAGTGCCGGTGATTGTTTTTGGTGGTTGACTCTTTGCTCCCGGGGGGTTCAGAAGTCGTGGCCTTGACTCACAGACGTTGACCGTTTGTTCCCAAACATTAGCACGAGGGTTTCTTATCAGTTCAGTCGTCATCTCGTCATGGAACCGCAAGCCGTTGCCGGTGGGTCGAACCGAGGAAAAGACATTTCATAAATTTAAAAAAAACGGGATGTGAAATATGGTTTTGTGCCGGTCGACATCAGTTCCAGTGCAAAGCGTATCTGAGGACAGATCATGCGGAGGTAGCTTTTGCGAGTGAGGAGCATTCCCACAAACCTACATTTACCAACGCTGAAATCCCGAAGGTCGAAATAAGAGCGGCCGTGAAGCGAAAAAGCGTTCGTCGTTCGTGCAAAGGCTGTCCTTCAAACTGCGACCTCACGTCGATGAGGAGGAATAACTGAGTTTTTTCTATTGACAAGACGAGTCCTAAATCAGGATGATTTGTAAATTAAGGTCTGTTTTTATTAATTTGACGAGGTGCCTCTTCGGTACCGATTTGGGGGACAGCGTGAGCAACCTCCTCGTGGTGTCCTCCGGGTAACTCTGATAGCTCACAATTTTTTTGGCCGGGAGCAAGCGGTCAAATTTCGTGTTGGGCCCGGGAGCAAGCGGTAAAGCTCCCGACAGGATGGCCAAGAGCAGAAGTTAGGATCTGATTGGGTTATAAACAGATGTCAAAGCTGAGAAGACGAATGAAAATGCTCCATACTTATCACTATGTCCCCTCTGGAAATCACATAAGATGCTAAGCATTAATGATTGCGTATATTCCTAAAATTTCATTTAATCGGCATTTTTCTAAGTTGGTCTTGCGCATATCTATAAACGAATATCAATACATGAGTCTGAGTGAATTAATACCTACCCCTAAATCGTGTGTCACGTGTGGCAATTGAACACCTGCAAAAACTACTCGACGGTAGCCCTACACCGGCCCGTGGTTCCCTCCTCCGCCGCGCGTCTCGTCTTTTATCAGTCTGGGCTTGTATGATCGCTCCGACCTGTAAATCTATGGATTTATCCGTATGCCAAGAAAAAATATATTTATTGGTGAGGAGAATGTGTACCAGTCAATCACTTAGTAAAAATGCAGATTAGTTGGGCATTAGATCAGAATGATGTGTATAGTTTGGTGGTCTGGATGCTCGCATCTCAAAAAGACATAACATCAAGTAGGTAGTCAATCCCTTAGTAAAAATGCAGATTAGTTGGGCATGTAGATCAGAATGATGTGTATAGTTTGGTGGTCTGGATGCTCGCAAGCTCGCATCTCAAAAAGACATAACATCAAGTAGTCAATCCCTTAGTAAAAATGCAGATTAGTTGGGCATGTAGATCAGAATGATGTGTATAGTTTGGTGGTCTGGATGCTCGCAAGCTCGCATCTCAAAAAGACATAACATCAAGTAGTCAATCCCTTAGTAAAAATGCAGATTAGTTGGGCATGTAGATCAGAATGATGTGTATAGTTTGGCGGTCTGGATGCTCGCAAGCTCGCATCTCAAAAATACATAACATCAAGTAGTCAATCCCTTAGTGAAAATTCAAATTAGTTGTACATGCAGGTCAAAATGACGTTTTAGAAGTACATTTCGGGAATTTTACGAGCCAAAAAAATACTCCAGTCAGTAAGTTTTGAACCCACGATATTTATCATACGAATCTGTTATCATATCCATTGAGCCTCAACTACCTCAACTACCGTGTCTATAGACAATTACAATACTTCACTATTCGGTAAAAGGGAGATAAAAGGGGAGACTAGTGCCGCTGCGCGGTGGAGGAGGGAACCACGGGCAGGTGTACGGCTACCGTCGAGTCAAAAATTTGGTATTTTGCATTTCGCGCTCTAAAAAATCCGAGGCTGGGTCATTCATTTTTTCCTTGAAATTTCATATATAGCATCCCAATTGAATTCGAGATTTTCTAAAAAGGTTTCGACATTTTCCATATAGAATTGGACGTTTTCCAAAAAGGTTTCGACATTTTCCAAAAAGGAATTAAGGAACTCTGTGATACTTTATAAATAACGCTTTATTACTAATATAGGTAGTAGGTCGTGAAAATTCAAGAAAAACTGACCGCCCAGAACATCGTTTTGAGCAAGTCTTCTATAGATAATGGTCTCCGAATGTTGCGAATAACGCTAAAGAAAGCCTCAATTGAGCTTGATAGGATGAATGCAGAAAGAACCATTCGACTTCGACAGGAATTTGCGATCCAGTTCAATGAGGTAATCCCTGAAAACCGGGAAAACTTGATATTCATAGATGAATCTGGTTTCAATTTACATATGAAACGCAGCCAGGCTCGATCGAAGGCCAATACCTGGGCAGTTGTGACTAATCCTCGCAATTAATGCTCAAAACGTTGTGCACCATAAAATAATATCATCTGGTACAACTAACTCCGAGCTTTTCGGAGAATTCTTGTCAGAGGTACGTGAAAAACTGACAGATTCCATCAACAACTACGTTTTTGTAATGGAGAACGCGAGAATTCATCGTTCGAAACATATTCAAAATTTTACACGTTCGTCTCAAATGAACTTGTTGTTTCTCCCTCCGTACTCTCCCATGCTCAACCCCGTGGAAAATTCATTTTCCAATATTAAGGCAATAGTTCGGAGCCTCTTGAGTGAACTTGGTGAACATCAGTTAGAGGAGGTGATTTCAAGGGGCGTTCAAACAATTACTTCATCCGACTGTAGTAATTATGTCATGAACATGTTCCTCCTTCTACCTGCGGCAGCAGCTGGACGACCTCTTCACTGAAAATCAGTTCAAATTCAGAAAAAATTGTTCTCTAACTCCAGTTCAGGAAACCTGTTTTGTAAAATTTCACGACCTACCTACCAATATTAGTAATAAAGCGTTATTTATAAAGTATCACTGAGTTACTTAATTGTATATTGAAAGTGTCGAAACCATTTTGGAAAATGTCGAAACCTATTTGGAAAACGTCGAAACCTTTTTGGATAATGTCGAATTCAATTTGGAAAACGTCCATTTCTATTTGGAAAATGTCGAATTCAATTTGGAAATGCTGTAGATCCCGAATTCACAATAAAAAATGTGTGTTTCCACTACAAAGTAAATTAGTGCTCAATGAAAATGTGCTCAGTGCAAAATTTTGTTTTTAAAGTTCTTCACTTGTTGTTTTTAAAATGAGTTACCCATAGCGTTGAAAATTATTTTCCTCGACTCCTAGCGAGAAAAAATAAGTAGGGGGTGCATAGTTAGCTGTGGACCCTGTATACAACTTTCTCTATACCTACCCAATAAAAATAGTTTTTGCGTTGCACAATGGTTTTTCCTAACAGTCAAAATGGAACAGAATCAATTTGAACCATGTTGTGAAGAAATTATCTTTACTAGTCTTCTTTATATTAATAAAGTAAAGTGTCTGTATTCAGGTACCTCCATAACTTTTGAACGGATTGAACGAATATGACCAGCCACTTCCGGCGCAAAATATAGGCTTCTTCAAAATTGCGCGCAACTCCAGCTCAGTAAGGGGAGGTTGTGAGGGGTGGGGGGTAGAAAAACTGGAAAATCCGTGTGTGGGCTCAAACGAAAGTCCACGACTAGGGGGTTTCAATTCCAGCTACCATAAATAAGAACATCCCCTACACACGTTAAACCTACCCTTAGGGATCTACCATTTGCGAGCGAAGCGAGCAACATCCCCTACATTTTTAAGTTGTAATACACCTGAATGAGGGGTAAAAGACCATCGCATGTTCACAGCCACACCTAGCGAACGAAGCAAGCAACTTAACGGGGGTTCGGAGGGCTTACCCCCCGGCAGGATGTGGGGGCGAGCAAAGAGAGCCGGAGCGGCTAGTTAGTAAATATTGTATGCACAATATTTTGAAGACAATTGTAAGCTAGACAGAAGTTAGTAGTTCACGATTATGATCGATGCAAATCCATATCAATACGGCCAAATAATCTAAAAGTTAGAAAAATTAATTATTCTAATCGCATCAATGTCACATCAGAGGTTTCTGGTCTGTAAAAATTGTTGACCATAAACCAATAAGCTGAAAAAAACTTCCAAATATTCATAAGAACCATGGTGGTATTCGTTCATTATACCCAATATTAGAGAATTGATTGTACATAATTTGATAATGAGATCTCTGTCACAGAACATGAATTTTTTATGTGAACGTGTGTAATATTGACTCTTTGATAGGTTTAGAGTAAGATATATGATATTATAAGTTTACCGTTATTAGAGAGTTCCTAAAGCGATAGGGAGATAGAGATGAACGGAAAACGCTACTGAGCATGTGCGGGCAGATGAGGCGTCTCATCTCCAATAAGACAAATTTATTTCACCTAAACATAAGACGTTTTATCCCGAACCAACCTATCTCATCTCTCCCTCCCTATCGCAAAGTAACCTTACACACTGATAGCAGTGATATTCATTTCTCGTTCGTATTCATGATTCATGAAAATTAAATTCATTTTTTGTTCATAAATTCTCAAAATCTGCCATTGCGAAACCTTTTCGTGAATTCGAAAAGAACTAGGAAACTTTGGAACGCTGGAAACTGAACTCACGGGAAAATCCCCTTGGTGGTTCAGCGTTACTTGAAGATAAGTAGCGTCACTGCAAGATGAAATGCTAATTCGACCGTCTTGACTTTATCAGGTTAGCATAAGCTGTGGCTCTCCCCAGATGATAAAATCCCCAAGCTCCTTATCCCAATTGACTAATCGTTTAGGAACTTTCTATTGTGTTCAAACTGGTCTCAACCAGACTAGTGTTGTGTGTTTTTATAGGTAACGCAAATATGTTTTCCATTTTCCAGGTGTTTGTCGAGCTTGGTTGACGAGCGACAAGTCGCATCCAAAAAACTCGGTGGCCCTTCGGGCACGAAGTACACTGGAGATAAAAAAGCCTTCCTTGAAGCTATTAAACATGTAAGTTTCATGAAAAATATGCAAAACAACTGGTATTTATTTAGGAGTAAAATAGGACTGCAAACTGTGCAGTATCATTATTATGTGCAGGGTGTTCAGGGTCCTAGGAGGAGTCAGTTTCCCCGCAACCACACCAAAACTGTGGTTTATTGTGCGAAGCATTTCTCTGTTGTCCAAACAAGTTCTGAAGCCAATCCCCCATCCTACTCCAGTCTGAGGATTTCCCTTACAAGTTTGTCTTCTGGTACGATCTCGTCTGGGCAATGTGCCCTTAAGATTCTGAGCCATCTGGCTTTGATTATTGAGCATTCATAGTGCAGATGGGAGACAGGTTGGAATACTAGAGAGTTTTTGCGGTTTCCCATATGATTCGTTCAGCTGAGTCGTTGTACAAATAGAGGTTTTTCTAGCACAAGCAAACCAGGAGCTAACCACTGAGTTGTGCTGTACGAATAGGGAATCATTGTACAATTGAATGAAACAATTCAAAAGTCACACTAACGTGACTACGCTACTCAAAATCTCCATAATTAAGCCTGAATCATAGATTACCTAACATGTAATTTATAATTTTTCTTTCATAATGGAAGAAGTACCTATTAAATTAGCTATAAATTTATCTACCTATATGGTATAATATTTTCACTAGAAATAGATGTGGCAGAAAAAGGAAGGGAACTTGGAAGGGTAATTGTTAAGGCAACATTGAAATTCGCTTTGGGTTAGGAGAATCTCTTTCGGGAACTTCAACATGATCAACGATCAAGGTATACCAATAATATAATATGTACCTACCTGTACCTATTACCTACATATGAACGATATTTTACACTTTTTTCCCCTTGGGCAATTAAGTTTTATTATTGAAAATAACGAACCATTTTTGAAGATGTGTATACCTCCTAATATGCGGCAAAGGGCGAAGAGAGCAATTTCTGTCTGTGTCTAGATCATCTCTGTTAAATGGTACAATCCTTACCCACTTCATCAAAATCGATCTGTCAGTATCGGAGCATCGTCTATAACAACCAATTTCAGGTTTGACATGTGTAATGGTTACCTATTTCAACAAAATTAGTAGGATGCCATCCTGAGACTTGTACCTACCCAAATACCCTCGAGCGAAATCGGACTGATGGTAGATCGTGAAGCTTTAGAATCCATTGTAAGGTACCAGCATAATTTAAGTGAGGATGAATCCTACAAACCAACCTCCTTTTTTGAAAATCACGAATATTACGATGTCCATGTCATGCCACCTTTATATAGGAACCAAAAAAAAAAACTTTTTACAAGTCAATTTAACCTTTGTACAAGTCAAATTGACCTTTTTACAAGTCAATTTAACCTTTTTACAAATCAAAATAACCCTTTTACAAATCAAAATAACCCTTTTGCAAATCAAAATAACCCTCCTTGAGCAATGCGCGAAAGTCGTTGAAGGGCAAAGAAATAGGAGTACGGGTTTAACTGGCATTCCTTTTTCATGAATTTCTACCCCAGTATTCCTTCTCACTGTGATCTTTAAGTAATTTTCATATCCTTCTGTTTGTTGGCGATAACCTTTGTCGAGATTTCTCCGTTGTTGAAGTGAACATTAGTTTTTCGAGTGTCAACTACTATTTAACTATAATAATTAGATATGAGCGAGTCGGATTTGTGCAGTTGCAGCAGCAATGACAGTGACCTTTTTTTTCGGGACTCATATTGATCAACCTACTTTTGGAACTCTATATTTTGATTGACCTCTTTGCCTACCTACCTCATTTTTTTGTTGGAAAATTTTGATATATTTTTGGTTGGAAAATTGATATTTTAAAATTATTATTACACCTACTTTGTCGTATTCAATGTATTCAGTTTCTTTTCTTTGCCCTTCAACGACTTTTGCGCATTGCTCAAGGAGGGTTATTTTGATTCGTAAAAGGGTTATTTTGATTTGTAAAAAGGTTAAATTGACTTGTAAAAAGGTTAAATTGACTTGTAAAAAGGTTAATTTGACTTGTAAAAAGGTTAATTTGACTTGTAAATGCTATAGATTATCATTATTATAGATTACATGCGTATTCGGCTTCCCTTCCGCTTCGAATAGGATTGTTCTATTCGTACAAGAATGGACCGCTAACCGTAAGCATTTTGCGCGCACGCGCAATGCTCCATTTCTATTCGTAGTTCCTCCCACTCGACTACGAATCAGCGTCGCAAAAACTCCCTACTGGCGTGGGAATGAGTGATGAAACGATGCCAGCACAACCTAGTGGATGTTTGGAGAAGGTAGATCAGGTGTTTCTTCCTCCTCTCCTCACGATCTGCACACTGGATCATCTGTGTAGGCTCCGATCTTATTAAGATTTTCCTAAAGCACTCATGCGTAGTCACCATCCCTACTAAGAGTCTCATTTACCTTCTAGAGAGATTTCGGGTGGATGTAGCAGTGTGGGCTCCTCATTAGTTTTCAGCACTTCTATTCTGGATTGTCTTCCCAGTGATGTTTGTGTTCCTTCCTTATCTATTCCCACAAAGTGGTTTTTTTAATCAATTAAGTATCTCGCTATGCCTATGACAGATTCCGGCCCAATGAAATACATTGTTTCCCCCCTTCTTGCAAGCAAGTTTACTCGTTCATTCCTGCCACTCCTGTGTGCCCCACTACCCACTCCAAGATTACCTTGTTGTTTTTTTCTTATAGTTCTCAGTACTTCCCAGCATTCTCTAACCAGTCTGGACCTAGTCTCAGCAGCTGCAAATTCTAGAAAATAACTTTATTCCTCCTTGTTATTTATCTTTGATTCTCTTCCACACATATTTTTATAGCAAAAAATTGTGTCCTATATGCTGTGGTGTACTCGTCAAGAGATAATGATGCCTCCAATTGAAGCCTTCCACCAAATACATCAGCCCCTGACCTACCTTCCATTGTGATACCATCTGTTTGCATAACTACATCCCCTCTGCCTCCCGTACATTCGTCCCTTTTAGTGATTTTCACTTTGAAGCACTTCTCGGAATCATTTGCACTTCCTTTGCCACATATCTGTGCCAGAAAAGCTAAACTTATTTACGAGTACTTATCCATCTTCATTTCCTACCGGTGGTTGGTAGCAATTTAATACCTATTTATTAGAAATATCGTTACCTACGATGTTACAGTTTTTTCTTGAGAAAATCTCTATTCAATGATGTGTTTTCTTGTTTAAGTTGTGAAAATACAACGAGCAATGTAAAGTTCTTCAAGGTAATGTTGTACCCATGAAAAAAAAAAATTGTTTATTGACTTTCTCTCTATTCTGTGTAAGCATTTTTCTTTTATGGGTGCAAAAATTACCAAGTTCAATTTTTGATAAATTCTTTTATTTAATTTATAGTTGAATTTATTGGGTAAATAATTGCTACCAAGAAAATTGCTTAGAGGCACGGACATCAAGTCAAGGGGAAAAAAATTGAAACTAAGGGTATGTTTGAACTTGAAATGCAACCTGTTATTGCATTATTCTAGCTATTGAAAGGAAATATTGAGTGTAATGAATATTTCCCAATTCTGCTGGTAGCTGGGCGAATTATTAATAATCCTCTCGTATTTATGGGTCATGAAGTTCATACCATTTTTCCTTCTGCGTTCCAGGCTCTGTATGCTTCCAAGATTGTTTCTTACACTCAGGGCTTCATGTTGATGAGGGAGGCTGCCAAGGAGTACAAATGGGCCCTCAACTACGGCTCCATCGCCCTGATGTGGAGGGGAGGATGTATTATCAGGAGGTGAGCTATGACCGTTGTATGAAAATGTATTCTTTGAGAAGATATTGGATTTAACTCCCCTTGCAATGGGTTATTCTTGTATTATGAGATTACTGTATTTGTAATGGTCCTCCAAGTGACATTACAATATTATGTGTGTTATAAAACCTCAGTTCACGAGATCTTAGAATAACGAGTTATTCGATTAATAAGTACCCACCTTAGATTAATAAGTTAGGGCCAAAATAAAATAAAGAGCGATATCTGAACTGGCACGCTGTGTGAACTCTACATGAGAGAGAAAAAGTGTATAACGCTGAAGAAAGAAGCTAAATATTGTTGCCATCAAGCCAGTGGTTCTGTCATAATCTTTAATGTCCTGGTTGTCAATGGCAGCATGGGCATGAAGCAGACTTGGTGGGCTAAAATAAATAATCGATATTCGAGGTAAACAGAGTGACATACAATAACATCGAGATTATGGCACGGGTTACGGCATAGAAAAATGCCACAGTTACCGTATTATGGCTATGTGTGGGAAGAAACGACAAGAATTCAATCTTTGTTCCCCGACTCGCTCAGATGTGACTAACACTCTTCTAGCTAGAGAGCTAGATTATGATCATTCAGATCTACTAGCCCAGGTCTCGTCCCAGTATGAGACCCTACGCCCTGAGCAAAAACTTATCTTTGATACAGTTATTGAAAAACTCGATTCCAGTGCTCCAGCTTTCATTTTTGTTCAGGCTCCTGGAGGCACTGGAAAATCCTGCTCATCCTTCTACTGGCAAGGGTTCGAAGTCTAGGTGATATTGCTCTGGCTACCTATTTTATTATTGTTTTTCATTTTCTTATTTGATTTGATTTTCTGAGTGTATGGTTTTTAGAAATGAGGTGTTAGATATATTTCGTGCTGTTATTGAACGAATTTTACATATTGCTAATTAACATTTTAGTGCCTTCTTGGGAGACATCAAGCGAGCTTTTGACGAAAACCCCGAACTCAGCTCGCTCCTGCTGGACGACTTCTTCAGGAAGGAAACTGCTAGATGCCAAGACGGTTGGAGAAAGGTAAATCACACCGCTTCTTGTTTTCTTCAAATGCTATCATCAATTATTATCTTACATGCGGTGGGAATCAGCATCCTTATAGTTTTGCTCGATCAAATTGAGATTGTCAATTGATTTATTCAAAATGGGACTTTCTATGTTTATTACGAGTTTTAACGTAGTTACTTGAAATTCGTTTTTACAAAGACCTTCTTGGCGAATATTTTCATCTAATAACGACACAAAACAATGACATAACAACGGGCACCAATTCCTTGGCATACTTGATCTCATTGTTTGTCCTTAATTGTTATGCAGCACGTAGTGTATGTCTTACTTCAAGGCTTGTAGGCACTTACATTAGGATTTTGCTGTCCTTTTATCAACCATTGTTTGACTATAAACTTTCGTCAGTATTCATCTTTCCAAAAACCCATATGTATTAGGATATCAGGCGCGACGTCCAAATCAGTCTTGCTTGAACACAAATCTCATTTAACAAGAAAGACGAATTAGTTTTGTAAAAAGAAAAAGGATTGTTTTTATTGTACCTATTGTATTGAGTAATGGATCGACTCCTGACATCTGGTTCACTGGAAACAGGCTACTGATGCCTCTATCTGTGTCAAGTGTATCCTCTGCTTCTTGTGAAGATTCAGCAAACTAATTAACAGAGTATTTGCACACTTAGTCACACAAGTCTATTTGATATAGAAAAGGTCATGCTGCGTGGCTGAAAAATTTTCTCGCTAATTTTGCGAGCTTTTTCAGAGTGGTACAGATAGACCGGTACTCCTAACGATTTAATTTCAGATGTGTTAGACCATCTGCAAACGTGAAATCCTTAATTTAAGATTGATTTCTATGAAAGTGATTCTCTGGTAGGCCACTCACACTGGCTGAATGTGGAATCTAGGGTGTTATGCTAGAACGACCCTCGAAGTTGGAGGGATGTTTGAGTAAGGGAGCTCCCTTATTTCTTGGAGGGTGGTTTAAGGGAGGCCCTTGAAATAAAATGTAGTGGAAGAACCACCCTTACAGTTAGAGGGATGGTGGTTTGCTCTGAGGGGATTTGTGTGGCGGGTCGGAAATCCGAAGAATATATTTATTATTTAGCCTTATTTCTCAACTACCTACCTACACCTATCATGGTCTTGTAGACTGAGGCAGAAATGGAAATCCACCACCACCATCTCATTGTACTGCTCGTCAACAAACTGTCTGCGTTCGTCTTCCGTTCATTTTGCTGTGCTTATTTATATGCCTAAAGCCCAGCACGCTAGATTTTGAAGGGACACAATTTCCAAAGAATATACCTATAGGTATTTTTTATTGTGTGATATGTTATGTTTGTTACACATTTTAAAAAGTGCCATCTGAGTATGAACAGAACAATAGGGCCACTAATAAAATGTTTCTGTGACATTTGTGTCTTTCTGCAGTGTGTGTGACACCCTACGGCCTAAATAAGGGTCAGTTATATTTAATTTACCTAGTGGGAGGTGTATGTATATTATCATTATGTGCGTGTCTACACTCGTGATGGGAAAAAATGAAACGGAATTAGATGCTGTTTTTATGCAGCATCCAGGAGTCCATTACAACTTCATCAAATCAAATCAAATGTGTATATTTCTTAATCTTTCGGCCATTTTTACTTTCCAAACAGAGAGGGAAGTTTGAAAGTATTGTACGCTTCACAAGCATCTCAAGTGAAAATTGAGACGGATTAGGAATCCATTACAGCCTCTGATCAAATATATATTTCTTCACCTTTGGCCATTTATTATTTTTCAAACAGACGGAAGGTGGAAAGTATTGTACATTTCACAAGCATCTCAGGTGAAAATTGGGACGGATTTTAGGAACATTGAATCCATTACAGCCTCAAATCAAATGTAATTAGGTATAGATTTTTCAATCTTTCCACATTATTACATTCCAAACAAAGTGGAAACGTGAAAATACGGACGGATTACAGCAAGGAAAGACCCTCGAGGGACATCAGGATCACCCTCACTTTTGGAGGGTAGCCCTTAATATCTCGATACGTGATTGATGGAAATTCGGAGGGGCTCCTTCAAACTGTGTCTGTGCATTGAACAGGGGTTTGAGGGTCGTTAAGCGGCCCCTAGACGTGCAATATTATTGTGCAAACCGGGTTGCACAATATATTGATGGCAGCCCCTAGATGCTCAATATTATTGCACAGTGTTTACGTTTGTGCAAAAAGTTGTACCGTGTGAAGGCGGGATTGACGGTTACTCAATAAATTGTGCAATAAGACACTCATACGTACAACCACATTGTGCAAACAGTACCCATCAGGTTCCCATAAGGTCAACATGGAATGGAACGTGTTGATTGCTGTGGCTACAACTTCTGGTTTCCCAGCGTCTGGGTACCTTTCGCGGTATTTTTCGACCAAAACTTCGTACTGCTCCGCCTTCTTTTCCCGATTACTATATTCTTTGAACTTAACATCCCACAATGCCGGGAGACCATGATAAGTCTCAATGAATTCGGCAATAAATTGTTTTTCGTTTTTATCACTATTCATGATGCCGCGTAGTTGACAGGACGAGTTGTCTGATGACACTGCCAGTTGCAGCCAGGATGCGCAATGTTGCCATCAAACGGCTCAATCTTTTCCAATTTGTGCAATATATTTTAAACTTTTGGTCAATCACGCAATATATTGCACAATCTTTCAATCTCGCCCTCACATGATCAATTATATTGCACAAACCAGATTATTGTGCAATAATATTGCACGTCTAGGGGCCGCTTTAGAGGGGCGATCCTCCATAGTAGGGGTGCCCCTCCAACGTTTGAACTAAAGCGGCCCATAGACGATCAATATTATTGTGCAATTTGGATTGCACAATACTTTGACGGCCGCCCACAGACGCTCAATATTATTGTACAATAAGTTGGTTTGGGCAATAAATTGAATCGTGTGGGGGTGATATTGACGGTTGTACAATATTTGGCACAATCACGAGCACAGACGATCAATTTGCTTGGCAACAGGTTGTGCGAAAATCTACAACGATTTCATAATTTCTCCCTTGAGAGGGAAAAACATTAAATCATGTTTAATGTTTTTCCCTCGCAACGGAGAAATTAGATATAATTTTTTAAGATAAGAAAGAAAAGATTCTAATTAACCAAAACAATTTATTATATTTATATACATTTTTATTTTACCATTAGATATTTCCGATGGGACTCATACCAAAGTACGCTTGCATACGAGTCTGCAACACATTGGGACATTTTATGTCTTTAGTTGCAGACTCGTATGCAAGCTCTAAGAGCCACTCAGCTGATCCGGACCCTAGGCATCGTCAAGTAAATGTCCTAAAGAGGCTACATACAAAATTACAGCTTCCTAGAGTGTAAAGCATAGAAATTAGCTCTAAGAGCCACTCATCTGATCCGGACCCTGGGCATCGTCAATTAAATGTCCTAAAGAGGCTACATACGAAATTACAGCTTCCTAGAGCGTAAAGCATAGAAATTAGCTCTAAGAGCCACTCATCTGATCCGGACCCTGGGCATCGTCAAGTAAATGTCCTAAAGAGGCTACATACGAAATTACAGCTTCCTAGAGTGTAAAGCATAGAAATTAGCTTTAAGAGCCACTCATCTGATCCGGACCCTGGGCATCGTCGAGTAAATGTCCTAAAGAGGCTACATACGAAATTACAGCTTCCTAGAGTGTAAAGCATAGAAATTAGCTCTAAGAGCCACTCATCTGATCCGGACCCTGGGCATCGTCAAGTAAATGTCCTAAAGAGGCTACATACGAAATTACAGCTTCCTAGAGTGTAAAGCATAAAAAATAGCTTTAAGAGCCACTCATCTGATCCGGACCCTGGGCATCGTCAAGTAAATGTCCTAAAGAGGCAACATGCGAAATTACAGCTTGCTAGAGTGTAAAGCATAAAAAATAGCTTTAAGAGCCACTCATCTGATCCGGACCCTGGGCATCGTCAAGTAAATGTCCTAAAGAGGCTACAAGCGAAATTACAGCTTGCTAGAGTGTAAAGCATAAAAAATAGCTTTAAGAGCCACTCATCTGATCCGGACCCTGGGCATCGTCAAGTAAATGTCCCAAAGAGGCTACAAGCGAAATTACAGCTTCCTAGAGCGTAATGCATAGAAATTAGCTTTAAGAGCCACTCATCTGATCCGGACCCTGGGCATCGTCAAGTAAATGTCCCAAAGAGGTTACACACGAAATTACAGCTTCCTAGAGTGTAAAGCATAAAAAATAGCTTTAAGAGCCACTCATCTGATCCGGACCCTGGGCATCGTCAAGTAAATGTCCTGAAGAGGCTACATACAAAATTACAGCTTCCTAGAGTGTAAAGTATAGAAATTACCTATTAAAATGATTTAACCACCGCTTCACAAATCAAACCGTTCTCGCAATATTCGGATCACCTGCTATGAATCAAATAATCGAAACACCAACTCAATGAAATCATCAGAAATTAACAAGCGGTTGCAATCATGTTCACAATATCAATTATTGAGAATGATCACCTGAGTGTACACAATTATTCAAATAACCATGCTCATAACTCAGCTTGTTGGCCACGCACTTCGCAGTAGTTAACATAATATGGTTGGATAAATCGAGAGCTTTCGAACGAATGGTCAACGAATTTTGTGGGATGAAAAACGACGAAGTACCATTTCCCTAGCAACGACTCGGTTGTAAGCGGAAATCATCAGAAAAAAAAGAAAGAAAAAAAAAAAAAAATTTGCGTGTCGGAATTCACAGAACGACCCCCAGCCCTAAAACATTAAACATGTTAAAAGTCCTCGCCAGAACTTCATTCGGTGAAGATGTTGAGTGAAACTGTGTTGTGTGCTGTTGCTATTGCTGTAGCGGTAAGTGCAAAGAAGAGAAAACAAGAACAGAGCTCGCGAAAAAGCGGTAACAACACATCGTACTGCTCCCCCTTTCTGGTACGATTAGTATAATCTTTGCACTTCGCATCCCAAAGAGCGGGAAGGCCGCGATAAACTTCAATAAACTCACAAATAAATTGTTTATCCGCTCTCTTGTCAACCACGACGACGCGTTCACCACTACTAGATGAGACAGACTGACGGGATGTTGCGCAATGTTGCCTACAGACGGCACAATTCTTTCCTGTTTGCACAATATATTTTCACGGATTTGAATTTCACTCAATATATTGCACAACCTTTCAATGTCGTCTACACACGATCAGTTTTATTGTACAACCAGGGATATTGCACAATGATATTGATCGTCTATGGGCCGCTTACGGGTTGTCTTTGCATTATGACCTTCTACAGGAGGGATGCCCTCAAACGTCCCTCTAACTTTGAGGGTCGTTCTAGCATACCATCCCTAATGAACACTGATGTATATGACGGACTTATCTATAATGCCTAATAATTGTAATTGGTAATTTGTTAAATCGTGCGCTTTGTAAAATACGATTTTGACGGATTCCTCTGGTTGCTTAGGTTGTTTCAGAGGCTGCGCTTGCTGGTATTCCTGTACCCGCTTTGTCAGCAGCTCTGGCATTCTACGACGGCTATCGCTCACCTCGTCTTCCTGCTAACCTTCTTCAGGTAAGGTCTTTGAGCTTAAATATATGGAAAGCTGTTTGGGGAGTTGAGCGCTATCCACGATACACGCTGCTAGCGTCTCTTTTTGACATTTTCATGTCTTTGCCCTGGCACATTGCACAAAAAACTGTCACGTAACGTAACGTAAATATTTTGACGATTTCCGCTTACAACCGAGTCGTTGCTAGGGAAATGGTACTTCGTCGTTTTTCATCCCAAAAAATTCGTTGACCATTCGTTCGAAAGCTCTCGATTTATCCAACCATATTATGTTTACTACTGCGAAGTGCGTGGCCAACAAGCTGAGTTATGAGCAAGGTTATTTGAATAATTGTGTACACTTAGGTGATCATTCTCAATACCTAATTGATATTGTGAACATGATTGCCACCGATTGTTAATTTGTGATGATTTCATTGAGCTGGTGTTTCGATGATTTGATTCATAGCAGGTGATCCAAATAGTGCGAGAACGGTTTGATTTGTGAAGCGGTGGTTAAATCATTTTAATAGGTAATTTCTATGCTTTACACTCTAGGAAGCTGTAATTTCTTATGTAGCCTCTTTAGGACATTGACTTGACGATGCCCAGGGTCCGGATCAGATGAGTGGCTTTTGAAGCTAATTTCTATGTTTTACACTCTAGGAAGCTGTAATTTCGTATGTAGACTCTTTAGCACATTTACGTGACGATGCCCAGGGTCCGGATCAGCTGAGTGGCTCTTAGAGCTTGCATACGAGTCTGCAGGGGGGTAGGTGATGTAGCCTGGCTCGAATTCAATGAAGTACCCACGGGTGTCAGAACAATGAGTCAACACGATCGCGAATTCAATTAAGTACCCACGGGTGGGCGGTTTCTCTTACGGCCCATTTAATTGATTTGTACGCCCCGCCGTGCGATGCACGGGTGAGATCTGCCTAGTAATAAATACAATAAGAAAACACACATGAAAATGTCCCAATGTGTTGCAGACTCGTATGCAAGCATTTCAAGCTGCTTTGTCTTTCTTATGATTTTCACGTACAACCAAGCCGTTGCTGGGGAAATAAAACTTCTTTAGTGTTTATGGGACCAAAATCGTTCTCCATTTTTTTAGTTTATGTGCCATAGCAAAGACATGAAGAAAACAGTTGATTGTTCTCTACGCAACACAGTGAGTCTTTTGTACTGTCTTAGATTTTCACCGACTCCTCCAAATTTGAGCGAGATTTGATGATTTGGCGGTGAGAAAATTTATTCAAATGGAATCATCTACAGCCTAACCCGCACATTCCTTAAAAATGTCCTCAAAATCGAAGGAAACTGTAGAAGTTACGTTTTCTTTAGTAAAAGCCTTTTCTGTCTGTATGAGAGCCAAACATCAAATGCGGTCATCAAATAAGTATTTTTTCATTTCATTCCGAGTTTTTTTTTTCCTTACATACTTTGTATTCTACTCCTTATGTGTTTGACGAAAGCCGTGCTTATTAATAAATAAATAAAATAAATTGTTGGAAATGGAAATTGACTTCAATATTCTGTTTACAGGCCCAACGTGACTATTTTGGAGCACACACATACGAGCTTCTAGGTTCTCCTGGTTTGTTCATCCACACCAACTGGACCGGGCACGGAGGCAACGTTTCTGCTTCCACCTACCAGGTGTAATCGATATTAAGCTACCTACTTCAAATCAATCATTTTAACAATCACGAAATACCATCCACCTTTTTTCTACCAATCAAAAGTGCTGTTATACAAATGTCGAAACTGCTCATTGCTATTTACTGCTATTCTTTTGAATGTCATTGAGACTGCGAGTGAGATCGATGCATTACTCAACGTAGAATATGTACCTACGTTAACCTAGGTAGTGATGATTTGCAGAGTCATGTAAATGGATGATCCTAAATTGGCTCTTCAGTGCTGAAGCGTACATTTTTTCTTGATATAACAAAGGTACCTAGCATGAAACATATTCATAAATTAAAATGAAAGAAACAGTTTGTATCGAATCATACCACATTCCCCTCGACACGGCTGAATATTACATTCCGATCATCCCACTCCACTCATGTTTTCATCCGGGGCTGGAAAAAGTTTTTACATTTAGAAAATGCACTGTAAATTTTATTTTTTTATCGATGGTTGAATATAATTAAGGGATTCTATGTTTTGTTAGATAAAAAATACACGCTGAACTTGTAATTGTGTGGATCATTATTCTCTTGAAACCTTCTAATTCCAATTTTATTGAATTTGAGGTAAAAACCGTCCCATCCTTCATCACTTGCGCCTGTGAGCATTATCCCCATATCACATACTGGACGAACGGTAAGATGCATGTAAGGTGGTCCCAAGCTGCAGAGATGGACATATACTCACAGAAGATCTATTCTGTGAATACGAATGCAAATACAAATGTATTAATGTCACATCGGATAATACAAGAATATTTGTTGGTACGAGTATTTATGAATCCGAATACACCTGTATTAAAAGTACAAGTGTATTTGTGCTTAGTTGTGTAAATATATGCCATCTGTGGCTTTCTAGCATTAGTCCTCTTGGTCCAAACAGTTGTGAGAGCTTAGGTACTCAGATACCCACATGCAGTTGTGTGGAAACAGGTGTATTCATATTCACAAGTACGAGTATGATGTGTCTGATCTTTGTATCTTATAGCTTCACCAAATAAACACGATCAAAGCCTGAGGGGAAAGCAAGGAACAGAGAGGGGAACGAGATTTCAAGAAAAGGCCAAGAGTGGAAGAGGCCACATAAATATCTTTACTCTCGATCTCAGAACTCACTCTGATCAAGCTATCACTAACTAACCTGCCTTCTTCTTCCAGCCTAACTCAAACCTCACTAACCAAAAATACTAATAAATTAATACCTACAATTAAAATGAATTTTGGAAAAGTTGTATTGATTAGTTAGGTACTCAAAGATTGGAAAAATAAATTGGAGAAACTGTGTATGAATTTGCTAGCAAGCCATCCCTGGCTTACTAGCATGAGTTCTCTTGGTCCAAAGAGTTGTGAGAGCTTAGGTACGCAGTTGTGTGAATACAGGTGTATTCATATTCACAAATAGAATATGTCGTGCCCGACCTTTGTATCTTATAGTTTCACCAAATAAACACGATCAGAGCTTGAGGGGAAAGTAAGGAACAGAGAGTCGTACGGGTACAGGAAAAGGTAGACAAAGAGTGGGGGAGACCACATAAGTATCGATACTCTCTTCCTCAGAGTCACTCTTCCAGTCTAACTCAAACCCCACACACCAAAAATATGAATAATTAAATCAAATTGAAATGAATATTGGAAAAGTTGTGATGATTAGTTTGGTAGGTACTTAAAGATTGAAATAATAAGTAGGAGAAATAGTCAAATGAAGAACTTGAAAATAATACTCAAGAAGGGGAATCACAAGGGAAGGGGGTCTCTGGAAATTGCAAGGAACAAAACACCCACTCAGCCTTGGAAGACATCGTTACAGGCGTTACAGGATCTGTAAGGAGCTAAATCTACTCTTGGGAAGTGAAAGGTGTCAATATAGCAGCTCTTTCACTCTTTAAAAACTAAACAATGAAGAATCAGGAAGTTTTGGCGGTTGGTTTCTTCAATGTGTATTATATCTAGGAGCACTAGAGGTTGTTTTAACAATGTAGTGGCCCTCAGCCACGCGATAGACAGAGCAAGTTTCAGAGATAGCGGGGCGGGCGCCTGGCCACTACATTGAAAACACCCTCTAGTGCTCCTGACATGATTATGAATGAACTTAACTAGGAAGTTCGTTTATTCATCAATTATAGCGTGGAAAAAATTGTGCTAATTTTTTCCACATTTTAGAAAACCATTGAAATGCCCAAAAACATACCCATGATTTTATGTTTCTTCGTGAATCGAAGAAATTAAGCTATGGAAACGACTAGTTGTTACTATGTTCTGTGGGCTTCGTCAACGAGGAAATGGTGATTTGCAATAGGTCATTCAGTTGTATGGGGTAAATACCTACTAGAGTTTGGTAGCATAAAACGCAAAAGCTTTCGCAATTTATAATTTTGTTCTCAGTCTCTTATATTACACGCCTTTTCCGCTAAGAAGTTCTGAACAGAACTGGGTACGTATAATTTTTGTTTGTTCTCTTTAGTGTTGGACTGATAGATAACTAACTACCTACTTGAAATTCAATAGCTATAACTTACTCGTAACTTATTGGTGAAGATTATATTATGCATAATGTTTATTTGTCTATCTAGATTTCCATCTCTCGTCCAACCAAAAGTATTGAGGTCTAACTCAATAAGTTCATGATGTTAGGAATGCGTACCTACGTAAGTTAGAAGTATGGGTACAGGCCCAACTAGCAAGGGGGTATAACTATCAAGGGGGTCTGAGGGGTATAGAATACCCTCCATGGGGAGGAGGGTCCGGGGGTCCACCCCCGTAAAAGTTTGAATTTTTTACCCTTTAAAAGTTGGTTTTTAAGCCTATTTCATCCATTCAAACATTGGTTTATTAAGAGCTTCGTATCAAACTAAAAATATGTAATATTCATTAAAGAATATGGCACTAAGAATTACATGACAATATAATTTCAAGAAGTTTATTACATACACAGAAAGAATAATTATGTACCTTTTGCACGAACAAACTGAACTTCACGAACAACAGGTAAGTTTTTATAGTCAAATAAACATTAATTTTCCAAAAAATGAAAAAATAAAAGTTAACAGAGCAGTCTGTTTGTACATCATTGTTCTTGTTATATTTTTTCACTAGGGCCAGGGGTACTCTTTTTACTTCAGTCGTACTTCTGTGTTGAGGAAAATGCTCTCAGCAAGGAGTCGTCTTTTCTTATTTTGTCGTACATTTCAACACACGACAAAGAACTGTTCATTTGGACAATTAGTAATGCTTTAACACAGCCTAGTGCCATTGAAGATTTTTCTGCGGTCCAAAAGTTGTTTATCAATGAGAAAGCTCGCTCGACTGAAGCATTTGTTCCTGGTAAAGAAAGAGAAAATTCTACCAGAGTTTTGAGATTAGGAACGCTTATTTCGTTTTTCTACAAGTCCTGAAATAAAGTCAGCCACCGTTGCTCAGTTGATAGTTTTTGTTCTTTCCATTCAGCCAGGACGACATCAGGAAGCTGTGTGTTCAGCACACTAAGCTCATTGAACAAATCATCAAGCGAGAGAGGTGGCCTATCTTGAAACAAATCCCAACTTTCCTCTAGTTCTTCCCACTTCAGCTGCTTCTTTAAGTCTATCCAAGACTGTTGACTCAAGCTGTCAACGTTTGATTTCCAAAGATCAAAATAAGTAATGCAGTGGTCATAAAAAGTTCCTACTGTGTTTATCACCTCTTGTAAATCGCATGCATTTCCTGCAGCAACACTGTTTCTTTGAAGTTCCTTTACTTTCATTGGTAGAAATAAAGACTCTTTTCTGTCAACCAAGTTTTTGGTCTAGGGGGCCAACACAGTTGGGTCTCCAGACTGCTCCTGTGACTATGATAATAGTTATGTTGTGTGCGGTGTAAAGAAATTCCGCGGTACTAATCTTTCATTTTAAAATAAAGCTAATAACTTTTCATGATGATTTGGTTTGAAAAAGTCTTTATTGGTGAAAATCGGGACATTTCTTTCCCAATTCGGGACCCCGGGACACAGGCTTTAAAATCGGGACTGTCCCGATAAAATCGGGACGTATGGTCACCGTAAGTATGGGTGCTCTTATAATACCCGGCCTCCTATGCTCCGAGCAGCCACCCATGGCCAACTCATACTGGCAATAAAGTAAAGTGAGGATAAAGTCGGAAAAATCAGAAAATTTGGATTTTAGGGTGTCAAGAGAGGACTGAAATAGTGCGGAGTTGGTGCCTCTAATTTTTTTCAATTTAGTTATTTTGGTGTCTTGTCATGAGCGTTCAATTCCCCGTGTATGAGCGTGAGTGCAGGGTTGATATAATTTCTCTGATGATTTACTGTGAAGTGGTTGAAGCCTTTGCTGTTCAGATTCCGATAAGCGGCCCACTCGTCTAGCTCTATGAATGTACGAACTGATTTCGCACTCTCTTTCGATGATTGGTACAACCGTAGAGCGATCTCGCCTTGCACGATGTACGAGACTATACACAGGCCGACTTTCGAAGGTCTAAACCAGTTTAAACAGAACTGTGTAAACACATGCTAGTGACAGCGAATTAGAACAGAAGGCAGACTAGGTGGCCGTGTAGGTACAAGAAGAGAATGCAGTCCGCGTATTAGAAGAGCACGGAAGTATGTTGATATCAAGACCTGTTGACACAATTCCCATTGAGAAGGTTGGGAGAAACCTCCTGTAATTTTGAACCTGCGATAAGTTCTATCATATCCGCAACCTTGAAAGCACGAGGAAAATCTCATACTATGTGACAAGTTACATAGTTTACTTCGTTGAACTCACGACACGTGACACGTTGTTTTTTAAAAACCAAGAGAAATTCTTCCCTTAGAATTCATATTTACAGCCATTTATTACGCATCTTCATGTTGAATGTGTTTTCGCGACGGGAAAGCTCAGGGTTGGGGCAAAAATATTCCACGACATGCCCACTGAACTTACCATCAAGGATTCCTGATACATCCTGTTTGTTTTTACGAATACGTTGTGGTAAGAGAAAAGTGTGTCACATGTCTCGATGTAGGTACTTCGCAGGTTCAGCGATGAAGAATGCTGTGTCTTCAGTTGGCAGGCATTAGCGTTAACCATATCCATGAAATCGACAATACATTACAAATTTACAATATATGCCTAATATAAAATACAAACACCAATATACAAGTTTCCAGATATAAAAAATTAAATGTTTATATCTATGTCCTTAATAAATATAACAATTGCTTTGTAAATATATACATTTATTGAATGAACAATTTGAAAGAAGAATAGTGGGTCGTCCAGGTGTTTAGCAAATACTTCCAGTATTCTCTTCCTGGCCTCGCTGTATTTCGGGCATACCATAAAAATATGCTCGAGATCCTCTTCCTGAAGTTGACATTGATCACACACAATAGAATTGATTTGGCCGATCCGATGTAAATATGATCCACAGATCCCATGACTAGAATGCAATCGGGCTACTATCCTTGTCTCCGATCTGCTAAAATGTAGAAGCAGGGTTTGATCCCCACTCTCGGATTAAACTGTCTGGATGATACATGAGTTATGATTCTGGTGGAAGAAATAGAAAATAAAGATAGGAGGTGAAATGTCGAAATCAGCAATAAGGAAATGGTGCTTGATAGATGTTACGTTTGCGCATGCGGACTAACTACTAGTGAGTTGGGAGCGATGAAGTTAATTAAGGGTCATCATCAGTCTAAACTGTAGTACAATCTCCGGAAATTTCATCCAGTCAAATGAAAACTGTTGAAATCATGCTTGTTACAAGATTTGAGGTTCGCGCTAGCGCAGCAGCTACAAATGATACGATCATGTTGACATTTGTATGTCATGGTCAGAGCCCTTCAAATGCCATATCGCCATGGCGCCATACAAAAATGCCATATTCTGCCGATTTTTCGGTAAAATGCCATATTTTGCCGATATTGGGGAAAATGCCATATTTGTGCCATGTTTTACCTTTTTTTCGCCTCCGGAGCCTGTGATCACTCGGTGGGGCACTTGGCTGTCAGCTGCTTCATATTATGTCAGGCATTTTGAAGGGTTTCAGCGAGTAGTCGAAGAGCTGGAAGATGATTCTGCTTCGGTAAAAACCGCCAAAGCGCTGGTGGAAAATCCTAGCCTCTTCTCTCAGCTTCTTTTCGTTGGGTCCAATTTCAAGGAAATTCCGGGCATAATTGAATCTTTTTCAGTCTGACAAGTGTCGAGAAAATGAAAAGTATTTCGGACAACGTTTATCCAAGAGCCACTGGGAAGAAGATCCAGGAGAAAATCAAGGCCATTCCTGCTGAGGACGGCCTTGATTTTCTCCTGGAATTGTGGGTGGGAGGAAGTCATCAATATTGTTGTCACTCTGTCTGTAAGGAAGCCACTCTGAAGGAAGGCTGGGAACCTGCTGATGTCCTCGCTATGAAATACGCTCCGACAACATCAGCTGATGTGGAGAGGAATTTTTCAAAAATGAAATACCTTTTGAGTGATCGGCGGCTGGGGTTTTCCATGGAAAGCATTCCAGCACACCTGATGTTGTTCTTCAATAATAATAAAATAATATAATAGGATTTTTTTTTTTCAAATTGAAACTATAATTTGTAAAAAAAAATAAATGCTTTGTAAATAAACAATGATTTGTAAATAAAATAAATAAAGTAAGTATAAATAACTTGTATGTTGTAATATTATCCCCTCAAAACAGCTGGGGTGGTCGGGGAGGGTTGAAAAATAAGTGTCATATCGAGTCAAATAAGTGCTATATTTGGGCAAAAATAAGTGCCATATTGCCATATTTTGTAGGGCCCTATTTCGCAAAAATAAGTGCCATATTGTGAAGGGCTCTGGTCATGATTGAATCGTAGTTTCGCAACTGCCCTCGGAATTCGAGCGAGATCGGACGACTAGGGCTTGATAAATTGATGCTCGATGGGTTTTACGGATGTGCAGAGTGAAATATTGCTTTTGAGAGCAATTAGGCTGAACTACCAACATACCATCTACCGCCTAACCCGCACATTCCCTGAAAATGTCACGTAAATCGGATAAAACTTCATGAAATTAAGATTTTTTAAAGGATTTGTCGTCACACGAGTGACAGACATGAAACCAAAGTTGTTCAGAATTTATTTATTCATTGTTACAATACGGGCAAACCCAATACAATATAAGTTAAAACGCTGCAAATTACTATACAAAGGCTTATTATTTCAGTGTTAGATGGCCCATTTTCATACTCATAAACAATCTCTTCTAATTGGAATTGATTTAATATAATTTAAATAATTTGCATCCTTCAATTTTTGCAAAATCAGTTTTATTGCATACAAGTTCTCACGTACAATATATATAACATACAAGTTCCAAATCATTTACAAAGCTTAATTATCAGCCTGTTCATCAAGATCAGAAGTACATTTAGTAATTTCTACACCAATTCTCATTGTTATATTCTATGAAAGTGATGATTGGCGTCGTAGAGTAGAGAAAGAAAGACCGGGGAGGCCTCGGGTAGAATCGGGATCGTTCGGGACAGTTCGGATTATGACTGACGCTCGGGCCATGACGGTTTTCACGGGGAGACTCCCCGAGCGGCGAGCATTCCTAGCGGGGGAGGGGGGGGGGGGGGGGGGGGCGTCCGTATAAAAGCTTCGCTTCAAAAAAAGCTTTAAGGAAAGAATATAGCCTTAGAAATCGACCAACGCGTGTGAGTCGTTCCATGCATCTTTCAATCGAGATATTAACAGTCCCCAACCTAACATTTACGTTTATGAAGTCCTAAACGAAATTCAGTTGGAGGTTCACGCCAAGACACATTCCATCAACGGCGGCAACATCCACGAGCCGAGACCAGGCATAACGCGGAAACAAGAGTGGGTATGGCGGTATATTCGGAGACACAAGGAAGGGGAAATTTCCGATTACAAATTCGTTCAAAGGGTGTCCTTCAAACTGCGACCTCATGTCGACGAGGAGGAATAACGTGAGTTCTTTTTTATTGACAAGACGAGTCCTAAATCAGGATGGTTTGTAAATTAAGGTCTGTTATCATTTAATAATGA
The DNA here is from genome assembly GCA_030762985.1 of Adelphocoris suturalis. Taxonomy (NCBI): domain Eukaryota; kingdom Metazoa; phylum Arthropoda; class Insecta; order Hemiptera; family Miridae; genus Adelphocoris; species Adelphocoris suturalis. The sequence continues at coordinate 7,340,621 of CM061042.1, read as the reverse complement.
TTAACAGGACGTTTCCATTTGTTTTCGTCCGTCACGAGCGTCACGTCACGGTGGGGTTTTCTATTGATTTTCACGTACAACCAATGCGTTACTAGGGAAGTGTAACTCCCTTAGTTTTCATAGCAGGAAAATCGTTAGCCACTTTTCGGAATGCTCTCATTTTATCACAGCATCTCATAATCCCAAAGCCTCTGTAGTGTCAAGGAAAGCTGATTTATTACGCTCAGTTATAATATTGCTAAGTAACCATAATGAACTAATAATGTGTAAAATTAATCATTATTAAATGATCTGACTGTAGAACCGTAGGTCTACCGTCCGTTTTTATCATTTAATAATGATTAACAGGACGTTTCCATTTGTTTTCGTCACGTCACGAACGGCACGTCACGGTGGGGTTTTCTATTGATTTTCACGTACAACCAATGCGTTACTACGGAAGTGTAACTTCCTTAGTTTTCATAGCAGGAAAATCGTTAGCCACTTTTTGAAATGCTCTCATTTTATCACAGCATCTCATAATCCTTAAGCCTCTGTAGTGTCAAGGAAAGCTGATTTATTACGCTCAGTTATAAACTAATATTGCTAAGTAACCATAATGAACTAATAATGTGTAAAATTAATCATTATTAAATGATCTGACTGTAGAACCGTAGGTCTACCGTCCGGTTTTTTTTTTAATTGACAAGACGAGTCCTAAATCAGGATGATTTGTAAATTAAGGTCTGTTTTTATCATTTAATAATGATTAACAGGACGTTTCAATTTGTTTTCGTCAGGTCATGAGCGTCACGTCACGGTGTGGTTTTCTATTGATTTTCACGTACAACCAATGCGTTACTAGGGAAGTGTAACTTCCTTAGTTTTCATAGCAGGAAAATCGTTAGCCACTGGGACCAAACGGTCAACCGGGACCGAAGGGCGACCATCACTTTTGCTCAGCCGGGAGCAAGCGGTCAAATTTCGTTGGGCCCGGGAGCAAGCGGTAAAACTCCTAAGGAGCTCCATCTAAATAACAGCACCGCGAGTCGATTAGTAAAGAAATCAGCCTCAGAGGTTTTGAAGCTGATCCAAGTCCCTCCATACTGATGTCCGAAAAGGAGCTCCATTTCAGGTTTCACCATCATATGCCGATTAAGAAACAAAGTATGCTCCGAGGCCCCATAGCTGATCAATGTGCACTGATATTGAGTTCTAGATAGGTATTATGAAGGAGGAATATTTCAAATTACAGATCCATAGGTTGACATCATTATGCCTGCGTAGATATAAGGGCCTGTAGAGGGAAAATTAATGCAATTAATTAAAACATCTACACTTTACTAGCCCGCTGATCTAAGTATAATGATATTTGAGGAAGTAGGCACCTTCCTACTGAATATGACATAAATTTATAGATCATTGAAATGGTTTTATCTATCATAAAAAAAATCCATAGCGGAACATAGTCATTCAAGATGTAGGTTACGTGAAACGTCGAAATCGGTCATTTAGGAAACAGGAAAATGATGCTTGAAGTAATTTACGATAGTGCATGCGCAGAATGGAGTAATGATTTGATAAAAATGAAATTGTTATTATAAACAATAGTTATTAAACTCGATTTCGCAAAGTTAGAATACATTCCATTGGAATCATATCAGCTGATATTTACGAGTACAAGGCAATTTTTATGTCTTCCGGTCCCACTTCATCATTAATCCGTGATGCTCAGGAGCAATATATGGTGATTGGAGTGGCGTCAATCGCTCAACAATTGGTTTTTCAAAAATTTTAGGAATAGTTGAAATTGATCAGATTGTTCGAAATTGCTCAATGTCAATGTCAGACCTGTCGCCACTTTTATGGATAGGAGTAACATAAGATACATAAGTATAGATAAGATTCTTAGGAATTATACTTGACGCAGAATAAGGCCGGAATCAGCTGAGTGGCTCCTAAAGCTAATTTATCGTACTCCTGTGATATTTATCGTACGAAGCTGTAATTTAGCATGCAGCCTCCTTAGGATTAATACTTGAAGATGCGTAGGGCTAGGATCAGCAGAGTGGCTTCTAATGCTAATTTCCAGGCTATTACTGTATAATATTTTATAAATTACCTACACTTATTCAACGGGGTTTTAATTTATATTAAAATTTCAAAGGAAGTTCCCTTCTTGTAATATCACATTTCCTAAAAACGAAAGTTAGTGAAAAAACGTTGGCTATTTCCACGAAAAATGAAGAGTTACAATGTTAAATCGATTTCGACGATTAGACCATCATCAGTAACAAACAATAACTGAACACATATTAAAAGGGAGACAGCAGGACACAATCCCATTGGTCGAGAGACAGGAAAGGGGCGGGAGGTACAACCAATTAAGTGCAAGCAAAGTAAAGGGCGATTCTAGCTAATCAGATGAAGTGAAAGGAGGGGAGGAAAGTTTTTTAGTACGTATCATATTTCCTTGGCTACATCATAATGAATTAAAAGATAAGGGGGATATTTTTCAGGTTTACAATACTACTTGATTAATTAAAGTAGAGTTTGGATGGACGGTTATCGCATTATGTCTAATTGCCCGTTGCGACGGGACGAAAGCTGTCTATAGAAGACAAAACATCCCTGGTGAGCAGCTTGTGGCGACTAATGATACTAAGCCCGCAAGACCGCTCGGTCTCGTAGGCAATGTGTCTTTCCGCGCCGTGTTTGACTTATCGGTTCTGAGCTCAGACGTCAGACGTACATTTCGCTTCCTGGGTACTTAGGTATTATGCGAAGACTAGTTTTATAATTTAATAATGATTAACAGGACGTTCTTTTTTTCGACCGTCACGTCACGGCAAAAATATTGATTTTTACGTACAACCAATGCGTTACTTCCTTGACAGTGACTCATCTTTAGTTGAATTTTTGGAAAAAAGTGAGATAGACATCTGAGATAGCCATCATGAAAAGTACCTACTAAAGACTATTAGTTGTTCAAGCAAATCAAAGAGTTTTGGAAAATAAGAAAGAAGGAAAAACAAAGAAAGAAAAACAATAGAAAACAGCTGGAAGGGGTCGGGGGTTTTGGCCGGTCCGGGGGCGGCCCCTTTGACGATCAATTCTCCAGGAAGTGTGGAGAGTCTCCACAACATCGGTTAAGGGCTGCCTGTTCAGAAATGAGCTGGAGGCCCCGAGAGCCGTCATAGTGAGTGGGTCCGGGCCGGTCGGGTCCCTCAGGCTCTGACCGGCCAAACACGGGGGGAAATCCTTTCCACACCGACACAGGAAATAATATTGGGTACAGAAACAGAAGATAACATTTGACAACAAGATCACAGCAAACTATACGGATCGTATCACAGACGAAATTTCAACGTATATATACACCATTCCCATTTCATAATAGTTGTGGTACAAAACCAATAAATGAATTTAAAAAACCAATAAATGAATTTAAAAAACCAATAAATGAATTTAAAAAAAAAAAAAAAAAAAAAAAAAAAAAAGCGTAACTAGGGACGTGTAAAACTTCCTTAGTTTTTTTTTCAAAACTAGTTTTATAACTAGTCACAACAGGACACTAATCTATATTATGTCCTAATAATTTTGCTCAGGTGCTCAGTTTATCTCGTCCAGAGAACATCGAATTCCCGTCCCTTATCTTCCATCTTTTTGAAAGTTGGATTTTTTGTCTCTCTCGCTAATCGCTTAATATCAATTTACTTTTGTTGGCACCTTTGTTGACTTTGGCTCGGGTGTGCGATGATATTTGCAACCGTTATTTCAAATAATGGTTAGTGTGTGTTTTTTCCCACATTTTTTGCAGATTATGTTTAGTCTTTTCATTTTTATTTATTTTTAATTTGTTAAGTTGCTTACTTTTAGTCAGTTAGCCATAGTGTTTCTCTTGTTGGTGAATAATTTCTTCTCTTCCCTTTCTTTATAATTAACATGGTGTACTAACTAGTGACTCTGGTCTCGTCGCCTCGGGCTTTAGAATTTAGACGGGCAATTATTTTTCTGTTCATTATTTTATTCATTTCGTACTCCATCTTTACCTTTGTGAATATATATATTTTTTTAAATCTGAGTTGCGAAATGTTTGCGAGACCTTTTCTCGCCCAAGAAGACAGCCACTTGTTCCAAATGTAAGGCGTAGTATTATTCTTGAGAACGATTGAGAATTACAGAAAATTGAGGAATGAGGTAAAAGACAGGTGGGAATGGGTCAGATGCACGGAATTTGCCAAGAAGGAGGTGGTTGTCTGAGTTCTTTGATGAAGAAGAGATTGCACGAACTGTTTTAAACTGCAAAAAAAAAAAGTTCCAGCTGTGCAGTATGCTCGTGTGAGTGAATTTTCTCAAGTTATCGTATTATAGTAAGCTACATTGTTTTTAAATTAGAGAACATTGAGTGCTAAGAAATTGTTTGCTACCAATGTTATGGACGAAACTCGTATAAAAAGATGCTCTGGGAACATGTGGAGCCATGTTGAAAAAAATGTGAGGGAATTAGGATAAACCTTATTGACATGGGTGTTTAATGTTGCACACAGCTAGGTAAACATTTTAGAGCACTACTAATTATACTAATCGTTAGCTTATATCATCCGAAAGCTACAGGATAAATTACAGATAAGTTGGATAAAGGTGGTCGTCCATTAGGTCGGCAGAGCGGCGCGGCGCGGCGCGGCGCGGCGCGACGCTAAAATCTTGAGGTTCGTCCACTATAGAGCGGATTTCATTTTTCGACCCGCCGTTTTACCAGTCCTGCGTCAACCGCACAGTGGGGCCAAATGGCCAAAAATGGGAAAAAATCATTATCTTTGAAATGAATGAGTGTTTTGACTTGGGAATGGTTTCATTCGATTCAGAATACAAAAATACATTAGAAAATTATGTTTTCTGAAGTTTAAAATTATTATTTTAGCACTAAATCTTGTGACTTTTGAAAAAATTAAAGTTAATAAAAGTGGGAAAGGGTGTGAAAAATTTACTGTGATCATTTACCAACTTTTCGTGGAAAAAGTTGTCTTTTTCGTTTCAGACAGTAGTCGTGGAATACGGTGATAATGGTTGTCTGAATTAAGGTTTCATTATAAATATGTATGTAGGTATATTATACAGGTAGGTCTTAGCTTCGGCAAAGTGTGTTCCTGATTATTGAGATTCGGTCAGGTGATTGAGTAAATTTTGTTCCCGAGCTTTCGACGGTTTATTTCATCATCTTCAGGGGGTCTACGGACAGACTTTACAGTATTAAATACAGTACCTTTACAAAATAATTAAATTAGTGTTAAGTGATTAAACTTTTGCAAAATTAATAATTCCTTTGCTTTCTCACTTAATGGAAGAATCTTTGGAAGTAAAAGTCAAATCCCTTTTCAAGGTCTAGCCACATTGTTTACCGTCCTTGCATCTTGAAAAAATATTCTCATAGTTGAATTTCCGATTTGAGTATAGTTGATTGTCGTAATTTCGTAACAGATTTTCGTAACACAAATTCGTGATGTTCAGGCGAAATGGTAGCTTCGTCGTCAATTCCAAAAAAGGAGCGAAAAAGTGCTAATCATGCATCATGATCATTCGAGCTAATTTTCGTAAATTATTGTATTGTATACCTAATGTTAAATGCTTTTAAAATTTGAGCTTTTTGAGTGTAAAGAAATTGTTGGCTATTATTCTTATTAACCTTTATGGCAAAAAACGATTCAAAATTATAATCCGTTATTCAAAAAGAGATTTTGGAATTTTTCTTCTTCAGTTTTTATAGATTTTTTTTAAAGCAAATTTATATAACATTTAATTAAATCTTTCAGCATAATTTTGAACGTAAAATTTTCAATGTTCTATTTTATAGTTAATAAACTTTATTTGAGCAATATTCCACCAAGAAATATAAATTCAATCATTTTCAGCCGTATTTAGCCATTTTTAGTGATTTTTTCAACACATTTTTTGAAATTTGACCAATCTAATGTGTGACGGCAAAGACGGTCTCGCTATGTTTTTGATCACATTTCAATCCACTACACCTGAATACGGTGGAATACGGCGATGAAATTTGTACAGCTTCTTGATAATGGTCAGAACTTCAAGAAAAAAAAATGAGCCAAACCAAAGGAAGGCGAAGCTCGTTTTTTCTATGCCTCCCAAGCTGTATTTCGCAATAAAACCCAAATCTGGAGCTAATGTTCAAGCCATAATGTTTTGAAAAAATAATCAGTATTTCTTAGCGATACTACATGAATATATTGCCAACATTATACTATTTAGGATTTTTTTCAATCACATAGAACGTGGTAGGCAATTTTCAAATTATACTCTCAAAAAGCTTAAAATCTCGAAATATCATGTTTCAGCCTACATTTGGTAGTGAAAACAATTTTTAGCCACTGAAGGTCTTTCACTCCCTTATTCGATAGGTAATAAACTTTGAGAAAACCACATTACATCCCTTTTTTAGTCACTTTGCAAAAATGGATTTTTTCCACCTTGGCCCCACTGTGCGTCGTGCAGTGAGGTACCCTCTATTGAAAAATGCGGTCGGACGGAGGAATATTTTCTTCGGACGACGAAGAAATGTTCGCTTTTGCTGCAGCTCTGGAAGCTGAAGAGGAGGAGGAAATTACTGAAAGCAGGAAGAGGCAATGGATCCATCCGATCAACGCAAAAAGATTGGACTTGGGGGAACACAACTACCTTTTCCATGATTTATTGAGAGATGAAAAGAAATTCGTCCAATATTTCAGGATGTCTCAGCAAAAGTTTTTTGAGCTTCATGAAATGATCTAGCCACTGATAGTGAAGCTAGACACTAAATTTCGACTGATAGACTGACTGACAGACACTCGATTTCGTGTCTGAGGTAAGATCCAGAAAATATACACGATTGAATAGAGATAGTACTTATTTCTTTTTATTAGAAATAATAAAACATTCCTTTTTTAAAAAATATAATAGGCTTTTCCTGGCATCTAATAGCAAAAAACGACAGTTGTTGGTTACAAAAATTAGGAAGTCTAGAACGCACATAATACCTAATCTTATAATTTTAGCCTGCTATTCAAATGGCTGTTAAAATTATTGCAATTTTAATTTAAAAAAAGGGAAACTGATTTGGCTCTTGTTTAGCAGGTTAATCATAAGAATGGCTTGTTCATTATATGATAAGAAACAATGAGAGAATTCAGTTAAAAATGGCCGAGGTCGCACGAGCGCTTACGAAAATGGCCGAGGTCGGAAATTTTCCGCTCCGCCCTTCGTCCACTAGGTCGGTGGGGCGGTGCGAAATATTTCGGCGCCGCGCCGCGCCGCGTTCCAGAAGTTTGGAGAGCGGTCGAGAGCGGAAATTTTTTCGACTCACCCGCGCCGCGCCGCGCTGCCGACCTAGTGGACGGACTGCCATTCATTTACATTATATTTCTAGAGAAAGATTTTGGCGCCGCGTCGCGCCGCGCCGCGCCGCGCCGCGCCGCGCCGCTCTACCGACCTGGTGGACGACCACCTTAAAAGTACGTAATGAAGAAACTCGTAAACGAGTTCCACTATCTGCTTTACAAGCAGATACCATGTTACATGGATATGTCTTTGATTGGGGATTTCATAACGGTTGCCCTCGAGAGTTGTAAACAAATCCTTTAACTTTGGGCTGTATACCGTCTAAAAATAGAAAATGTTGAAAATCACTACAATGAGTTGTTGTTAACAGTCGACTGTTGTCAAGGCGATGAAAATGTTTCCTATGGAGTGGAGTAAATGCTGCTATTGCTTTACGTTAAGAATATTGTAACCGGCTTACTAAAATTGTTTATAGTCCAATCAACTTAGTTTAGGAATGCAGCCAGGTACGTAAGGAGGGTAGCTAATTGGGGGTAGGTAAGGGGGGTAGGTAATTGGTAGCTTGAGATGTGAACATTTATCACATAAATCAAGCGCTTTCCAACGAGTGGCGAACGATTTCTGTGCGATGAAAACTGCGGAAGTTCCATTCCCCTAGCAACGGCTGGGTTGTACGTGAACATCATTAGAAATTGTGATATCAACTTTTGCGTGACGAAAATGTTTGGTCGACCCTCCAGAGCAAAGACATATCCATGTCAAAAAGTGCCAAGTTTGGTGTGACACATACATAAGATAAGACCTTTATTGGCAATCATTTTACAAATAGGCCTCATGGGCCTTAAGGCATCTAAAAATAAGAATAATAACAATAAAGATTTTCTGGCCTAGAATAATAACACAATGTAAAATTCACATAATTTTATAAATGAAAAGACATACTAATTAACAAAAGAAAAAAAAGTGAAAATATAAAATTGAAAGGAAGAAATGAATGAAACGAAATGGTGGAATTGGTGAGGTCGACGCGTTAGGCATCATGAAGGAGGTTTGATGCAACACCTAAGTGCTGCTCAATAAGGCCACCGAAGACGGACGGTTCAGAAACCGAACGACAACCAAGAGGCAATGAATTCCACGCCCTCGCACCAGCCACCCTTAAGGAATGATTTAAAAATGGTATATGTAAGATTAGTGCAATCCATAATTCAACACGGAGTTATCGTATGGGGTGGCACATATCAAACGTCATTGAAACCTATGGCTACATTACAGAAATGTATATTGAAGGTATGCTTAAAAAAGCCCAAAACATTCAGTTCGGTGGAAGTATTTAATTTAAGCAAAAACTCCTCAATTAGGCAGTTGTTAGTTAAAAACCTGTTACTATATTATTATAAACATCCTTAAATAATTGTTGCTGAAACCCCTTACTCAACAAGATTTCGCTTGGATGGTAATGTTACAAACCCTCGTACAAAAACAACTCTGTTTACAAAAAATCCTCGCTATTTAATACATGTAGTGCACAAATCTTTACCTAGAGTTCTGAAATATGTAACTATGTAACATATTATATGTAATGTAACCGAGATGGATACAAAAAGCTGGTATACTCTTGGTTGATTTCAGTTGGTTACATCCCCTTAGAAAATATTTTGGCTAGTACATATGTCACAAAATAACCTGGTTCCACGTAGCATTCCAATTATGTACCTACTTTAGTTTTTATAGAAATATTTTCTTCTTTTTTTTATTTTTTCTTTTTACTGTATTTTGAGGAATCGTTTGTTGTACTGCTTTTGAGCTGACAAACGCTTGTTGTACTGCTTTTTTGTACTGCTCTTGTCGGCAGCACGGGCTCGCCCATCGCCGACAATAAGTTGACAACAATTACATAAGTAATGGTGTGTTTAATTTCCTATATATTATAAAGTGTATTATTTTCATTATTATTTCTGTGATGTCAATAAATCATTTATCTATCTATTTATCTATCTAATGACCCATCGAAAGAGTACGAACATGCAACTCAAGGTACTCCGGGCAAGGGTTCACAACATTTATCAATCTAAAAATAAAAAAACGCTGCAAATTATTACATAATGGTTTATTATTTCTGAATCAGATAGCCAGCTATAGTAACCAGCATGCTCTGGGGCTTTCGCCAGTCTCTTTTCTAGTATCCACCTCTGTTCTCGCGTTACAGGCAGCGCTCCCGATGGGGAGCAAATGGATGATCGTACAGCCACCCGAGTGGTCTCACTCGATCCGCGGAGCTAATTTCTGTAGGAATCAAACTAAAACCGTAGGTACACTGGATTCCAAAAGCATCTGGGACCTATCCCAGTCGATTCTGCGTCCGAAATTACTTGGGTGACGACAACCCACTTATCTATGGCAGAAATATAAGTAAACGGCTATTCATCCAGAGGGCTCAGACTCCAACCTGCCCATGTAATGCAATTTTAATTTAAAAACGATTTGCTTCGAGCTATCTGAGAAGATTTTGGGAAGAAGAAGAACGAAGGATTTTAGATGTACTGGATCAATTATTTTTGTAACATACTATAGTATGATATAATATACTAAATATACTAGTGTGTTCAAGGTAGGTTAAATGTTATATGGGGTAAAAGTAATAAAATATAATATAAAATATATATTATATCCGTTCCGAAACGCACCGGACGCCTTTCTGCTACTCCCCAGGTTCCATTCCACTACGCCCCTAATGCCGCACCCCCCCCCCCCCCTCAAGTTGGCGCGGCGTATTATATGGGTATAACACGTAAAAGTAATAAATATCCATTCTCCTACACCCCTCTACTACACCCCTGGTCACCCCAGCCCCCACAAGGTGCCGCGGCGCCTCCTCTCACTCCACCCCCTCACCACTCACCGTGACCCCCTGCCAAGCGTGCCAGGCGTGCGTGTGTGCGTAAGTCTAACACTCAAAGCCTCGAAAAAGACACTTTTTACGTTAGGACCAACTAGACCCCAAATGGAGTCTATGTGCGAAAGAACGGTTTTTTAAAGTCAATTCTTAGGCCTTTTATCGCCCGCACGGCGAACGGCGAACGGTGGACGGCGAACGGCGGACGGCGGACGGACATTTAAAATTTGGATTCTACGCACCTTGAAACGTAAAGTGACAAAGTTTGAGGGGGGTTATAAAATTTTTTTGCTATGCGATCACATAGGCTTATTATTGGAAATAATAAACCAAAACATACAAGCATGGTAAAATGGTCGGTTATGGATCATCCCACTAAAGATCGTGAATATGGAGTGATATGAACGTATCTTGTGATACAAAACACATACCGAGCTATGGAATTCCAACACACTTGAAGGCGATGAAACTGCTCAGAATTGAGGTTGGTGGAGAAAACCTCGCAGCAGTAATCAAAGTGAGGTATTAGTAATGTTTTAGACAGCATTAGTTTTAGATTAGAGGGTGTGAAATTTCTTAATTTTTTCAGTGCATATAAGGATCCATAAACCTTTTTAACAAAATGGGAAACATGTGTGTCCATGTCAATTGGGATCAAGAAATAAACCCAAATTTCTTACCGTATAACTAGGAGTAACTAAGTGATTTTTTAACTATTAAAGAAGGAAAAGAATTGCTATTTATTCATAATATTTTCTAAGAAACCTATTCCATTAACTTTTAACACACCTTCTTTAATAGTTAGAAAATCACTTAGTTAAATACGAAAGCAATTACATAGCTTCCTCTTTTACCTATCATGAATGTATGGATCATTGAAAAGTTTTAAATGATCTTGAACAATTCCATAGCGGAAAAGAGTGAAGCAAGAAGTAGCGTGAAATGTCATTGGTCACTTAATAAACGAAAAAGGTTCTATTTCCCTACCAACGGCTTGTTTGTACGTGTAACTCATAAGAAATTTTATGTAACCTCCGAAGTAGCCCAAGAGCTCACTCTACAGAGTGGTACTAAAGATGTTAAGGGATTTGAAGAAACGAAACGCTTGCATACGAGTCTGCAACACATTGGGACATTTTATGTCTATAGTTGAAGACAAGTATGTGTCGCAGACTCGTATGCAAGCTCTAAGAGCCACTCAGCTGATCCGGACCCTGGGCATCGTCACGTAAATGTGCTAAAGAGACTACATACGAAATTACAGCTTCCTAGAGTGTAAAACATAGAAATTAGCTTTAAGAGCCACTCATCTGATCCGGACCCTGGGCATCGTCAAGTAAATGTCCTAAAGAGGCTACATACGAAATTACAGCTTCTTAGAGTGTAAAGCATAGAAATTACCTATTAAAATGATTTAACCACCGCTTCACAAATCAAACCGTTCTCGCAATATTTGGATCACCTGCTATGAATCAAATCATCGAAACACCAGCTCAATGAAATCATCAGAAATTAACAAGCGGTGGCAATCATATTCACAATATCAATTATTGAGAATGATCACCTGAGTGTACACAATTATTCAAATAACCTTGCTCATAACTCAGCTTGTTGGCCACGCACTTCGCAGTAGTTAATATGGTTGGATAAATCGAGAGCTTTCGAACGAATGGTCAACGAATTTTGTGGGATGAAAAACGACGAAGTACCATTTCCCTAGCAACGACTCGGTTGTAAGTGGAAATCATCAAAATATTTTCGTGAGCAATTTTCCGTGACGTTTTTTTAGTTTATGTGCCATAGCAAAGACATAAAATGTCAAAATAAAACTCAATGTAATTTACGTTTGTGAAAGCGCAGAATGAACCGATGAGTTGAAAACAATGAAATTGATGCGGGACCATCTACAACCTAAACCGTGCATTTGCTGACAATTTAATCAAAATCGGATGAAAACTGTAGAAATTAAGGTTATTACAAGTATTTCACGTTGGCGCAAGCGCAGTAGCTATTAATGATACAATCGTGTTGAAATTGATATGAGGTAGGGAGTCCCCTTGATAGGGAGTCATCCTCTTCCCACTATCGTCCAAATTTAAGCGAAATCGAACGACTAGAGTGTGATAAAATGGAGCATATCGGTATTTACGATTGCACATGCGCAGAATGAAGTATTCATTTGGCAACAACGAAAATGATAGGGGGCCATCTACAACCTAACCCGCGCACTCTCTGACAATTTCATCAACATCGTATGAAAGCAATGAAAATTAAGGTAGTTACAAGGATTTCACATAGGCGCATGCGCAGTAGATATTAATAATACAATCGTGTTGAAATTGATATGGGATGATCGAATAGTCATTCCTCAACTATCAACCAAATTTGAGTGAGATCGGACGTCTAGGGCGTAAGAAAATGAGGCTTTCATATATATATATATATATATATATAGGTATATATATATATATATATTTCCCCGGCATTCAGAAGCTAAATTCTATCCTCAGAGAACTTTTTCCGATTCTGGCGCAAAACCCGATTACCCGAGACATCTTCCCAGAGGTCCCTCTCCTGGCATATCGCAGACCTAAGAACTTAGGGAATATGTTAAAGCGGAACGAGGAACCTGCCCCTAGGGACCCTTCCCGAGGACTGGAACCATGTGGTAGACCCAGATGAAATTATGAGAGATTGCCACCCCCTGTACCACTTTCACGAGCCCAAATGCTTTTCAAGAGTATCCGGTCAGGGGGTCTGCACACTGTCAATCCCTTAATTGCATATATATGCTGGAATGCAAACATTGTCCTGCGTTTTATGTTGGCAAAGCGTCTCAAGTAAATTTGAGAATGAATAATCACCGCAGCGCAACACTCCATGGCGATGGTCAGTCAGTGGCCCAACATGCAAGATCCCACGAGTCGGAATTCAATCAGTGCTATCGACTTAAAGTGATAAATAAGTTACCAGATAAAGCGTCACCCGTCAAGCTTCACATCACTGAGCAGGCACATATATGGGTCTTGGGAGCACTGTATCCACCTGGCCTCAACCGATACAACACCTGACCATCGCCACATCAATTTTTAATTTTTTTTCTAATTTTTTTAAAATTTTTTGTCTAATTTTTTTTCATTTTTTCATTTCTATTTTTATTTTTATTTGTTTAATTTAATTTAATCCAGTGAGACTCCAACACCCTCCTAGTCACCAATAATGCTGGTACTGTGTTGCTTAGGAGCTAATTTCAAAGAAGCAATCCTGCAAGACTAGGAAAATATTAGTTGATTGACAACGAATAACGAAACGTCTCACAGTGAGTCTCACTTTTGTGAATTTATTATATGTAAAAATCTAAGTATATATATATATATATATATATATATATATATATATATATATATATATATATATATATATAAATATATATATATATGGTACTTTTCCGTTATACCCCGCCCCCTCCCCCCCCCAGTCAATTCGTTTTGAACACGCCCGCCCGCCCGATGTTTCTAGGCCTTCCTTCTTCCATTCCTTCTTACTTAGATTACATATTTACGTAGAATCGGTGACAATTTCAAGCTGTGAGAAGAAATTATATTAATAAAAAAAAAAAGAATTACCGTGTTTTCATAGGTTGCGATGTCGGTGAGGATTTGTTGAAACAAAGTGGCGTGGTTATGGTTTGGTTGCCTCCACAGGAATTGAATTAGCACAAATATATCAGAATGCTGTGTATAGGTTGGTGATCTGGATGCTCGCAAGCTCGCATCTCAAAATTACATAACATCAAGTTGTCAATCCCTTAGAATACAGATTAGTTGGACATGTAGGTCAGAATGATGTATATACTTTGGCGGTCTGGATGCTTGCAATCTCGCATCTCAAAAATTCATAACATAACATAATCTAAGTAAGAAGTAGTGCCTAGAAACATCGGGCGGGCGTGTTGAAGACAAATTGACGGTGGGGGGGGGGGGGGGGGGGTATAACGGAAAAGTACCATATATATATATGTGTGTATTTAATCCAGGAATCTATACTTTCAGAGGGCCTCAAACGGATTGCCATGGAGAAAAGTTGGAGAAATTTTTATTTTAAAATTTTTGGAGCCCTTGCAACATCTTTATTTTCTACAAACATTTGCTGAAACGCCAAAGAACGTGAAAACGCAGGGTTTTTAAGAAAATTGCTCAGAGAGAAAAACTTAGGCATGTGACAATGAGAAAAAGCCAAAAACATCTAACCTGTTTCATCCTGTCCTTCGAGGAGCCGCCCAATAAGAACGCCATTATTTGTTCAGATTCCCTCATTATTTTACAGACGATGTCCAACCCCCATTTATCCAAATATAAAAGTCATCTAGTGGTTGAAGCGGTGAACTTGATTGGGAAATATAGGGACAAAGGGATCGGAGTGCATTTCTTGTGGGTGAAGTCCCATGTAGGGTTGCTGTATAACGAGCGTGCGGATCAAGCAGCGAAGACTGCAGCTAGAGTATGGCTTTAAATGTTGGATTGCCAAAGGAAGAGTATTATGCCATCTCGAAACGATCGATTATGGAGTGCTGGCAGGAACAGTGTAAGACTGGACCAAAGGGTCAATTTTACAAACAAATGGACCGCAGAATGGATATTATACCATGGTATAGGATTTTCAACAAACCTAAATGTTTTATTAGACTATTTTGTCGACTAAGGGCAAACCATGCCATTTGTCCGGAATATTTACACCGTATCGGAAGAAGAGACGAACCAGAGTGTGACTGTAGACATCCTATCGGAAGTATAGAACACATTATTATGACATGCCCCATACATCAAATGGAAAGGGAAATAATGTTTAAGACTCTACACACACTAGTTGTTAACCCTTTTAACTACCAATTATTGTTAGTAATAAAAAATTATAATGTTTGGAAAGAAATGTATGATTTCCTTATAAAATCAAAAATTAGAATCTAAATACAAATTATCTATAAATAAATAAATTTCTATGTGGCTACAAAATAATATTTATTTGTCTATAAAATAAATATTTATATGTGTATTGCAACATATTATGTACTAATTTAGTATCATGTGCTACCCTAGAACTTACTGCGTGTAAATTGTGTATATATATTGAACAATTACTTCAATTACTCTATTATCCGTTACATATTACATAAAATGTTGATATTTATGCCTGAATGTCATAAAAACTGTGCAAAAAGAAAAAAAACCTGTTTCCCGGTTTCTAGATTGATATATTCGTCTATAAAATTATGAATGATTTCGTAATAACTTGCAGTGTTTTTCGATGAACTTCTGTACTATTTGTTGAATGGAAGTCTATCGTGATATCGGAAGACGGAGGTATTTCTCCTAAGGTTGGAGCCAGTCTGTCACTGTCTGCCAACTCCGCTTGTCACGCCGCCCACCTTGACTGATCTGTGGAAGGATTCCACATCATGAGACTCGTTTCTCGCCTCTGTTTTCTCTTTCCTGACGATTTTGTATCAATCAGGTTTCTTTCCTGAGCCACCTAGTTCTCACCACCAATCCCAACAACTTTCCTTACAACTTCCAATAAATGAAAATTCCACTAGGAAGAAACTATTTTCAATTCCGTACGAAATTCATAGGTTTACGTTTCAACATATTAAACATTCCAAATATTTGTTACGAAATGCTGTATTCTATTTTGGTTGATTATTTCCAATCGATAATGAACGTTGTGATCTATCATATAATAACATCTGCGGTCTCACTGGTATGTTGTTCGGGCATTACGAAATCAGGAGACAAGCAGGTCAAAAATTCGTCTATCGACTCTCCGTCTTTGAGACTTTGGTCGTTCGCAGCCTTACTATTTTTGTTAGATCGGATGCGATTCCAGATTGTTGAAATTTGAGTGGATTTGTTTAGAGTCCCACAGTAGGTTCTCCAGGATTCTCTTTTGGTTTTACGGATTACAGCTGTTGCTTCTTTCAAATTTGTCACCTTCACTAGTGATGCATTTTGTTTGAAATTGCGGAATGCGGCTTTTCTTTCCCTAATGGCCAATTCACAATCTGAATTCCACCAAGGGCTGTAGTATTTTCGGGAGAAATTATTGTTTTTAGGGATAGCTACCTCGCATGCCTCATTCACTAGGGTGGTTCAAAAAAAAAAAAAAAAAAAAAAAAAAAAAAAAAAAAAAAAGTTCTGGGATTTCTGGTCCCCATTGCTTTTTTGCTTCCTCGGTATGTCAGGATAACCCTCCTAAATTTTTAGCAAAAAATATTAATCCTAACCACTTTACCTGGGTCGATTTTGGCCAGTTATCGACCGCTATCGTAAACCAACCTCTAAATTGGTGCCGAGGTGATGATTTGAAGGACGGATTTAAATTTTTTTGGGTCAATTTATAGGTTTTAACATACGCTGAACACGATGAAATTATTTATTTTACGCTCCTACCACTAGTTAACCGGTAAACCGGCAGAGTGCGCTGCTTGAAGATATGTAAAAATCGAAAATTTCACCAAAAATGCTGTCGCCTAGTTAAGAATTGTACTAGAAACATGCTATTATGGTCGGATAATATGCTTTGGCATGTTCTGAACATGATTCCGTTTTTTACTATACTTTTCCGCCGATGATTGCTTCGTTTATCGGCCATAAACCTCAAATTAATTGTAGGGTAATAGACAAATTCACCCTAATTTCACCGGAAATTATGTCGCGTTGATAATTTAAGGTCCCAAAATACCTTGTGTCAATAAAATTTGGTATTTTCCAGGATACTCGGTACAAAGCCGTTGGTAATTTGGCAAGGACTTGAACCGGTATTGTACTTATTCGCTTAACGACTCGATACCATTGTACAAGCTTTCACACGTGACCGATACCGCTGACAATAGCTAACCCTACGCTCAAACGATCCAGTTACAGTTCAGACAATTCAGAGCTACGAATTTGACCCCGGAAAACCGATAGAAACTAAGGACTGTTAAAGAAAAATGGGAAAATGTAGCTATTTTCTCCATTTTGCCGCTATATTTGGCAAATAAGTAAAATGCCGGTTAAACTCCTTATCAAATTACCAACGGCTTTGTACCGAGTATCCTAGAAAATAACAAATTTTATCGACACAAGGTATTTCAGGACCTTAAATTATCAACGCGACATAATTTCCGGTGAAATTAGGGTGAATTTGTCTATTGCCCTACAATTAATTTGAGGTTTATGGCCGATAAACGAAGCAATCATCAGAACATGCCAAAGCATATTATCCGACCATAATAGCATGTTTCTAGCAATTCTTAACCAGGCGACAGCATTTTCGGTGAAATTTTCGATTTTTACATTTCTTCAAGCAGCGCACTCTGCTTGTTTACCGGATAACTAGCGGACGGAGCGTAAAATAAATAAGTTCATCGTGTTCAGCGCATGCGAAAACCCATAAATTGACCCAAAAAATTGAAATCCGTTCTTCAAATCATCACCTCGGCACCAATTAAGAGGTTGGTTCACGATAGCGGTCGATAACTGGCCAAAATCGACCCAGGTAAAGTGGTTAGGATTAACATTTTTTTGCTAAAAATTTAGGAGGGTCATCCTGACATACCCAGGAAGCAAAAAACAATGGGGACAAGAAATCCCAGAACTTTTTTTTTTTTTTTTAACCACCCTACTCATTCACTCTAGATACAAAGATCTCGTATGGTAAATGATCCTCCTCCTCTGGAAGTTAATGATCTAATAACATCAAGATAAATGTTACTATTTACTTAGAGAATGCGTTTAAAAATTTGTGATTCAGACTAAAAACATATTGGTAAGTAATGCATACATTACAGGGACGTCCCTATGAATGGATTGTATATAATTTTGGTGAGAATTAAAATAAGAGAAAAATAAAAAGAAAAAGTATAATGGTTTCCCGGAAGTCCCCCTCACACCATTTAACCCCTTCACCAACATCCGAGATATCATACGTAAGTAAGTAGTTACGTTTGTTAACACCGTTCTCAAAGATCATATTGTCATTTCTCGAAGGTCATATTGTTCTTTTTATTCATGTAGTTTTTAGCATCTAAATAGTTTTTTCCTCTCTCTCCTAAATATTAGGTATTCTTAGCAAGACTTCATTTATGTTTAAAGTGTAAGCAGCTGCAGCTCTTGCCTCGTCAACACGGGGCATAACCTATGACGAGCAATATTGTTCAAAATAGTGTTATTTATTTATTTTTTGTACATTTTTTTTTTTTTTTTAATGAATAAAGTCTCTCTCTCTCTCTCTGTTTGATGTTAATAAATCTGTCTCATAATTTAAGAAAGATTTCAAATCTGAATTGCTAACAAAGTATCAATTGTAGTTTAAGATTAGTTTTGTTTTCTCGTTTCTAATATGTCACAACAAGATAATATAGATCTCAACAATTAAGCTATTACTCTCTACTCATATCATTAAAATTGATCATTATAACCGTTGCTTACTACACTTTTCACAACAAGTAACTATACAAATGTTTAGAAGATAGACAATTCGTTTGAATTTATACCTTAATTTTTCTGGTATGATGTAAAGAGGACCTGAAGGTCCTAATTGTATCAGATTCATAAATAAATCAGTCAAACAGTCTCTCTCTCTCTCTCTCTCTTGTTCAGATGAATCCTAAACATTCGCCAGCTCCTTGGATTACAATTGAAATTCGGAATATGATCAGTGAACGTGACAAAGCTTATAAGATTTGGAAATCATCAAAATCAAACGAAAATAAAAACATATACAAAAAGATCAGAAATAAAGTCAAACAACAAATGCGAAATTCTAAAATTAGGTATTTTCAGCAATTGTTTGGAGTGAATATGCCCCCAAAAGATTTCTGGAAAATTGTAAGAAGTTTTGGGGTGACTAATAGTAAGCCTGAAGAAACCCCATCGCTGCCAATAGAACTGGATGAATTAAATAATTTCTTCTGTAGAGAAGTAAATACGACTAACACCGATGAAATTATTCATAAATACAAAATAATAGGTGATTCACGGTTACAAAAATTTAAAATGTGTACTATCACTGATGAAATAGTAAGGAAACATTTATTTGCCGTAAAATCCGATTCAGTAGGAGCAGATGGAATTCCAGTCAATATTCTCCAAATTTTAGCTGATGTAATTGTACCTGTTCTCTGTAACATATATCAATGTTCTATGACCAATGGTATATATCCTGAACTTTGGAAGAAAGCATTGGTAGTGCCCCTAAAGAAAGTAGACCAACCGAAGTACTGTGCTGATTTCAGAGGAATCAATCTGTTGTGCGCAGGAGGTAAAATTTTAGATAGGATTGTACATTATGAATTTAATCTATATATATGTGAAAATAATTTTCTAGATTCTAAACAATCGGGATATAGAGTAGGACACAGTACAGAAACTGCACTAGTAGGAGTATTAGACGATGTTCGTAAGGCAATGGATGAAAAAATGGTAACTGTTTTAACAATGATAGATTTCTCCCGAGCATACAATACGGTGAATCATAATATTCTTGTGGCAGTGTTGGAATCCTATGGAGTGATAGGTAAAGAACTAGATTGGTTTAGATCGTACCTATACAATCGAGAACAATGCACCAAAGGGCCAGATGGTTCGAAATCGAGTTGGCATACCAATGTTTCAGGTACTCCTCAAGGTTCTATTCTCTCGGCTACATTGTTTTCCCTTTTTATCAATTCGATTCCTAATGTTCTTACATATTGTGAACATATGAGTTATGCAGACGACTTTCAAATATATTTATCGTGTAAAATTAAAGACCTAGAAACATGCATTGAAAAAATTAATTACGATCTGGAACAAATTGTAGAGTGGTGCAACGTACATGGCATGCAGATCAATCCTCTTAAGAGCAAAGGTATGATTCTGGGGTACAGCAAACTTCTAATCAATATCGAGTATGATAGAATTCCGAAATTGGTAATTGAAGGGATAACTATCAATTATGAACGAGAGGTAAAGAACCTAGGAGTTTTTATTCAAGATACGCTGACGTGGAAATCTCAAATCACATCAATGAGTAATAGGATATTTAAAGGGATTTACCAACTAAGGAGGATGGCGATTGATTTTCCACAGTTCGTACGTCTGAATTTAGTGCAAACACTTTTGATGCCAGTGTTGGATTATGCAATTTTGGCATATTGCGATTTGAATGGAGAATTGACGAATAGGATACAGGTAGCACAAAATGCAGCCATTAGGTTTATTTTAAGGTTACCAATAGATGAACATATCACTCCTTACTACAAAAAACTGGGAATTTTGAAATTTAAGGAAAAGAAAAAACTAGCGTTGGCAGTGATGATGTTCAAGCTACTTAAATTTAAAACACCTACCTACCTATATAATAAAATAAATTTTATGTCCAATGTCCATGACAAGCCTACTAGACATGCAGATACCCTGATACAAGTTCCAAAGCATCGAACTACGATGTATAATAAAGCTTTTATTGTTCAAGGCATTAGAATCTTTAATGAAAATTCGAGTATTTTTAATTTAGAACAAACAGTGAATCAGTTTAAAAGTGAATATAAGAGAAAGTTATTGGAAACATATGACGAATTGTAAATGGGAGAAGAACAAGGAAACTGGAAAATTAAATTAAATCAATTGGTAATATAATAATTAGGTTGAGAAAGTGTAAATTTTGTAAATATTTATTATAGTAGAAGAAAATTGGGCAGTAATTTAAGAGCGATTATAGTGCAAAGGACAGCAACAAATGCAGAACTTTATTAACGAAAACTAAAGTATGAAGGCGATTATATAAGAAGTGTAATTTTGTATTTTATTATGTTAGATTTTGTTTTTTTTTTGTTTTTTAAATTAACAATATTCGAGGTATGTTAAACACTATGTTCGCCAGGGGAGATGGAAGAGAGGGCCTCATGGCCCTAATCTCTCCCTGGTTATGTAAATAAAACGATCAATCAATCAATCTCTCTCTCTCTCTCTCTCTCTCTCTCTCTCTCTCTCTCTCTCTCTCTCTCTCTCTCTCTCTCTCTCTCTCTCTCTCTCTCTCTCTCTCTCTCTCTCTCTCTCTCTCTCTCTCTCTCTCTCTCTCTCTCTCTCTCTCTCTCTCTCTCTCTCTCTCTCTCTCTCTCACCGTACGTCGTCGGCAGCAGAGCCGTCATTTCGAAACTTGAACCCTCGACCTTCCGACTCGTCAGGCGCGACCTTTTAGTTTGGAGGTTCGACGCCTGTTGATGGGAGAACAAAACCGCGGGCGGGACCAGATAGGATATGACCAATTTTGCGGCCCCCAAGTCATTCCGATCGCGTGCTTTCGGGGTCCCATCCTAGTAAAAAACAAAACAAAACTTCTGTTCAAAAATATTTAACTACTCCATACTCATTTTCAATTCAATTAAAGAACTAAAAATTTTTAGATTCCTTTGAAAGTGGTCATGTGAAAGGACGTGCCATGAGAGCTCTGCCAGAAAGGAATATTAGGTAGGTATCGCCTTTGGAAAGGTAAGAGAGACACTCCCTACTTTCCGTATATTATTACTTGTTATCCCTTCATCATGTACTTCCATAGAAAAAAATTGAAGTAGCTACTTAGTCAACTTTTTTTGTCCCTCAAATTTGCGTAACTGCAAACTCGCGTAATAACTGCATTTACAATGTCCGTCTTTCAACTCCCGTCTTTATGAACTCTAACTTTCAGAAGAATGAATTTCAAGGTTTTTTCCTTACTGCTGGTTTATAATTCATGCTGTACATTTCCTGGTTCAATATTCGAAAAACTTGTTGATAAGCAGTTGAAATTCGGTGACAGGGTAACAACCTACCTACTTATTTTACGAAACTACCTACGTAGTTTCGTTTGTTGGAGGAGCACCAACCTACCTTGTTTCCTTCAAATAACTACCAAATCTATCCTTTCAATCATTCAATAAAACAAGTAAAGCTGCCTCAGTTATAGTAATAAGAACATGTCTAAAACGCTGATGAAACTGCCAGGGCAATGGCTATGTAGTACCTACACCGCAGTACAGAGATCTGAGGAATTTTCAATTATTTTTTCTCCATTATTTTTCAGGTTATTTATTTCCAGTCTAAACAAATGAAGTTATTTAGTTTTCGGACACTGATTTGATATAATAGTTTGTCCCTAGTCCAAATAAAAACTCGTTCACTACTAGATCGGTATCGCTGTCTACGACCAATAATCGCGCTGGCAGGCTTTACTGCGACCATTTAATTGAATTGAAACTTTATATTACTACAATATTACTTTCGCAAAACAAAATTGTTGAAAAATGTCATTATAATAACGTATTAGGTTGACATACGACGGCAAACTTCTAGTGAAAGAAGCGCTTGCATACGAGTCTGCATCACATTGGGACATTTTATGTCTTTAGTTGCAGACTCTTATGTGTTGCAGACTCGTATGAAAGCTCTAAGAGCCACTCAGCTGATCCGGACCGTGAGCATCGTCAAGTAAATGTCCTAAAGAGGCTACATACGAAATTACAGCTTCCTAGAGTGTAAAGCATAGAAATTAGCTTTAAGAGCCACTCATCTGATCTGGACCCTGGGCATCGTCAAGTAAATGTCCTAAAGAGGCTACATACGAAATTACAGCTTCCTAGAGTGTAAAGCACAGAAATTAGCTTTAAGAGCCACTCATCTGATCCGGACCCTGGGCATCGTCAAATAATGTACTAATGAGGCTACATTCGAAATTACAGCTTCCTAGAGCGTAAAGCATAGAAATTACCTATAAAAATGATTTAACCACCGCTTCACAAATCAAAACGCTCTCGCAATATTCGGATCACCTGCTATGAATCAAATGATCTTAACACCAGCTCAATGAAATCATGAAATTAACAAGCGGTTGCAATCATGTTCACAATATCAATTATTGAGAATGATCACCTGATGTGTACACAACTATTCATATAACCATGCTCATGACTCAGCTTGTTGGCCACGCACTTCGCAGTAATTAACATAATATGGTTGGATAAATCGAGAGCTTTCGAACGAATGGTCAACGAATTTTGTGGGATGAAAAACGACGATTGTAAGCGGAAATCATCAGAATATTTTCGTGAGCAATTTTCGTCATTCAATTTCCGTGACATTTTTTTAGTTTATGTGCCATAGCAAAGACATAAAATGTCAAAATAGGTTGGTTGAGTTGCGATCTAGTAACATCTACCACGTCATGGTGGACCTTGGAAGAAACTCAAACCAACTACAGGCGTGACGTCTCGAGAATATGGGCGATATGTGTCTGATATATCAGAACAACATAACCTCCATCATCCCATTATTTAGTATTGATCACTTACAGACCAATGCAGACTTAGTCGGAGTACGTACTCACTTTGTTCCTAAATTAACATTAATCTGCCCGTCAATGGTATTCACTGAAACTGACAGCCAAGGAAGCTACTCTACCTTCTACTCCCGCCACTGATATAAACTATTAGGTTCGCTGACCTCAGGAACATACATTTCCAAATACGAATGGTTTTATAAACTTACAAAAACAATAGAAAAGGAAAAAAATCGTGTTAGCGAATATTCGCAGAAAATGAAGCTATAGCAATGGCTCCTCAAATTTAAAAATCGAAATTTTCGAAAATTTTCTTTGTTCAATGAAGAACTGAACAAATCGAAAAAGAATTTTCGAAAATTTTGATTTTGAAATTTGTGGAGCCATTATTATAGCTTCAATTTCTACGAATTATTAAGTAGACATGCTCCAGAAACGAGGAAGCTACTGGATGTCAGAAAACGATGTTATTCCAATTTGAACTGACAATAACAGTTAATTAATTTGCCTACTACATAATTAAGTAAGTATCGTTAAGAATACGAAAATCACGTTAAAAACGGTTAAAATCAAGTAAATAAGTCCAAATTTGACCTTTCCTGTTATCCGACCGCCAGCGCTCCTCCAGCGCTGCCAACAGATAGCATACGACCGCCAACCGTTATCTTTGTTATCTAGTCCTAACGTCATAACTTATTTATTTATTTATTGATATACCTACCGCAAATTGACTGGAAATACAAGAAAGCTCTCAACAGCCTCTTCTGTGTACGCAGGGCTGTAGGTAAGACCTGGGGACTGACTCCAAAAGTCATGCTATGGATTAACAGGGCCATCATACTGCCAAGATTATTATTCGGAGTGCTGGTTTGGTGGCCAGGGATAAGGGAGGATCTTCGATAAGCTTGACAGAGTTATCCACACACTGACTCATAATAGACAATCAAGTCATACCCTAATAGCACCAGCTACACTAGGGTTTATCCCAGAAATGAAAATGCTACATGACGAGTTTGGGAAAACTTACTTATGGAAGGATCCCACGACTTACGTCATAAGTGATAGAGAAAATTGGAACAGGATAGTCCCACAAACACAAAGGACTAGACAGTCGTGCTTTACAGACGGCTCTAGAGTTGAATCTGAGAGCACAACCAGAACAGGCGCTGGTATATACGTACCTGATTTGGGTATAGCTGAGTGCTGCACTCTGGATGCACACAACACTGTCTTCCAGAGTGAGCTGTATACCATTATCAGGTGTGTTGACTGCTTAATAGGGAATGATATGATAAACAGACAAATAGTCATGCATACAGACAGCCAGCCAGGCCTGCATCAAAGCACTGATGATCCGGTCACTACCTCAACAATGATAAAAGAGGCTAAAGATAAACTGACCAAGTTAGGCACCCAATTTGAATACAAAGTGTATGTCGATTGGGTGCCAGGTGACGAGGGACACATGGAAAATGAGGAGGTACCTAGATCGCCTTGCCAGGCTGGGGTCGTCTAGAAACTATTACGCCCCAGCTCTAGGCATAACGCGGAACGCGTGTAAGGCCAAGGCAAACACCTGGGCCATCAAAGATCTAAAATAGCTATGGAGAAAATAGGACAGCAGGTATATACAATCTAGAATGTGCATCTCTGGCTGTGATAAGAGTCGTTCAGATTGGATTAAATCATAGCCTAGAATACAAAATAGGAAAATAATTTGGGTTCTCACAGGGCATTTTAGCTTTAAGAGGACCCTTTTTATCATGTCCAAGGTACCATCTCCACACTGCAAATATGGAAACGGGGGGATACAGCTCAACGCTTTCTGTGTGATTGTGATAGATTCTGGAGACCTAGGCAAGAGGCCCTGGGACATCATACAATCGAAAGGGTCTCACTCAGAGACCTAGATTGGAAAAAGATTAAGAAATGTTTTGCGCTAAGCAACAAATTTAGGGAAATAGAGCAGCCGTAGAATCCCCAAATCAAAAGGGGCCCTTTTGGGGAAATATAAGCCATTAGACCTGGGATTTTAGCGAATTTTCTTAGAAAATAAAGCTATTGCAATGGCTCCAAAAATTTTAAAATAAAAATTTTCAAAAATTTTCTTCATCGAAATCTGTTTTGAGGCATTCTGAAATGATTCCTGGATTTTAACGCTTTTTTATATGTATATACATATATATATATATATATATATATATATATATATATATATATATATATCTATATATATATATATGTATGTGTCATTCCAGACGATAACTCTCGATAGAATTGAGATAAAAACTTCGTTCTTTCGCCAAAAAATCAAGCATTTCAAAAGACAATTGGAAACATCGATCGACCTTAAAGTTCCTCTGAAAACCCCTAAACAACTGGAAGACGAACTCGACTTATTCATCAATAACATACAACAAGCAGCCTGGTTATGTACCCCAATAAACCAAAACAGTAACTATGACACTAATTCGAAATCATATCCGTTAGAAGTAAGGGATCTCCTGTGCGCCAAACGTAAAGCCAGAAGGAAATGGAAGAATAACAGAACCCCTGAAAACAAAACTATACTCAATAGACTCGGTAACAAACTTAAATATCTTATTAGATCAATAGATAACCAATCAGTTGAACATTTTTTGAGTAACCTAACTGCAGAGAAAGACACCGAATACTCCCTCTACAAGGTAACCAAAAATATAAATAGACCTAAAGTTCATTCTCCTCCAATCAAAAAGGATGACGGGACATGGGCCAGAAGTAACCGAGAGAAAGCTCAACTTTTTGCAGATCATCTCTATGAAACTTCTCAACCTCTTCCAGTACAGTCACCTGAAGAAAACGCAACACTGATAGAAAAAACGGATGAGCTTGATATTCGGCCCGTTACGTTAAAAGAACTCAAAGACGAAATTAAGGGCAACATTAATCCTAAAAAGACCCCTGGCTATGACTTGATAACCGGTCGAATTGTGAAAGAGCTCCCTGAAAAGGCTATAACAAAACTACTTCATATCATCAACGCCACGTTCAGGTTACGACATGTACCTTCCCAGTGGAAAGTAGCGGAAGTCATAATGATCTCCAAACCAGGAAAATCACCAAATGAGAAGATGGGGTACCGACCCATATCCCTCCTCCCTGTCTTATCAAAACTGTTCGAAAAATTGTTGCTCAAACGGCTTAAACCAATTATTGAAGACAGAAAATTGATACCAGACCACCAATTCGGTTTCAGGCAACGCCACTCTACGCTAGATCAAGTTCATAGAATCACTAACATAATAGAAAAGGCTCTGGAAGGTAAAAAAATATGTGCCAGTATCTTTCTGGACGTGGCCCAGGCATTTGACAAGGTCTGGCACAAGGGACTTGAGTATAAACTGCACAGGGATCTCCCAAAACAGTTTTACTTACTCCTAAAATCCTACCTAGCGAACAGACACTTCAGGGTAAAGCAGGGTGACCAGTACTCTGCCTTGAAGCCTATAAAAGCAGGGGTACCGCAAGGCAGTGTCCTGGGCCCAGTACTTATCTGCTGTACACACGAGATCTTCCACAACAGGAAAATACAACTGTAGCTACTTTTGCAGATGATACTGCCATCCTCTCTGTTGGAGATGACGCTGAAACTGCAACTCGCAATCTACAGACGTCCACTAACAAGGTTGTCAATTGGACCAAGATGTGGAGAATGAAACTAAATGAATCAAAGTCAGTGCATATCAACTTTACTAATAGAAAAATCATAGCCCCAGAAGTTGAGATCAATTCCAATAAAATTCCATACTCTGACACTGTAAAATACTTAGGGATGCACCTTGACTCCAAACTTAACTGGAAATATCACATTGAAAAAAAGAATCAGGAACTAAAAATCAAGTTCAGAAAGACGTACTGGTTGATGGGAAGGAACTCCCATCTCTCACTACACAATAAATTACTCATATATAAACAGATACTGCGCCCTATCTGGACCTATGGGATTCAGCTTTGGGGTTGTGCGAAAAAATCAAATATTAAAACAATCCAAACCCGACAAAATATAATACTGAGAAGTATAGTTCAGGCCCCCTGGTTCATGCGGAATGATGATATTCATCGAGACTTGAGGGTAGAAACGGTCACCGAAATTATCGCCAAATATGCAAGGAAGCACGAACATCGCCTCCACAAACACGAGAACCTGGAGATGCTCAACGTTTTAAACAACGAAGGAGAACTTCGGCGACTCAAGAGAAATAAACCTCTGGACCTAATTGTGCTGTGCAAGTAGTGCAAGTGTAATCCAGTGTTTTTTAACTGTACTTGATACAAGTATGGGCCAGGTTTTGCTGTAAACCTCCCCCCTTAGTGAGCTTAACATGAAATGAAATATTGCTAGATGAAATGTACTATGTTTCAGTTGCAATAAATAAATCACGAAAAAAAAAAAAAAAAAATTTCAAAAGAAAGGATGAGTTCGTTGGACAACACTTTTTGAGCACATTAAATTGGTCAAATTTTAAAAAATGTACTTAGAAAATCACTAAAAAAGGCAAAAAACCGCTAAAAATTAACAAATTTCTATTTTTTAGCAGAATGCTACTCGAAAAAAATTAATCGAACATGAACTAGGACATTTAAAAATTTAAGCACAAAATTGTACTGAAAAATGTACCTAAATTTCATTAAAATAAGCTAAAAATCGATAGGAACACTTGAAAAAATTGTAAAAATCCACAAAATCGTTTGTTCATTGGAATATTACTGAAAAAAAGTTAGTTTGCTATAAAATGTATAATAAAATTTTTATTTTTCCCCAAAGTGCTCAAATTTCAACAGAATTTAACATAAATGTAATACGACCATTTATGAAAATTCGCTCATACGATCATGCTGCATGACTGGAACTTTTTGTCTATGGGAGCCCTATGCAGTCAGTCAGTCAGATATACCTACATGGCAGGTTAGAACAAAGGTCGTAGCTGACCCTCATAGTATTGACAACTTAAATAACATAGTTTATTAAACACAGACGGCATGATCTTATTCAAAACATAGTCTACAACAATAGGTAAATTATTTGGTTCAGCCGTTTTTGGCACTCAGTTGTTTTCACTTGTGCTTGTGCGTCTTCTTTTGAAAATTAATTTTATGTGCAGGCAGAAAACTAGAAGCCAGCAACGGGACCGATTCGAAACAATAATGCAGGACATAATTAGTAGCGTTTTGGCTACCTGGTGAGTTTTGGTTAGTTTGTTATATTTCATTTTGGTACCTACTAGTTACTCATTTTGGGTTCGATTTAAATGTTTTAATACATACACGGTGCCGGTTACATTCATGCTTCACATTCATTGCTACACCCCAATCACCGGCGGGTAGGGGAAAAAAAATCTCAATCAATTTAAACTGCAACTTCAATTTTTAAAATCCACAAACTGAATCAATAATTGATTGTTTTCTCAAAATATTGTTTTCCTCTGATGAATTTGTGTAGGGAAGATATGTAAACCTTATTCATTGAGATTCATTCTATAACATTCTGTTAAGATTTCGGGTTGTTGGGAAAATACACATTTAAAATTCCCATACATCGCACTTTTTCAGCAGGTCCGACGAAAAATATGGAAAAAAGTCCAGTCATGCAGCATGACCCCATGAGCGAATTTTTGAAGAAATCTTCGATATTTCAGTCGCTATTGATCGTGTTGAGAAATTTTAGTTTATGATTTTGATAGACAAACATGGAATCAAATTATTAACACATGCACAGAGTAAACTCATCAGTTGTGATTACATTTATTTATTTATTTTTTTTTTAAAGCACCTACTACCTACGTTTTAAACAGCATGGTTCTAGGATTGGTTATACAGGGATACTTCCATAAGAGTAGTTCAATCTGAATTTGGACAATGTTTCATGCAAATATTACCGATTTTTACAACTAGCGAACGGCATTATTTCGATTTTTGACTGATTTTTCAACTTTGAAATTTTTGAAAACTTGATACATATTCTTATAGGAAATTTTACGCTGATTCCGAGTATACCACATGTTAGTATGCTGAAAAAATTATTTCGCACAACAAATCGCAAAAAACAGGCTATTTTGACATTTTTGACTACATTTTTGAAAATTTCAACCCACAGACAGGGCTCTGGTAGTTTGTAGACTGGGGAAGAGTCGCTATTACAGTATTAAAAAAAAGAAAAGGTTTTTCGGGAAACATATAGTGTCTTTCCAGCTTTTGAGTTCGCATACTTGGTTTTGACATTCCCATACCATATCACATTCTATACGAAATAAAACAACCATTTTCTATTGCAACCAATAAATTAAAATCATGTATCATGTTTTCTCCCGTCTTAATGTTGCTAAATAGCAAATTTCAGCTTCCTCCGTCTATTTGGAGGGAAATGAGTTCACGAGCTCACTTAGCTTATCAGGGTGGGTGCTATTTGGCCATCGTACGCAGCAGGCCTAAAGAAGTTCAATACCAAAGTTCAGTTTGTTTGTTGTTGTCTGGTAGGGTTACCAGATCTACTTTAATTTAAAGTATCCTACTTTATTTTTGTTCAATATACTGTATACTTTATAAAAATTTTAAAGTAGACCAAAATACTTTATATTTGAAACGAAGAAAGTTCAGCCCCCGCACCTACTTACTAGTCAAGGACAAGGTCTAATTTACTTTTTTGTCAAGTATAAAGATTTCTTTCAAATTGTCAATTTTCAAAGTTTTTCTGAATTTTCAATTTCCACAGCTCTTTTCCGAATTTTTAAATATTTTATAGGTACAGTGTTTCAGAGAAAGAGGGACTGAATGAATGTAACTTTTCGAGTTCCTAAAAAGTTCCTAAGTCCTTATGTGCCCAATAGATGCACGACATATTTTTTTAGTGAGAACGAGATTGAAAATGATGTTCCTAATTACATCTATGTATGTAACACAACCTTACTGAAATATGGTTTAGTTAAGATTGAAATGTCTAGTAATGTTTTCTTCGGAATAAAAATTTAGTGACCTACGTACAGTAAAAAATGAACCCATAAAAACAAGTTTTTAATGTAACTCTTTCTTTTTCTCATGTTCTCAGTTAATTTTATTGTTGTTTCAATATTTGGTAGTTTCTTGGCAACAGTAAATTGAAACAAAATCACATTGATAATAACTTAAATTAAATGACAAGGAAAAACATTTAATATTTTATTGACCCTGGATTCGTTGTCATTTTATGCAGACTTTCAATAGTATCCTTCTCCTCCTCCCCCCTCATCCTCCTCCTCCTCCTCCTCCTCCCTCCTCCTCCTCCCTCCTCCCTCCTCCTCCTCCTCCTCCTCCTCCTCCTCCTCCTCCTCCCTTCTCATCCTCCTCCTCCCTCACTCCTCCTCCTCCCTCACTCCTCCTCCTCCCTAACTCCTCCTCCTCCTCCTCCCTCACTCCTCCTCCCTCACTCCTCCTCCCTACAATACACAACACGTGTAAGGTGTCCCATATTAAATTTCAAATTTTCGAAAATTTATAGTATAACTAACTTTTTCTTCGCGAAAATTTGATAGATTAAAATGTACGCCAGCGTGAACTCGTGTGCAAAATTTCAGATCGATTGGATATCGGGAAGTGGGTTAAAAATCGATCTGAAATTTTGTCTCAAGCAAGCAAGCAAGAAGAGAATCGAAGTTAAAAGAAAGAGTTAAAAAATACTACTATCCATGGTTCTTTTTTAATTCCTTCAACCGAACTTTCTTATTCTCAGTAATCTGACACATTCAAGCACTTGTGTGCAGATGCTGAATGAAAAATACCTTAGTATGTAAGTTGAGAACGTTGACTTTAATGTATACTTTAACTTTCATTGAAATACTTTACTTTTAGCGAATTTTTGAAGAAAATTAAGCTATTGCTCTCGCCTCAAAATTTGTAGAATGTGAATTTTTGAAAAACATTTATGCAGAAATCCGTTTCAGGCTATTCTGAATCATATTCTGCAGTTTAACGCATTTTTTTATGTATGTATGTATGTATATATGTATATATGTATATATGTATGTATGTATGTATGTATGTATGTATGTATGTGTCATTCCAGACGATAACTGTCCGTAGAATTGTGCTAGAAACTTCAAATAAATTTTAAAATGTTAAGGACACAAAACGAAAGTTCAAGTTCGTTGGCCAGCATGATCGGATTACATCTAAGCTACGTTTCCATTCCTACAAGTCGCGGGGACTTGTGCCGGGCACATGTCCCCGGCACATGTAGCACGGTTTTGTTTTACTGTTTCCATTTCCTTGAGACATGTCCCTGAGATGTTGGGTAAAAAGCCATATCCCAATATTTCATTAATATGTTACTATTAAACCATGCTATTAAATTAACTGAGACGGATATCGATTTGAAGAATATTTGATAAAGAAACAAACAGATAAAGCCAAGTAAGAAATTATCAAATGGGGGAGGAAATATTTAACCTGAAAAGTGAAGTCTGTTTCATACAGATTTTGTTTTTTTGATTTTTTTAACTCTTTCGACCCCCAAATAAAAATATTTTTAAATATATGTTATATAAGCAATTTTGACAAAATTAATCCGATAGGTTTCGAATAAAAATTTTAAGCTGGAATAGTTCGTTAATTTAAGGGATGTTTTTTAATGCATCACATATGTAAGTTTCATAGGTTACAAACTTGAGTATCAAAACTTCATTCCTTAAGTTATCAGTGTCCAAATGCGTAAAAAAGCTAATCATTGGACTTTATAATAAACCATGGATTTTATACTATTATTTTATACCTCCACGGTTAATAGCGGTTACTTTGTTTACATTGATAAGAGGGTTGGCCATGTACGTCCTGGAGTTCAGTTGAAATTGGCTTCAAGAAAATCAACTATCGCTCCCTCCACTCCCTTCCTAGCTCCATGGTCAGAAGGATGTAAACAGTGGTCTGCGCATTCGCAAGTCCCGGGCACAAGTCGGAGGCCGTTTCCATTCTCCGGGCACAAGTCGCGGGCACATGTTTTGTCGCGCAGTCGGCTGCAACATTTTTGTCAAGGGCACTTGTGACGCGACGTGTGCCAGACCGTTTCCATTCTGCAACTTGTGCCGGGCACATGTGCCCGGCACAAGTTGCAGAGAGTTTTGTTGTAATGGAAACGGGGTTAAAATTTTCAAAAATGTAGTCAAAAATTTCAAAATAGCCTGTTTTTTGCGATTTGTTGTGCGAAATTATTTTTTCAGCAGACTAACATGTGGTATATTCGGAATCAGCATAAAATTTCCTATAAGAATAGGTATGTATCAAGTTTTCAAAAATTTCTAAGTTGAAAAATCAGTCAAAAATCGAAATAATGTAAAAATCGGTAATATTTGCATGAAACATTGTCCAAATTCAGATTGAACTACTCTTATGGAAGTATCCCTGTATAACCAATTTTATACCAATTTTAACCAACTTTATGTCAAAATTTGATGATGTTATGATAGGATACTGTTAAGATTTCAACTGCCTTCAATACTGACCACATTGGACATCGAAATCTATGAATATTTACCTACATTTGTCTTTAAATCTACAAAGTATGTTTGTCTATCAAAATCATAAACTAAAATTTCTCTACACGATCAATAGCGACTGAAATGTCGAAGATTCCTCCAAAAATTCGCTCATGGGGTCATGCTGCATGACTGGGAGGGGCGGTAGTGCCCTAACAGGAGCGGTAGTGTCCTGACAGGGCTCTGTTAGTTTGTTGACTGGGGAAGAGTCGGTATTACCGTTAAAAACATAAAATAAAATAAAACTTAACATTTTCTCAATCAATTTAAACTCCAACTTCAATTTTAAAAATCCACAAACTGAATTAATAATTGATTGTGTCTTCAAAATTGATATATTCCTCTGATTAATTTGTGTAGGGAAGATATATGTAAACATTTATTGAAATTCATATTATAACTTTCTGTTGAGCCTTCGGGTCGTTGGGAAAATACACATTTAAAATTCCCATACATCGCACTTTTTCAACAGGTCCGACGAAAAAAAATAATAAAAGAACTGGGGGACTGGGGCACGAAGGGGATTATGACAGGGAGGCCTGACGTCGGCAGCGCGGGGAGGGGCGGTAGTGCCCTAACAGGAGCGGTAGTGTCCTGACAGGGTTCGGGTAGTTTGTAGACTGACGAGGCGTGGAGGGGGGGGGGGGAGGGCTATCGTAGACGGGAGTGATTCAGTGAATGAACAAAACCCGCCCCCGAGGGCGGTGGGGGCGGCCGGGAGGCGGGGGCGCCATATAAAGTACAGAAGGCGCCGCGCCGCTTTCCAGTTCCCGCGCGGTGACCCTTCCGTCGCGTTCGGTGAAATAAAATTCGATTCAATTTCGAAATAACAATTTCATTTTTCGCGATGACGATTTTTGCAATTTAATGAGCGAAAAAATTCGAATAAAAAACGGGATATTTTTCGAAAACAAAAAAATTTTAGAACAGTTTTTGAACGGGACTGTTGAGTGATTTTGATACGAACTAGTCCAGAAAGAATGTAAGTATTCAAAAATCTCTAACAAAATTATTAATTAGATTTAGCATTCGATAATTAAGTTCAATAATTCAAAAACAAGGATAAAATAATATAAATTAATAATAAGAAATATTAATTAAAAAAATAAACATACATACCTACTTAAAAACACAAATTCATACAAATAAAAAAAAGTAAAAAAAAAAAATAAATAAAAAAAAAAAAAAAAAAATCAAACACAAAATACATTTTCCAATATACTTCTTCGAACCAGCGAATTGATAAATTGTCATATATTTAACCATATATGGGAAATTTGAACTTTTTTCAGGGACAGAAGAATTTTTGAACAGGTTTTGAACAGGACTGTGGAGTGATTTTGATACGAACTAGTCCAGAAAGAATGTAAATATCCAAAAACCTCGAACAAAATTAATTCGATTCAGCAGTCGATAATTAAATTCAACAATTCAAAAACAATCGCAAAATAATATAAATTAATAATAAGAAATATTAATTGAAAAAATAAACATACGTACTTGAAAACACAAACTCATACAAAGAAAAAACATATTCAAACCCGCAAAATACTTTTTCTTGTATACTCCTTCGATCTAGCGAATTGATAAATTGTCATTTATTTAACTATATATGGGAAATTTGAGTCTTTGACACCCTTTGGGGTTTGACACATTAAGAGGCATTTTGACTTTGACAAGCAATTAAGTTATGTTTTTTCGTTTGTTCAAACTTGAATTTTACATCTACAGCTGCAACAGGATGTCCTCAAGCTTGTCAGTACTGGAAAAATCACTAATTCAAGCCAAAAAACATCATAAATTCGTTTTTTTTAATCAAATTTTTGACCCAGTATTTGACAGCCAAATTTTTGGTTGCAGCTGTGATTGACACAACAGTTTTTCTGCAATAAATGATTCCGTGTATCAACAAAACATTTATTTCAACATTTTATTAATGAATGGAGCATTCGAATTTAGTTTTATTAATCTAAATATAAAATTAATATAGTATTCATGAAGACTAAGTTGAAAATATCACAAAATAAGTAAGTACAAGAGTTTCTCAATACCATAAGTACAGTACGTTTCTAATGGCAAACTAGCAGCTTCTTAGTTGCTATGTATTTATATAAATATGAAAAATAAAGAACGAATGCAAGAACGAATAGAGATCAGTATTGACAGCACTGTCAATCACTGAGGGTAGCATCAGTTTGGGGACTAGTAATTGACATTTTCATTTTCATGTGTTATCTTTATTCCAAAAAAATGATAACATGAATGCAACATACACAAAAAATTGATTAAGAAAAAAAATCGGTGTGCGTCGGACCACACGGTGGAAGTTATACTTCTGTGGCCATAATTTATAATTAATAAATAAATTATGAATAATAATTTATAAATTATAAATTTATAATTTATAATAATTATAAATTTATAAATTTATAATAATTTATAATAAATTTATAATTATAATATTTATAAATTTATAATAATAATCCATAAATTTATTATAATTTATTAATTATAATTTATATATTATGAATCGATAGTTCTTAAAAATTTGTTCTTAAAAATTATAAATTTATAATTTATAATAATTATAAATTTATAAATTTATAATAATTTATAATAAATTTATAATTATAATATTTATAAATTTATAATAATAATCTATAAATTTATTATAATTTATTAATTATAATTTATATATTATGAATCGATAGTTCTTAAAAATTTGTTCTTACTTTTCTTACTTTTCAGCGTGACGCGGTTTCTCGACCAACATCCCATCCCAAAGGGTCTAACTCCTCCTCCTCCTCCTCCTCCTCCTCCCTCACTCCTCCTCCTCCGCCTCCCTCCTCCTCCTCCTCCCTCCTCCTCCTCCTCCTCCCCTCCTCCTCCTCCCTCCTCCTCCTCCTCCTCCCTCCTCCTCCTCGATTGATCGATAGTTCTTAAAAATTTGTTCTTACTTTTCTTACTTTTCTTACTTTTCAGCGTGACGCGGTTTCTCGACCAACATCCCATCCCAAAGGGTCTAACTCCTCCTCCTCCTCCTCCTCCTCCTCCTCCCTCACTCCTCCTCCTCCGCCTCCCTCCTCCTCCTCCTCCCTCCTCCTCCTCCTCCTCCTCCTCCCTCCTCCTCCTCCCTCCTCCTCCTCCTCCTCCTCGATTGATCGATAGTTCTTAAAAATTTGTTCTTACTTTTCTTACTTTTCTTACTTTTCAGCGTGACGCGGTTTCTCGACCAACATCCCATCCCAAAGGGTCTAACTCCTCCTCCTCCTCCTCCTCCCTCACTCCTCCTCCTCCGCCTCCCTCCTCCTCCTCCTCCCTCCTCCTCCTCCTCCTCCTCCTCCTCCTCCTCGATTAATCGATAGTTCTTAAAAATTTGTTCTTAAATCCGATAGTTCTTAAAATTCAGCGTGACGCGGTTTCTCGACCAACATCCCATCCCAAAGTGTCTAACGGGCGCAAAGAAGTATAACTTCAAAAACCATGGGGACAATGGAATTTGAAAATGTGGAGGGCATGGTGAAGCAAAATAGAACACTTACTCCCTTAGCAAAATCACAAGAAACAGCACCAAAGAAAAATCACTACGAGGTTCTGTTGGGTAAACTTCTCCAGATTTTACAAAAACCTGCCTGAAACCTTTGACCGCCTCGTACTTCACTGAGAAGGTATTTTATCTCAAAATTCAAATGGATCTGTAAAACACTTGTATGACTTATTATTTAAACTTTTTGATGAGATGTCAATCACTGATCACCTCCACCCTACTTGAAAACCCAAATTCAAACAAATAAAAAACATATTCAAACACCCAAAATACATTTTCTTATATACTTCTTCGATCTAGCGAATTGATAAATTGTCATTTATTTAACCATAAATGGGAAATTTGAGACTTATGCGAAATTATCTTGAACATAGAGCTATGTTTTTAGGTATCTATGTACAAATATATACAAAATAAATAATAAATAAATAAATAAAAATAGGGATAATAATTTTGGATTCAGCAGACCGAAAAGTTCCAGAATAGTACTCTTTGTTTGCCGCCCTTTCATGACATTGCCACCCTGCATTTGTTGGGATATTTCGTTGTTTCAGGGAATCGTTTTGAAGAAAATTAATTCTATAAATCCAAAATGAATGTCCACAAAATTTAAAAATTCAACATTCAAAGGTGTTTTGAAGCATTCTAAGTGATTTCTGGATTTCAAAACAAATATATATTACTAGCCGCTCCGGCTCGCTACGCTCGCCTCCACGTCCACCCCCCCGTCCCGGACCCCCCATTAAATTGCTCGCTTCGCTCGCAAAATGTGGCATGTAGGGAATGTTGCTCGCAAACGGTAGATCCCAAAGGGTAGGTTTAACGTGTGTAGGGGATGTTGCTCGCTTCGCTCGCAAACGGTAGATCTCTAAGAGTAGGTTTAAAGTCTGAAGAGGAAGCTGCTCGCTTCGCTCGCTTGAGGAAGTTATACTGCCCACCCAACTTGGCAGACGTTTTTTTCTGTTGGAAATTCTTACAAACAAATTAAATCTTATAAAACTACGTGGAACCACGAAAAGTTTATTAGGGAATGTTGCTCGCTTCGCTCGCAAGGTATTGCTGCATATTTGTAGGAAAAAATCCGAATTTATTCTGTTGACATGGCTCTCGCTTCGCTCGCAAGGTATACCTGTATACCCTTCAAGACGTAAGTGCGTAGGCCTAGCTCGCAACCTATGTGTACCTGCTCGCAACCCGTTCCCGTCAGGTGCAAGCCCCGCCTCATCGAACCCCTTGACGTCTTCTTAGAGCCTTCTCGCGTCCACGGCACATATTAATTTCATGTTAAACGCTTCCCTCGCTTCCGCTCGCATTTTGACCGACTTCACGTCACTTTTTTCGATATCCGATTTCGGATACAGATTCGGCGGGATCAAAGCTGTATTTCGCCCGCGAAAACCGTTCCGAAAAACGTACCTTTACGGGGTATATTTTAATGGTAAAAAACGTAGTTTTTTGTCGGACTTTTCGAGAAAACACGGTCCGTACTCTCGCATTTTTTTGACGCATTTCCCGATACTTTTTTCGCGATCCGATCGCGCCGTCGTCTTCCTCGTTCAAAAACCTACGAAATCGGTATTTTTCCGGAATTTTCGACGGTCGTTTAGAGGGGTAGAGGAAGCGGGGAAGTCCAAAAAGCGCACATTAATTCTTACTTCGACCCCCCTCCCGCCCTACGGCCCATGGTTCGGCTGGGATTAGACAATTTTAAATTCGCTTATACACCCTATCGGAAAATCCCAAGAAGATCCCCCACTCTTCAGGGTAAACTCCACTCCATCCACCATCCGAGTTTCGATAAAACCCGATGTATGGAATTGAGAAGAAACAAATTTAGATGAAAGAAAAAATAAGAAAACGTGAAAGTGTGATTCTTAACCAACTCAGCCGTTTGGCCGTGCATAGACACGACAAACAGACAAACAGACAAACAGACAAACAGACAAACGGAGTTTCATTCTTATAAAATAGTATAGAAAAATAGTATAGATATACATCTGGTGATGTTTCTCAGTTATTTGTAAAAATTGGTTGTTAGAATGTTTGGCTATATGCCCTCCAATATTTATGAATATCATACAGGTAATATGCTCGCATAGATTGCCGGAGCCTTTCTTTAAAAGTAGTCTTACTGCCAACTCCAAGTAGCCACTCCCAATAGAAAATTAATTAAATACAATTAAACGTCTTGTTAGAAACGATCAGTAAAAAAATACGTTCCGAGTACAAATGATGCCAAGCCACGAAGGGCATAATATCAACCAACTTGGGCGAAGCCAATAGTCTGAATCTCTCTTTCTTTGGGACGCTCCTTCAACGGGTTTGGTCGACTTTCGCCTATTGCACGATTGTACCTTCTGGTAAAAGTGTGGTGTTGGATTTACACATCTCAACGGGACTGAAAATATATTCTTAATGTTGAATAATAATATGTTTCATTTATATACTATAAGGGGATGTGAACCCTTTAATGTACAGTGGATTAAGACATCAGAAAGATAAGAAACAGTGTTCCATACTTCGTACTGGTCTCGTATTAATAGTTGCCATTCGTTTATATTCAGCTCCAAGCACGAAAACATAGATACATTAAAATCGTTGCTAGCATAGATTAGAAGTAGAGGACAGAGTGAAAAGTTTCAGCGCAATATCTCAATATCCCTGGTGTCTATTTGTGTAACGACAAAGGACTTTTGCACCAGAAGGACTGAGGCAGTTCCTGATACCCTATCGGTTGTCTTTGCATCATCAAATAGGTAGAGATCGCTTCAATATTAAACTGATTACGAAAATTTTTTGGATAGTCATTAGTCAGCGATTCCAAATATGCAGTAATGTTTTCATTGTCAATTATATGATACCCCAGCTGTCAAGAAACAAATCGCAAACTGGTGGGCACGAAATTAGACGTTTTCTCAGCTCACCGCTTAATTTTTACGTAGTGTATCAAGTTTTCGAAAAAGTCTCACGGACCACTTGTGGGTAGGTAGCGGACCACTGGTTAAGAACCTCTGCTTTAAATAGTCTAACTAAAGCAGAGACGCTTTTCTCTGCTTTTGGGGAACTACATATGAGCAACCTACACGCGAAATCCCCTGGCTAACGCTAATTGCTCACAATTAAAAGCACGCTGAGCGTATGGTTCTTGAACTTATTTCTGGCGAGTCCTCAAAGAGTTCTTCCGTTGGAAACACCCACCTATCCACATCAGGCCCACAGACACCTGCTCAGTGAAGTAGTTCTTGATGTTGTGTGCGGGAAATGAGTGGGATGATCTATCCATCCACCATTTCCTGAAGGATTGCCCAGCCTTTATGGACCTCCAGGTTCAGCTTGGGGTGATTTTCTATCTGGACCAGATAAATTTCAGTCCCTGTTGTGGTCCCTTAGATCCACTGAGCTTCACTACAAACTGAGACATCAGGAGTCTTATATTTATTATTGTATGTTTCATTAGATTTTGGATGTACTCGCCTAAGACCACGAAACACAATAAACTAGATCAATCGAATGAGTCCATCCGGATCGCTGTA
Organism: Adelphocoris suturalis; assembly: GCA_030762985.1. Taxonomy (NCBI): domain Eukaryota; kingdom Metazoa; phylum Arthropoda; class Insecta; order Hemiptera; family Miridae; genus Adelphocoris; species Adelphocoris suturalis. The sequence goes on along the minus strand of CM061042.1, from coordinate 7,300,457 downwards.
TCAATCCGCTTCATTTCCCTAATGCCAAGGCGTTTGACAGAAAGGGGGGGAGGGGGGGAAACGTCAAAATTGAGTGCACTCGTAAATGAGAACTTGTTTTCAACACAGTAAAAATCGCCTTATAAACTACGACGATCGTATCAGCAGATGTAATCAAACTCCTCTCAAGAAAATCGGACTTAGAAGCTTTCGTCTTACACCAAGCGAGACGATAGTCTTTCAAATTCCCTTGTATTACGCTTTATATACCCCAGCATTTTCATAGCTCCGCTTGATGTTGCCGAAATATGGCTTGAGAAGGGAAGTTGGTTATCCAAATGCACTCCAAGATCCCGAACATAAGAAACTCTTGTCTTCATCGACTGATATCCAACCAGTAGACTTTACACGTACAAAAGATGCCAAGCCATAAACAAATAATGCCATTATAAAACAATAATTTTACTAAAGAAAGTTTTTCTACTTATAGAAGACTAGAGGCCTGTTAGAGCTTGGAAAGTTACATTATAGAAACGATACAAGTCCTACCTATTTGCTGCGTTATGTGACCTGATGCAAAGCTAAGCCGATGTTATTAAAAGATTAAAAAAGAGGAAATACCGATCAAAATGTAAGTAATGTAATAAAATAAATATCACCAGTTGAGGTGGTCCTCGCCACTATGAGGCTAAACAAAAAGTTGAATCGAGGAATTCAGAATTAGGTCATGGTGTAATTCTATCTCGAGTCTTCTTCGTTTCTTTGTAAGCGTGTGAATCTGTCTAACACTGAAATCGGTTCGCGAAGTTCCTCACAATTTCATAGATCGTTCAGAAATAACTCTCCTAGATATTAGTAACTACACTATGTTTCTTACTTACCGTGGCAACTGTTGTTACTGCCACAGCCTAATAAACTCTTAATGTCCCAGAGAGTCTCCCTATCAAATTTCAACTACCTACAGTGAACAGGAAAGGATTTAGCTCACTCAGCTGATCAGAAAAGACCCCATCACTTCACTCGTCTCTTAATGTCGCAGAGAGTCTCCCTATCAAATTTCAACTTCCTACAGTGAACAGGAAAGGATTTAGCTCACTCAGCTGATCAGAAAAGACCCCATCACTACGTTTCTTACTTACCGACACTTTTGCAACAAACTTGGGGCCGTGCTGATTCGGAATTATATATAAAGACCGTTCGGAATTATATATAAAGTCCTCTAAGTTCTTCAGTTTCAATTTCTTCGTTCAGAAATAACTCTCCTAGATGTTAGTGACTACACTACGTTTCTTACTTACCGTGAATTGATGGCAACTGTTGTTACCGCCACTGCCTAATAAACAACTCTCGTTGATAAGGACCGCCTAGAACACGATCAACGAGGGTATAGAGACGAACGGCGACACTTTTGCAGCAAACTTGGGGCCGTGCTGATTCGAAAGAGCAGTCTAACACTAAAATCGGACCAAGAAGTTCTTCACAATTTCATAGACCGTTCGGAATTATATATAAAAGAAGAAGATAGGGACATCAAATACCATTGCAGTTATAATATTTAAGGTATGTATAGATTATGTAGATGCATATTGCGATGTTATGACAGCGTGCTATGTTTGAAATTACGGGCAAATCGCCTAGACCTTAACCAACAGCACGGGCCAAGCCTACCGTTGGAAAAGTAAGCTAGGCGAGTAGCCTAGTTCTACTTTTGTACTATCATCATATTTATGTATGTGTCTCTATTAAAAAAAAAAAAAAAAAAAAAATATTGCACATGAGCCCGACCCTCCGCCGAAAGGCAACACGCACCTCAGACAATGCCTAAGGTGGGACGGCACTCTGAATAGAACTAGAATAGAATAGGATAATCTTAATTGTACTTAAGACAATCAGTCCCTCATAGTGTACAGATAACGACATGGTTCATAATCAAATTCATCAACATAAAGCAACTGTAACATATTATGTGTAGTTACAACAGCAAAACAAAGTATATAAACAGGCGATTTAAAAATAAAATCTCGCCAAACTGAAAGCAGGTAATAAAACCGAATGTAAATTATTATTTAAAAAATAAAACGAAACAAATTAATGAAAAACTAAGAGGGGTAAAAAAAAAACTTAAGTAAAAGGGGATCTGGTTTGACAAAAAGTTTCATATTACGTTTTCATGTATTTGAGAACTGCGCTCCTGAATCAGCTGAGAAGAGAGATGGATCTAATCTTGACACGGAGGTTATTTCATAGCCTCACGCCCACGACCAAAAATGATTGGATAAAAGACCTGCATGTGTTGGTATCTTTGGTGCAGCACACGATCTTTGGGACAATACCCGGGTAAAAAGCTCTCGTAGGTAGACGGGGGATAAATCATCATGATTTTAAAAATTAGGGAAAGCTGACGAAATTAAATAGTCAAATAGGTCAAGACCCACCAGATTGGTCTTAAAAGGTGTTATATGGTCACAGTTCTTGAGACTGAAGGCATATCTGATGCAGGAATTGTAGGCAACCTCCAAGCCTCTGGAGCAGGCACTATCCATAGCGGTGCTATAAACTGAATCACAGTAGGTGAAGAAAGACATAACGAGGGAAACAATTAGATTTATCTTGAGCTTAGCTGGAGTGAAATGTGACCATCTCCTAAGGGAGTACAGAGCCCCATAAACCCGCCCAGAGATTTGCTGAACATGCGCCTTCCAACTGAGGTCAGAACCAAATTTCACCCCTATGTTAATAACGGAAGAAGAAAAGGGCACGACGACTCCCTCAACCAGGATTGGAGGGACTGAGCTGTGACTGATTGGTGACTTACTAAAACTGATGCATTGTGTCTTAGCTGGGTTGAGCGCAATACCATTAATACGAGCCCATCTGCCAACCTCTCCTAGGTCACAGTTAACTCTGCTAATGGATTCAACCAGACCGTGACCTGAAGGACTATTGAAATAGATCTGGAAGTCGTCAGCAAATAAGTGGTAGAAACATGACTTGAGAACGTCAGGCAAATCATTCACAAAGAGTGAGAACAACATAGGCCCCAAAACCGTTTCTAGAGGGTATCTTTATTCGCTGTCCCGCCTGGAGAACTTCTGAAGACGAATATCCAAGGGGCAAATCGTATTTGGAGTCTGCAAGAAGACTTATCAAGGGCAAGGGAGGAGTTAGAGATCCTGCAGGTAGCATCCTGGGAAACAGCGCATGACCTTTATTCGCATAGCAAAGAACTAGCAGATTTAGCAAATTCTGAGTGGCTGGCTTGTGACAATCCACCGATTGTCTTGATCAAAATTCTTGGACTTCTATGGTATATTTCAATCTTTCTATGTAATTTAGCAAATCATGAAATAAGAAGAACAAGATTTCAACCACAGGGGTAATTTATTACGCTTTTCTTTATGTCGCTCCAAAAGAAAGGTAATCAGGGTTTTTTTTTTAATCTAGCCAGTCGGTTGATTAGTTTCTTATATTCACTTCCTTTAAAGATGAAAGAAATACCGCAGGAGAGAGAGAGGTATGCGGGATAGCAATGGATTAGGTGTTAGTATAAACAATGAGAGTTTATATAATATTATTGCTATTAACGCAAATGGAAGGGAGAGGTAGATTCACCGTTCTGAAGGTTAAACAAGGATTAAGAGCAATCGGATCCGTGCATGTTGGGGATACCAATGGGCGCCCGTAACAGTTTTCGATACTAGCTGTTACAGGCTTCCATCATTATTACTAGGCATTAACATTACTATATACATTATTATAGCGTTCACATAATAGGTAATACAAGGCTGCGGAGTTGTTCCGTTTATATTGCAAATAGTTATTTCCATATCAAGAATCTGTCTTCACTAACAGCGCTTGGGTGAACAATTTCATTCACAAGGTGCCTGTCTCACACCAGTACGCTCGTGGACTCCCATTCATCAAAGACGGTTAATAATTAATACACCTCCTCATTTCTAAGAATTTCCAGTACGGTAATTAACACGTTCAAACCAAATTCCCCAATGCGACCGCCTTCACATTTGAAGTTCCTTCCAAAGATTGGGGCCCATTTCAACTGGCAATTTCCTGCGACTCCTCCGATTTCCAAGAGCGGCGTTTGAGAAAGAGCAGCAAAGACATCGCTGACGTAATCAAGATATTTGCGGACAAGGACTACCCACGCGATTCGAAGGAGATGGCGAAACCTTAAGGGTAATTTGAATTAGATGTACTACCGAGCTTCAATCAGCCGAATTTCTAGGATCCGTACGGATTCGTTCGACTTACCGAATTTTGACTTACGCCGTGTCCTACGTGGACGACCAAAGAGCGCGCGCCGCTATAGTGTCCACAGTAGGCGTCCACAGTACGCGTCTAGAATCCTTGCGAGGTTACCTTTGCTTCGTGCTAAGTGTAAAATTTTTTTCTATTTTTGCGATATTATGAACGACTTATTTCTTTTAAATAATGCAGCAATGCCTCATTACTTGGCAAAAAAGAATTCGTCGAGACGGAAGCCAGTTTCGAATATTTATTCAATGAGGGAACATTACGGTGAGTTACACAATTTGTTCCCGCAACTCAGGAAGGATCGGGCGGCCTTTTTTGCTTACTCCAGGATGAAAATATCCACCTTCGATTATATTGTTGAACATATTGAAGGAGAATTTAATCATCAAGTTACCAATAGGCCCGTGGGAGCTGAGGAAAAATTGATGTTGACAATCAGGCAAGTACAAGGCTAGAAGTAATGACTTATTTTCCGTCCCTTTTGTCCCGTTCAATTATTTGTTAAATAACCCCCTTTATCGTATGGCTAGACATTATAATTCAATAGCAGCTGAGAATAATTGCCTTGATATATTTTTCAATAGTTTTTCCGTATTTAAAAACCACACCATTTCCTGTTGTCCTAAATTTCCAGCCTAGTAAAAGGTTCTATTATTATCTTTTGTGTATTGATTTAATTTCTTTTCTACTCTGTATAAATTTATATTTTCATTTTATCTGATATTATTGGAGACCTTAAGGAGCAAGGTCTTGCCATCCTGGATGTTACCAACATTCTCAAGAAAGAGAAAGGGAAAAATGATAGTGGTGAAATTGTAACCATCCATAAACCTCTTCCTCTCTTTATGTTAACCTTCGACAAAAATGAGGATGTAAACAAAATCTATAGTATTAAGGCCATTCTCAATATAATTGTGAAGATTGAGCCGGTGAAAAAAACTTCTAAACTCATTCCCCAATGTAAGAATTGCCAGTAATACATGCATACCCAATCCTACTGCGGGAAGGAATCTGCTTGTGTGAAATATGCTGGACAGCATAAAACTTCTGAATGTACCCTGAACAAAGCAGATGCCCCCAAATGTGTCAACTGCAAAGGGAATCATCCAGCAAATTATCGAGGATGCGAGGTAGCTAAGGAGCTACAAAGAATGAGAAACAAAATTACTAAACCCCAACTGAAAGAACAGACCAAGCGCGATGCTTCAGTTGAGAGGAATTTTAATAGGCGGAAATCGCTTACTACAACCATGACAGGAGCAACTACTTCAAAGGTTTCATATGCTACCGCTGCTAAAAAAGAGGTTAATGTGTCGAATACAGAAAAAATGCTGGCACAGATACTGGAAAGACTGGATGAACAAAAACATACCAATAAACAGTTATTTGAAAGAATAACTAAGCTAGAAAAATGACTTACTAGCTATGGACTAATTTAATGGGACCTACTTTAAGAATAGCAACATGGAATGCAAACGGATTGCTAAATCACATCAAGGAAGTCGAATTATTTCTCCACTCCAACAAGATAGACATCTTACTTATTTCTGAAACCCATTTCACTCGGACGTCATTCATCAAAATAAGAGGATTCACGTGTTATCATACGTTACACCCAAGTAATAAAGCTAGAGGAGGTTCGGCAATTCTCATTAAAGCTATCATCGCTCACCATGAAGAACCAAAAATCGAAGAGGAAAAAATGCAGGTAACTTCGGTCAAGGTACAACTCAATAATAAAAGCTTTAGTATAGCCGCCGCAATATACTGTCCTCCCAGGTTTAACTTAAAGAAAGATGATTATACGGTCCTTCTTAAATCGCTTGGTAACAACTTTATAATAGGAGGTGACTACAATGCCAAAAATACCTTCTGGGGTTCGCGATTAACCACGGCTAAAGGTAAAGAGTTGTATGAAGCAGCAGCTTCTTTCAAGTGCGACTTCCTCTCAACTGGAAGGCCTACATACTGGCCCACGGATGCTAACAAAACCCCAGACCTAATAGACTTCTTTATAAGCAAAGGTATCTCAAGTGGTTACATAAATCTAGAGGACAGCGATGACCTACCCTCTGATCACTCGCCTGTCATAATAACAATCAGTGAAAAAGTGATCATTAGTGAAAATTCTCCGAGTTTATTAAATAGAAATACTTGCTGGTCCTGTTTCCGGCAGCGATTGGAAACATCGATCGACCTTAAAGTTCCTAACTTTTAGTTTTTCAATTCCCCCCAGCTTTTTGAAGTATGGGAGAAGCGATTAAAAAAACAAATGTGTCTTCGTCTTCTTGTCTCACTGTCCCAGCCATTTCCAGGGAGAAAAAATGAGAGGAATACGGGAACAAAAACAATAATTTGAAAACAAAAATGTAAATTCCCGGGAGAGCGAAAAGGGGAGCGCGCGACCAAAACCAAACTGGTTTGAAAATCAAACCCGAGCGTGCGACCTCAGCCCGACTCGCGGCGTCGCGTCGGGCGGTGGCACGTAGGACACTTCGTTCGGTTTACCTTGTTTGAAATCAGCTGGTCGCTCGCTCGCGCTCTTTGGTCGTCCACGTAGGACACGGCCTTATAGAGAATAATATTCGACGTATGAATTCAAAGATTCTCAAAAACGATGAATTTATTCGTACAAATGCGACGTTTTTATGGAATTCGTATATGAATATTAGGACATGGATATGAAGACGTTTATCACAGAAATTTGACTGCAAACTGCAGTAATACAGGGTGGTCCGTAATAAACGGACACATTTTAAAATCCTGTATTTTTCACAAATTCGATCGTAGGGATTAAAAAATAAGTAGAACGTGTAGAGAAAATCAGTAAGTTTTATTCACAATCGAAAAATCGGAAAAAAATCATCAAGTTTTAAAAATTATGTCATTTAAATGACGACCCTGTTTGGTATCGCATAGTTCAAGACGGTCCTTGAAGTTCTGCATCACTCTTTGCACCATATACGTACACTTTAGATTTCAGGTGGCTTTTTGCGAACGATTTTTCCCGGACGCGTGATCTCCCGGCATGGGGATGTTCCCTGGCCTCCGCGTTCCCCAGACCTCACCCCCTGTGACTTTTTTCTATGGGGCCTCCTGAAATCCAAAGTGTGCGTGGACAAACCACGAACCATTCAAGCATTGAAGCAGTCAATAAGACGAGAAATCGTGGAAATACCGGAAGATATGGTGCAAAGAGTGATGCAGAACTTCAAGGACCGTCTTGAACTGTGCGTTACCAAACAGGGTCGTCATTTAAATGACATAATTTTTAAAACTCGATAATTTTTTCCGATTTTTCGATTGTGAATAAAAGTTACTGATTTTCTCTACACGTTCTGCTTATTTTTTAATCCCTACGATCGAATTTGTGAATGTTACAGGATTTTAAAATGTGTCCGTTTATTACGGACCACCCTGTATAATTAACCTTAATTCCGTTTATGGCTACGCATTAGCTATAAATTGTTGCTTTATTATCCACTACAAAACCACCACAAACAGAAGGGAGCTATGTTCTTCATAACACTTGCGATTCTTGCATAACGACTGTAGACAGGAAGTTGGTGCCGTTGATAGAAAGAGGCCGAACATTCAGACGAATGACCAATATGGCTGGGCAAAACTATTTTTTTACCAACATCTTATAGGAAATGTCATTAAAATTCCGAATATATCCCATATGCCTACTCCTAAATCGGTTCCGTGAAAAAATCTCCAAATACCTCGTTTTTCAACATATTTTCCTACTTCATTCTGATAAATTTAATTCAAAACGATTTTTGTTGAAAAATAGTACACAGTTAAATTCTGCTTCGATTGACCACCATATTTTTTCAAATTAATAATTAAACTAATTCAAACTAGTAATTTCAAAGGTTTCAGTACTAGATCATTGCCATGATTTGCGAAATAAAGATAAATTTTGACATTAATACCTACAGGTAACCCTGGTCAAAGTTGCGTTCAAGTCACAGTCTTATAAACAATAATACAAGAAAGTGCGCTATCATGTGATTCACTTCGTGAGCACTGATCTACTTGGGTTTTTTTCATTCCTGTTTTTCGATTGATATTTGTTTTTTGATTGATTTTCAATGATTTCGGTACTGGTCGACAGGTTCCAGACAGGTCTGGGTCAAACAATTACTGATCAAGCAGGACAAACTATGGAACTGCAGCTTGAACGATTAAATTTCTATACTTACAATATCTGAATGTTTTAAGATTCTTTTGGATTGTTTTAAAACGTGAAAACCATGATTTATGGTCGATCTTGTTGCGTGGCACTGGTGCTTCGCTAACCGTGATCGTCTTAGAAATAGATGAACCTTATTTATGAATTCATGAGCTTCTAACTGACGCATCAGTATTTTGTTTACTACTGCTTCCATTTCAAAAGATGGCCTGACGTTTAGCAAGTTGCAAATGCAATGGTAAGCTATACTTAGATGTTGTGTCGATGGATGGGGGAAAAATCACATAATCTTAGAACCAACTATTCCCATCGTGAATATTCATTTTACCTTGATAATACGTGGGTGGTCCATTCAGAACGTCCGGAGTTATGTCGGTGAGGCAGAATTCAGTTATCCGGCGAGAAAGTGCGAACTTTGTTGGGCTCCCCTGTACCACAAGAGTTTAATTGCCTCGAGTTACAGAAATAGTTTATCCCTATTGAGCTTAGAAACCGATATAATACTCGTGATCAATATTATACCAGTTAGGTTCGTAGAAAGGATAGCATGAAGAATGATGATTATACTATTCATTAGCTATAAATTGTTGCTTTATTAACGTAGTTAACATCCCATATTTTTACATATCTCAACTCCCTAAGTACTAGAATTATCCTCATAAATAATTGTAGTGAGAATCAGACCTAGAGTAAGAATGAAGGTGTAAAAACGCAGTGCAAAATTGATGGTGATAGTGTTCTCCAGAAACTGTAATAATGCTTGTTGCTAGGCGTTGCTATGCGTTTGCTTGTCGCGTCGGTTACGAGGGGGGGTTTGCTACCACTGCAGAAAGGCGTGGAGCGGGGGGTTTCGCATTCGGGTTTATTTAGCTTCTTGATTTCTTGTTTACATTTTTTACCCGCAGACCAACGCTCGCTTCTTGCCTATCGCGGTTAGGTACCGGCGCCCAGATTCGTTTGTGTTTTTGGTTCGTTTTTCTTTCCATTCTACTTATGATGATGAATGAGTAATTGATGATAGTCAATAATGAATTTTGTTATGATTTATTGTTTGAATTATGTGAATTATTTATTGTTGAATTTGTAAATGATATTCATAATATTTACCTGTTATTGTGCAATACTTTACCTGAAAGCAGAATTTCGATGTATTTTGAAATGTAGTCCATTTACCTATCTTGTAAAACAGATAATCACTCAAATTCAAGGATCTTTAGGGTGAATTTCATCATTTTATTTTGAAAATACAAACATTAAAAAAAAAAAAAAAAGACAGGTTTCAAGGCTGGATTGAAATTGAAATTATCATATATTACTCAAATTCTCGGTATTCTACGTTGAATTTTGAGATCTAGACCCTTCACTTATGTGGTAAACACCAAAAATAACTAGAATTCAATTTTGCTCCCTCACCCATCTTTGTATTCGTGCAGCAAGTAGACAAAAATTAGGTTTTGTGAAATTGAATGATGAATATAAATTTGAATAGGTACCTATCGAGATATTGATTGAATACGTGAATATTATTATTTCATATTCAAAAATAATTGAATAATAATATATGTACTTCTATAAGTATTGAAATATTCATATTCTTTTAATATAATTCCTATATTCATAGTTTCGAGTATAAATTTTGAATATTCGTAGTCAAAATATGAATACAAATTTATTAATATAGGTAGGTACCTACAAAGAAATTCAACTCTAAATAATAAAATATAAAGGATAAATACATATTTGTATTTTCGGATATGTTTTTGCTCATCTCTGATTGTAGTTAGGTAGTTACGAGGTTGGTAGATACTACCTAATGAATATTACGGTTCAGTGCGTCAAACTCCTCCAGTTGTTTTCATATGAATACAATGGTTCCAACTATACAAACTAATTATTACCATGGACGTTCCTATAACAAAAAATGAAAATAAAACCCCACCTAACACTTTGATAAAAGTGGAAGAAGCAGTAAGTACAAAAATGTTCAAGAGACGGCTCTGTAAGCGGGTTCGTACGCGCGCGCGGATGAGGTCAGTTGCTGGGCGTCCGCGTCGCCAAGGCACGCACCCCAATTTCGGAACCACGTTTTTCGCTCCCAATTCTCACATGCAGCCACTAATTTTCAGAATCGAAATTTCATGCCTATGCCAACATACACTTGAATTTTTTCCAAACATGGGATATTAACGATTTTTTTAATTAAAAAAAAAAAAATTAAATTAGCAATTAAAATTTTAAGTCAAAATTTCAACAACAAATTTTTTTTAAAAACAATGTTAGGTATATGATCGCTCGATAGGTTTACTCGTCCTGATAATGATTCTGAAGCCAGATTTAAAAAAATGTGTACTCAAGTGTAGATTTGCCCGATAAAGTTTCATCCGACGCTAGCGCCATCCGTTATCTGAGAATCACACTAAACACCCGTCCCCTTTAGCCTTAACCATAACAAACAAGGGAGAGTGATGGGAGCCATTCGCACGTTCGAGGTTCGCACTTTTGTAACGGCTGAAGACACAGAGTCGGTGGCGGTGGGGGGAAAATGGCCAGAGGAAGTGTTGGAAAGGAAAAAAAATCATCAACACGAGTGTGAATCTCAATGCCACTGATATGCAGGATTGCAGTTGTGGGCTAAACTTCAAATACGTTTTCTACTACGTTAAAACTGTCTATAAACGTGTCATGTCTGACTTGTTTATAGACCAGTGATCTTCATAGAACAATTTTAAAGTAATACTTACGATAATTTTGAGGGGTTGGTACGTACGATCGCTTGATTCAGGTGTAGGTGACAAACAATACTGCTTGTCAGTAAGATGTTCACCACAAACAAAACCGTAGTACCTAGTACAAATAATGACAATTCCAGGCTTTTAGAAAGTTGCGTCAAAAATTCACCACCTTGTTCAGCTTATATATACCATCTGGGGGCAACGGATGGTATATATGCGGGTTTTTCAACTTTCCTCGGTCAATATTGGATCGATTTCGACGATTCTTGCGGCAATCTTCTAGTTTTGAAATTCTCCATAGAATCGAGCCTCTGAAAATTTAAAGTTAGAAGATTTCAAATTTATGTGCCATTTAAAAATTTTACTTTCAATTTCCGACGTCTTTTGACATGGATATGTCTTTGCTCTGGGGGTCAACCAAAAATTTCCGTGACGCAAAATTTGTGTCACAATTTCAGTGTTTTTCACGTACAACCCAGCCGTTGCTAGGGGAATGGAACTTTCGCAGTTTTCATCGCACAAAAATCGTTCGCCACTCGTTGGAAAGCGCTTGATTTATGTGATAAATGTTCACATCTCAAGCTACCAATTTCCCCCTCCTGGCTACATTCCTAAACTAAGTTGATTGGACTATAAACAATTTTAATAAGCCGATTACAATATTCTTAAAACGTAAAGCAATAGCGTCCTCTCCACTCCATAGGAAACATTTTCATCCTCTTGACAACTGTCGACTGTTATCAGCAACTCATTGTAGTGGCTTCTCTCCACAGTTATTTTCAACATTTCCGTAAGTAAACCTTTGTTTTGTTGAAATTAGTCGGGATGCGGCCACGCGGCACAGGGATTTGTTTAAAGTTAAAGGGTTTGTTTACAACTCTCGAGGACAACCGTTATGAAATCCCAAATCAAAGACATATCCATGTAACATGGTATCTGCTTGTAAAGCAGATAGTGGAACTCGTTTACGAGTTGTTTGGTTTGGTTGTGGTTATGTAACAAAATTCTAAAATGGAATTTCTATCATCAATTCTCAATTTACTTTGGAATTTTTCGTTTTAGGTTTTGAAAATAGGACGAACGCTTCAAAAGTCATTGAAATCGGTCAATTATTGGCTGAGAGAGGTTGAATAAACCGTTTTGTCGTATTTTGAATTTGGAGGGAGCATTAAGCCGTTTTCTGAATCGGACAGAGTTCGCGCGTCTACCGCTAGGTTTCACTACAGTCGAGTCACTCACCTTTCCGGCTCTTTTGGTTGGAAAGGCGCCAGTCAGTCTGCTTTTGGAGACCGTACGGCGCCCCCTTACGTGCACACTGAAGGAACTAAGCTCAAGCGGAATCTTATGACTTGCCAAGAGCTAGCGCGTTGCCTCGTTTGCTCTGGTTTTGTCTTCCTCCATATTCTAATCAAAGAACCCATTCATTCCACCTCTCTTCTCCCCATGATCTTCGTTAGAAACCAACCGCATACTAATTGCCAGCTCTTCTGTCTCCACTTTGCTCTGTTCAATTACCTCAGCAGGGACAATCAATTGTTTAGGGACACCAATGTCTCCAAGACCGAAAAAAAGGACGATTTTTGAATATTTCGAATAAAATGAACTAGAACATGATCCAAGTTAAAAGAAAAGTAATGTTTATAATTTGAAATCATTTTGCAATTTCTTGATGTAAATTTGTACTAAGCTGTAAGCATAGTTACAATGACACAATTATTCAAAATTTTCAATGGTATAGATCGAATTTTAGTACATTATCGTTAAATGTTTATCGTTTATTCATTATTATCGTTTAATGTAAAATAGATTTGAAAATTTGAGCACGTAGAGTAAAAAGAGATTTTTAACTACCATTTCAGGGCAAAAAACTCGATCTGAATAATAGTCTGCAGTTCAAAATTATTTTGGATTGTTAGCTTTTGTTGCAATTTTTCTATATTTTTTTCAAATATTAATGAAATTTAAGTATATTTTCCAGCATAAATTTGTGCTTAAATGTTTTAATGTTCTAGTTGATCGCCGATAAACTTGACTCAAAGTCTGCTAAAAAAATATAAATTTAATAATTTTCAGCCCTTTCTTACACACTTTCAGTGATTTTTTGAAATTTGACCAATTTAAAGTGCTAATAAATTTCATTAATATGTGCTGAAAAATCTATACCTAATAACTGCAAAAAAAATCTAAAAATCCAAAATCTTTTTTGAATCTTTGAATTTTATTCAGTAAGAGTTTGTTTGCTATTACATTGTTCTTATAAACAATATCCTTGTACCAAAATTGCTCAAATTTCGACACAATTTAACATTATAATACGATAGGTAATTGAAGAAAATTCGATAATACGGTCATGCTGCATTTTTATTTCCCCGTTTTAGAGTTGGGAAAACTTTTGATTCAGTTGGGAATTTCATGATACCTACCCCATCACTATTTTGACTATTGACTCCTCAGTGTGTATGTACCCTACTATTACTATTTGAATAACTATTCAACACGAAGCCATTTTTAGATTAGAAGTTTGGTGTTCCTATTCATTGTAATATACTCTAAATGAGTAGCTGGCAATCAAAATGCAAAGCTGCCCGACCCGCACTTCCTAAACCCTCTAGGTAGAGTTGCATCGATCTCTCTCTAATTCTCTAATAATATAATCTACAGCGAAGGCACTTGAGCACGACCCTACTAAGCTCATGTTTATTAAAGGACTACTGGTATTTATCATGGGTTTCTCTCTAGGTAGCTGAATACACGTGGTGTTATGAGCTATTAAATTTTAGTGCCAATTTTCAGGACATCCCTCTGAAGCTAGGTCATAGAGGCAACGCTATGTTTATACGAGGGATGACTTATTGGAATTCATCCAAGGGGTGGGGGACAACCTAAACATGAGAAAAAAGAGAGAGAGAGGCAGATAGAGAAAAAATCGTTTCCACATTATTCTAAGACCAAATCCAGGAAAAAACCTATGTTTGTGTGTGTGTGTGTGTGTTTGTGTTGTGTGTGTGTGTCCGCAACCGTGTCATAACGGTAGGGTGTGTGGTGTGGGAAAACTGCCACGGAGTTACTCGAGTTGAGAATCTCGGCAGGAGAGCTCCGTGGCATTACCACCCGCATCCTTAGGGGCTCTTACCTTAACTTTTACTCAAGGTGGCCGCATTCTACGTCACGATGCGGTTGCCAAGCAGATAGCAGGCGCTTTGTCATCCAGCGGTTGGGATGTTGAAAGAGTGAGACTATATCACATTTCGGGTGACCAGGGCAAGAAGCCGGATATCGTTGCCGTCAAGCCCAATGGGTCTGCCATAATCCTGGATGTCCAGGTTGTGAGTGGCAGGGTGGACATGGAGCAGACCTGGCGGGATAAAATAAATAAGTATGACGGAAATTGCCTGCGGCAAGCGATTTTCGAGCTAAGCGGAGTGGTGCGGGAAAAGTGCCACGAAGTTACTCGAGTTGAGCAACTCGGTGGGAGTGCTCTGTGGTATCACTATCCGCGTCCAGAGGGGTTCTTACTTGAAATGGTGGTCGTTTTATGGGTGATATTCTCGAGACTTGGACACTAGCGCATCCTTACATCGAGGCAAGCGAAATCGAAGTTATTTCACCTTGTTGTCATGGTGACGAGTAAACATATGCGAAAATGCCCCATTTGTAGTCACAGCTGGACAACAGCATAACATAGTCTCACCTAGTTCCGAGTCAATATTTTCATTATTTGTAATATACTCGTACAAGGCGATAAACTGTACGCAAATTACATCAAGTTATTATCAGGTGTTGACCTCAAACGCTACGAATGCAAGATTTAATCTGTGGGGTAGAGATCCATATGAAATGTGTGTTGGGGAGTTGACATACAAGTGTTCTAGATGATCCAGACATCAAGCCGCAAAAATGTTGTGGATTACCTATCTAGTTTTAGAACTGTTCTTTGAATCAATTGTAACTAAAAATCTTTAGAGTACTGTGAAAGTGGTCTTGTGAAAGGATGTGTTATGAGAGCTCTGTTAGGCGGGGATAGTAAGTTGTATCACATGTGGAAAGGTAAGTACCTACCTAGAGGTAAGGTATACCTACATACTTTCCGTATATAGTATTACTTGTTCATGTAGGTACTTCATTGATCAAAACGAAAGTAGGTACCTAATTACCTTTTTTGTCCATAAAATTTGCGTAACTGCAAAACTCGCGCAATAACTGCACTGCCAATGCCGTCTTTATGAAATCTTACCTTCAGAGGAATGCATTTCAAGGTTTTTTTCTTGCAGCTGGTTTTTAATTCATGTTGCATATTCCCTGATTCGATATTTGACAAACTTGCTAATCAGTCGGCAAAGCAACGACCCACCTACTTTGTTTACGCACTTTAAACCGACAGCAAATCTGGTAGGACGTACGTAACTACCTAAGTAGTTTAGTTTCTTGGTGTAGCAACAACCTGCCTTGTTTATTTTGACAAACTGTCAAATCTCTCCTTTTATTCATTCAATATAACAAGTAAAGCTTCCTCAGTTAAGCATAGTACTACGAACTTATAATAAAACGCTGATGAAGCTACACCTGAGCAATGGCTAGGTACCTACACAGCAGTACAGACACCTGAGGAATTTTCAATCATCTTTTCTTTACTATTTTTCAGGTTAATTATTCTCAAAGCCTAAACGAATGAAGTTCTTTAGTTTTCTGACACTGATTAACTACTATAGTTAGTAGGCTCCTAGTCCAAATAAAAACTCGTTCACGTTAGATTGGTATTGTTGACAGCAATCTACAATCAATTATTGCGCTGGCAGGCATGATTATTATAACATTTAGTCGAATTGAAACTTTGTATTGCTACAATATTATACTTTTTCAAAACAAAACTGTTGAAAAATGGCCTTATAACCACGAATTATGTTGGCGTGAGACGGCAAACTTCTTGTGAGAAATAGGTTGGTTGAGTAGCGATTCATTGACGTAGGGCGGTATCATGGCCGACTTTGGCTGAAACGCGAACCTACTCCAGGCGTGACGTCACGAGAATATGGGCCATAGGGGCACTTCTTTTCATCCTTCTCTCCCTCTTCTCTTCCTTCAGCTTCCTTGATCCCAAGGGCCGGCGTCGGGTAAACCTGGGCGTCCTCCCCCCTTTTTTGTTTGTTTATTTTTCAATTTAATAGTGTGCCCCCTCCGCCTTTGAGGAGAGTTTTGTGGGAGGAAAAAAGTGTGTGTGTGTGTTCCTGGCCTGGCGGGCTTAGATAAGTAAATATGATGGAAATGACCAGCGGCAAGCAAGGAGTGGCGACTAATAAGATCAAGGTCATGGCCGCACCGTGTACAAGTGCAGTAAGTTTGTATAAATCTTCAAATACTAACTGCAGTTCGTATATGGAAATACGATGGTCTGCACGTATGTTGTTATGGAGGCTATGATTTGTAATAATAATGCACACAGGTTACCTACACTACAGTGTAGTGCAGAATTTTAGAATTCCCACAAATCTAGAAATTCTTTAACAGTGTTATCCCCATTCTGAGACGAGGACATAAATGTATTGTACCCATTTTCTTGCGCTCCTAGGGTCTTCTGGGGAAACTTCGATTTAATTTTCATCGTCCCGAGTCGCTCGGCCGCAAGCAATGTAAAGACGGAGGCTGGTGGTGATGGAGTCAACAATAGTTGAAGTACAGGAAGGCATAGGCCTATATTCAGTTCAGGAACAAACGCAATCAAGGATGCGCTCAGCAAACGGTGCGGTCGTTGAAAGTTTGAAGGACTGAGACCTACTTCCGGCAGTAAAACTATAGGAGTTTATGTACTATACGAGATAATTATCAGGATGTGGCCGGCTTCGCGGGTATGAGCTTTTAGTCGGTTCAGTACCAACAGTGTGTGTCTTGTGGCTGGATATTAGCTGAAGCAAAATGTATAGAATCGATGATTTTATAGAGAGTTCGGAGAAGGAGCACAAATCACTCTGCCACCACCAGATTTGCCAAAGGTTATTCGAGGATCCTAAATTCTGCTACCTGTGTCAACAAAATCAATCTGCCACATCTAAAAGCTTCATCAGCAGCACCGTCAGTCGTATTCAATTTTTAAGACGTCTCTACGAAGTCATATAGGCAAGGCTTCGGCTATGAGAGGGACGACCCATCAGAATTGATCCAGGGCGGAGTGGGACAACCCAAGTGGTAGAGAAAAAACGACAGAGTACAAATCCGTTTCAGATTTTTTAAGACCGAATCCGTGTAAAAACCTTATTTACGTGTTTGCTCGTTTGTTGCGACGCTGCATAGGCTGAAATTCTTAACCGATTTTCATGATTCTTTTTGTTCTAACCTAATTTAAAAAAACGAGTGATGGGTCATTTCTTCATGAAATTTCACGTAGAATTCAAGTCTGCATTAAAAATGGAGGTTCTCATTTAAAATAACGAAATTGATGTCAATTGCGCACGTTTGCGTATCGCATTTTTGAGATACTTACACACAAAAAACATTAAGATTGAATTTTTTTTAAACCTATTATTAACGATTTTAGCAGGGCACACAACGTTTACAGAGAAAGAGAGAGAAAGAGAGAGAGAGAGAGAGAGAGAGAGAGAGAGAGAGAGAGAGAGAGAGAGAGAGAACACAAATAAGGTTCACTTTTTACAAAAATATCGAGAATATTTCGCCGTATCGGCGTCGTCAGCAAAGTTATATATATATATATATATATATATATATATATATATATATATATATATATATATATATATATATATATATATATATATATATATATATATATATGTGTGTGTGTGTGTGTGTGTGTGTGTGTCGTGTCAGTTACGCTGTTTATAACTCAAGAACGGCTGAACCGATTTTCTTGAGGGTGGGTGCGAATCGACGTGCAAGTTGCGGACTAGAACATAGGCTATACCGGAGTAAAGATGGAATCGAACAATAGAAGATCCTCGAAAATCGGTTGAGAATTACAGCCTGGGCAGCGTCGACAAAATTTGTCACACTTTTTTTTTTTTTTTTTTTTTTTTAAGAAAAGTTCCCTTAAAGGCCCGAGAGGCACACCATTAACAGTAAAAAAAGTCCAGTCATGCAGCATGACCCCATGAGCGAATTTTTGAAGAAATCTTCGACATTTCAGTCGCTATTGATCGTGTAGAGAAATTTTAGTTTATGATTTTGATAGACAAACATGGAATCAAATTATTAAAAATAATTAGGAGGTACTCATACTTTATTATTATTAAACTAATCTTGTAGATTTAAAGACAATCTGAATTTAGACAATGTTTCATGCAAATATTACCGATTTTTACAACTAACGAACGGCATTATTTCGATTTTTGACTGATTTTTCAACTTTGAAATTTTTGAAAACTTGATACATATTCTTATAGGAAATCTTACGCTGATTCCGAATATACCACATGTTAGTATGCTGAAAAAATTATTTCGCACAACAAATCGCAAAAAACAGGCTATTTTGAAAATTTTGACTACATTTTTGAAAATTTCAACCCGAAGATGTAATCCGATCATGCTGGCCAACGAACTTGAACTTTCGTTTTGTGTCCTTAACATTTTAAAATTTGTTTGAAGTTTCTAGCACAATTCTACGGACAGTTATCGTCTGGAATGACACATACATACATACATACATACATACATACATACATACATATTTTTTTTTTTTTTTTTTTACAAAACTCCCCTCAAAGGCGGAGGGGGCACACCATTAAATTGAAAAATGAACAAATAAATAAAATAGTGGGGAGGAAGCCCAGGTTTACCCGACGCCGGCTCTAGGGATAAGGGAAGTTGCAGGACGAGGAGGAAGAATGGGATGAAAGGAAGTGCCCCTATAGAATGACCACCAGTTCAAGTAAGAACCCCTCAGGACGCGGGTGGTGATACCACGGAGTACTCCTGCAGAGATGCCCAACTCGAGTAACTCCGTGGCGCTTTTCCCGCACCACACCCCGCGCCATGACAAGGTCGCAGCCATGACCTTGATGTTATTAGGTGCCACTCCTTTTAGCTCAGATATCGCCTGTCCCAGATCATTTCTATCATATTTACTTTTCTTAGCACGCCAGGTCTGCTCCATGTCCACGCTGCCACTGACAACCTGGACATCCAGGATAATGGCAGACCCATCGGGCTTGACAGCAACGATATCCGGCTTCTTGCCCCGGTCACTCGGCATGTGATATAGTCTCTCTCTCTCAACAGCCCAACCGCCGGATGACAGAGCGCCTGCTATCTGCTTGGCAACCGCATCATGACGGAGAATGCGGCCACCGTGAGTACGAGGACACTGCTGCACTACATGATACAGGTTCTCATTTTTACCCCGACAGGCACGGCAAAGGGTATCCACTGTCCCGCGACTACTCCTCGAACACCTCACCGAGGTGGCCAATGTGGCCACCCGGACGGCATGAAAATGGCGGTAGTCGCGGGCCCCAATGCCCTCTGAAGCCCATTCCACCCACTGGGAAGAAATGGGGGATTCAGAGCACTGTCGGAGTTCCTTACCATCTACTGACTCATGCAGCGCAGCAGCGAACTCAGCAGATGAGCTGGGTTTGGGAGCAGTTGGTGTTGCTCGGTCGCACCACAACAACTGCTGCTTGACAAAGTCAAGGTCAGCAGCAGTGCGGGCAACTTCCCAGCTCGAGCCCCTAAGGGCGAGCAGGCGCTGGCGGCGTAAAGATGGGATGCTGGCTGAGAGAGAGACAATACCGAGCCCACCGGCCTTGACCGGTGCATGGACATAGGCACTTGGGACACCAGGTGGAAAGCCTAGCCAAGAGCGCACAGCAGAACGAACTTCACGATCTAACTCTAGCAGCCTCCCCGCAGTAAGCCTGCCAAAGACTAACCCATAGGTCAGCTTTGGCAGTAAGTACGTGCGAAGGAGGCGCAGCTTCTGCTGTGGCTTCAATGGAGCCTTGGTGATACGAGCTAGTGCTCCACCAAGGTCCACACGGCTTGCGGCAATGGTGGCCACACCCATGAAGTCAACTCCAAGGTACCGCCAAACCTCCAGCACGGATCGGGTGGGGATGGGTGACTGTCCTATGACAAAACACTCCTCATCCACCACCTTCACCTGATGCTGGCGACCCGACGGGACCAAGGAGAATGACCTACACTTATCTGGGTTATCCACCAAACTACACCTGGCTAGCTGCTCAGCAAAGGCATTGAGGGCAATCTCAATCTACATACATACATACATACATACATACATACATACATACATACATACATATATACATACATATATACATACATACATATATACATACATACATAAAAAAATGCGTTAAACTTCAGAATATGATTCAGATTAGCCTGAAACGGATTTCTGCATAAAATTTTTTCAAAAATTCACATTCTACAAATTTTGAGGCGAGAGCAATAGCTTAATGGCGGAAGACCACCGACGAAATTTCTTCAAAAATTCGCTAACAAATGAATAAAAGAAGTGGGAAAGGCGCCCGGGTTTACCCGACGCCGGCTCTAGGGATGAGGGAAGATGCAGGTGGAGGAAGAATGGGATGAAAGGAAGTGCCCCTGTAAAATGTCCACCAGTTAAGGTAAGAGCCCCAAAGGACACACACAAACACGAACACAAACACACACACACACACAATGGTTTTTTTAAATGGATTTGGTCTTAGAATAATGTGGAAACGTTTTCATATTCAGTTTCTCCTCTATCTGTCTCTCTCTCCCTCTCTTTTTCATGTTTGGGTTGTCCCCCACTCCTTGGATGAATTCCAATAAGTCGTCCCTCGTATAAACATAGCGGTGCCTATATGACCTGGCTTCAGAGGGGTGTCCTGAAAATCGGCACTAAAACTTAATAGCTCATAACACCACGTGTATTCGGCTACCTAGAGAGAAACCCATGATAAATACCAGTAGTCCTTTAATAAACATGAGCTAGATAGCTTAGTAGGGTCGTGCTCAAGTGCCTTCGCTGTAGATTATATTATTAGAGAATTAGAAAGGGATCGATGCAACTCTACCTAGAGGGTTCAGGAAGTGCGGGTCGGGCAGCTTTGCATTTTGATAGCTAGTTACTCATTTAGAGTAATTTATAATGTATAGGAACACTAAACTTCTAATCTAAAAACGGCTCTAATAAACACAGAGGAGTCAATAGACAAAAATAGTGAGGGGGTAGATATCGTGAAATTCCCAACTGAATCAAAAGTTTTCCCAACTCTAAAACGAGGAAATAAAAATGCAGCATGACAATATGATCGAATTTTCTTAAATTACCTATCGTATTATAATGTTAAATTGTGTCGAAATTTAAGCAATTTGGGTACAAGGAAATAGTTTAAAAGAACAATGTAATAGCAAACAAACTCATACTGAATAAAATTTGGGGATTCAAAAAAGATTTTGGATTTTTAGATTTTTTTGTAGTTCTTACAGATTTTTCAGCTTATATTAGGTAATGAAATTTAAGTACGTTTTTCAGCATAATTTGTGTGCTGAACAAATAATAATATTGTTTCGACTGAAATTCAGCTAAAAATTATAAATTAACCGATGAAAATTTAAAATTTTGACAAGGATTATCTGTAAGCCATTCATTACAAACAATCTACTCGTAGGTCTTAGTAGGGTTGCGAAATCAAATGAAAAATATTGATGTCCGATGTATTGTCAGTAAAGAAACGTTCATATTTATGATCTAGCTTCAGACGAAAAACTTCTGATTCAGGTTAAAATAAATAATTGTTATTTTTGAACCATGACTGTACGAATAATATGTTAAGCGGAACAAAGTCCGCCGGGTCAGCTACTATAACAGGGTGTACACATTAAGGTCACACCACCGGCAAGGGTTCAATTCTAAAACTAATTTCTGATCGAAAGTGTCACCAGGAGATTTTTTTAAACGCTTAGTTTTCGAGTAATTTAATATTTGAGATTTTTTTCGTGTTTTCGACCTTATTACACTAAAACGGCCATAACTCCCTTAAATTTTCAAGTAAAATCAAATCTGAGGAGACCGTTGGAAAATGCATTAAATTTCCTATCTCGCTGATGCCAAAATCAAAATTTTTCGCTTGGATTGAACAGGTGATAAATCAGCCTAAGAAGTGAAATAGGTCAGTTTTCGAAAATCTTTGGTTTTTCCAACGCTGATAGCTCCCAGTAATTAGACACGTGAATTTTTGCGGGTAAACCTAAAAACTGTGCCAGAATTTCAGCTTTTCACCGGTATAATTGATTATTATTTTACTTTGTCAAATGGGGGAGAAAAGTATGTTTGTACATTGAAAAACGGGTTTTTTGTGTGAAATCAAGGGTTTTTGTGAAAAATGACCCCCTAAGAAAATACTAGTTTGGGTTCGGTTTCTACGTATTTTTTCACAGTGAATCGAATGGTAACACTCGCAGATCTCCCCAACTCCGTTATAACCGAGTTTTACACTTTAACTAACTAGTTTTTAGTTCATTTGTTATGCATAGTTTTATGTGTTTTTTAAGGGTAAAGCTTGTTAGTTAAAGTGTAAAATTCGGTCATAACGGAGTTGGAGAGATCTGCGAGTGTTACTATTCGATTCAGCGTGAAAAAATACGTTGAAACCGACCCCAAACCAGTATTTTCTTAGGGGATAATATTTCACAAAGTCCCTCATTTTCATAGAAAAAAGCAATCTCAACATACAAATATACGTTTCTCCCCCAAATACAAAAGTAAAATAGAAACTGATTGTACCATCGGAAAGCTGAGATTCTGGCGCAGTTTTTTGGTTTACCTTCAAAAATTCACGTGTCTAATTACTGGGACCTATCAGCGTTGGAAAAAAAACAAAGATTTTGGAAAACTGACCTATTTCACTTCTTAGGCCGATTTATCACCTGTCCAATCCATGCAAAAAATTTTGATTTTTGGCAGCGGGAAGATATGAAATTTGATGCATTTTCCAACGGTCTCCTCAGATTTCATTTTACTTGCAAAATTAAGGGAGTTATGGCCGTTTTGGTGTCATAAGATCGAAAACAAGAAAATAATCTTAAATATTAAATTATTCAAAAACTAAGCGTCAAAAAAATCTCCATGAGACACTTTTGATCAGATTTTAGTAGTAGAATTGAACCCTCGCCGGTCGTGCAACCTTAATGTGTACACCCTGGATATCAAAATGAACCTTTATGAGATAATTGTTAGTGTTTTTTTTATTTTTTTATTGACATATATTTCAATTTGTGAATCGAATGAAACCACCTGAATCGCTGTGGGTTCACCCTTCTGCTCTCTTTAAGGGCTGGACCTTTGGGATGCAAAAAGAACGTCAACATGAACTTGAATGTGTGTGGATAATTTTCATGTAATAATTTACCACGTCTTGATATTAAGGCGTTGAGTCTACCAATTCCAAACCCTTAACACCAGAGCTTCGATGAATTAGTAAATTCTTCTCGAGAACTGATGAACTCTGCTACCTCCTACTTTTCAACTCACTGAGGTTTTGAAAGGTTCTGCAAAAAACAAGACTCCACAGTTAACTCTTTGTGGTTTGATGTCTTGTTCCTTTCGACCGTCTTCTTCTATCGTTCTTCGATTTCTCTTTTGATTCTTTGTCAGGAGCCTTTGCCTCTTTTGTTTCGTTTTCCCGCCGGCCTACGGATCCGAGGACTGAAATATCCATCAAACGGATCGACTGCCGATCCAACCGTCTTTTAATACTCTTTAATTCGGAAGGAACCCGAGTAAACACCTCGGGGAATCTCATCTTCACAATTGCGGTTGGTAGTAAGTTTGAATAAGCTGGATCTCTCGTCTGTTCTCAGATGATCAAGAGCTTAGCAACACCGCCTTCACCTGCATATTAGTTACTCTATTTCGCAAGTACTCTTGATTCCTTGATGTACCTCTCTTGGGATTAGAGAGACATCGCTAGTTTCGCTGTTGCTATGGGTCGCTTTGAGCCTGTTTTGTGCGAGGGTGACTTTGGGAATCTTTATTCCATAGGAACGTGAACGGTTTCGATACATTGTTCCTTCTTGGCTCATTATGTGCCAATATTTCGTATTTCTCTAGTGAACGCTCCTTCTTATACTTGATATAATTTCTTCAATGGTATATCCACCACCTCCCTGATCATTAACCTTTACCTACGTAGCAGCTCACAGATGATTCATATACTTGAATCACTGTACTCGGAGAGTGATATTGAACCACTGTACTTTCACACATTGAAATTGCATGTTAGTTACACGAGTAAAATAATGAAATATCCCCATGATAGACTACCTCACATAATAGCGGAGAGAGTTAAACAGGAGAAAATATCTTGGTACCAGGAATATGAGCGGACGGCGAGAGGTTATGGGGTGGATCTGGAGGAAACAGATTGAATCGAGGCAATTCAGGAAGTAGTAGAAAGAGTTAAAAGAGACTGGAGGGTAGAACTGGAAAATGATGTGAAAAATACGTCAACTGTTCGCAAAATTGGATAGGAAACATAATGGGGGCAGGAAGTACATGGGCCTAACAGATTTACAAAAAATAAGAGATGCCAGAACGGAGATGCTGACGGTGAATTATAGATGGTGGAGGGATAAACAGTCCAAAAACATCAATTGTGGGAAATCGCATTTAAAGATTTTTTATGACTTTGTTGGCGTACTACATATTTTCTCGGTTCTTTTTGGTCTGTGTCATGCATATACCATCTACCTATACCGCCCTACTTCTAATTAGCTTCTCCACCTTTCTGTTTTTGATTAACATAATTATAATTATAAAAATCTTATGATGTACCACTAACACGGTAAAACATAACAAACCTTGATTTTTTTCCTTCGTACAATATTGGTACATCGCGAGTTAATCACCAGGTCGCCTCAGTACGACTACTAATCTTTTGGGCGAATAGTGGTGCATTGCAAAATATGTACCGGTACAACAGTGAAAAACACGAAGAAACTTGATATTCCTTGGTTCAATAGCGGTACTTCTTGAAATAGACCAGTATTGCTGTAAAAATAAAGGATAAATACCTGGTTTGTCGCAACGATAGCGACAAACCAGGTATGATGAACCAATATTAACACCGAATTTTCCATCTTCGTTCGTTGACAGCTGGAACATGACTGACATAGACCGACCTTTCCCCGACGCTAGATGAAGACTTTGACCAGAATCATACTGGTTTATCCTGCTCTCTACCGGTCACTTTTTGTCCTGTGATTAAACCGATACTAGCCGCACGTAGAGCTCGTCAAAATGTACACAGTAGTAAATATAACTCAAAACTCACAGGGTGCGAAATGTTCGACGTGCAATTTAAATGAGAATGAGTCATTCTTCCACTTTTTGGCAGTGTGCTTAGAGAATTTCGAGGGATCTGCTTAGGGAAGCCAACTCTTACAGAAAATGAATTAGTAAAAATACCGAATAGACCATAGACCACTTGGTGAAATATATCAGAAAAGTGGGAAAATACAGAAAAATGTCTAATTAATGAGTTCAACTATGAATAAAAGAGCCAGGGAAAAATAGTTTAAATTTGAAAACAAGAAAGTAAATAACAAGGTTATAACCAAATTGATGTAATAGTATATTATCTACTGCCAGAACTAAATGTGAAATGACTGATTTACACACATATGAGTTAAATAAAGTATTATGAAAAACTATTAAAAAACAAATAACAATAAATAAATGAAATAGATGAACCAAGAGGATAGAGATATTAACTAGCAACAACAATTATCTAATAAATAACAATAGGTAAGTCGCAAGTACCACTAAAAATACATGTAAAGCAAAAATAGCGACCACCCCCAGCGACGGCTATTTATAAGCACAGTAGACGCACAGTCAAGATACCCTTTTTGGTGCAGAATGTAAAGGAAAAGTTCCAGTCATGCAGCCTGATCGTATGATAGAATTTTCATAAACGGTCGTATTACATTTATGTTAAATTCTGTTGAAATTTGAGCACTTTGGGGACAAATAAAAATTTGATTATACATTTTATAGCAAATTAACTTTTTGTCAGTAATATTCCAATGAACAAACGATTTTGTGGATTTTAACGATTTTTTCAAGTGTTCCTATCGATTTTTAGCTTATTTTAATGAAATTCAAGTACATTTTTCAGTACAATTTTGTGCTTAAATTTTAAATGTCCTAGTTCATGTTCGATTAATTTTTTTCGAGTAGCATTCTGCTAAAAAATAGAAATTTGTTAATTTTTAGCAGTTTTTTGCCTTTTTTAGTGATTTTTCAAGTACATTTTTTGAAATTTGACCAATTTAATGTGCTCAAAAAGTGTTGACCAACGAACTCATCCTTTCTTTTGAAATGCTTGATTTTTTGGCGAAAGAACAAAGTTTTTATCTCAATTCTATCGAGAGTTATCGTCTGGAATGACACATACATATATATATATATATATATATATATACATATATATATACATATATATATATATATATATATATATATAAAAGCGTTAAAATCCAGGAATCATTTCAGAATGCCTCAAAACAGATTTCGATGAAGAAAATTTTTGAAAATTTGTATTTTAAAATTTTTGGAGACATTGCAATAGCTTCATTTTTTAAGAAAATTCGCTAAAAGATTGTTCAGTATATAATTTTGTACCCACAGGCAAGAGAACATGATCAAAATAAGAAAGCGTTTTTTGTGCATTATGAATATATAATCATTGTTTTGTTCGGAATATGTAATCATTGTTTGATAATGTACACAATGTATTGTAGTTATGTATCTTGTTGAATGATTTCGGTGTTTAATATGTGGCAATCATCTTCTGCTGAAGAATATAGACAAGAAGCATTCAGCGTAGAAGACGCCAAAGATTTTTTCGTCACGAATAAACGCTCATTTCGTGGGTAGTTTTGAGTTTAACGAGAGATTTAGGATGTCTTCCGAGACACTTGAAAGATTCAAATGCTTTGTGACCCTGTGTAATGTTTCCTGATCGGGTATTGAGGATCTCCCTATCATTGAAGAACAAAGTGAAGTGTGAAGATCATCTCGAAGTTACAGATGACACTCCTAACCCAGCAGCATTATGACTTGATGAACTGATTAATCATTTCCGCTGAATGAAAGAGAAAAATCCGATTATGCCAGCCATCAGAATAAGATGAGATCAAATACACATTTTCTCTACTTTTCAGTTTATAATTTGGCTGTCTTCCAACAATACAACTTGTCATGTACAATAAACATCCTATCGTGTACTTACGAGTAACACTGTTTTTATATTATGATTCGCTGACAAAATTCCAATTTCGGCATCCCGCTTGACGTTGTTCATTTCGTTTGTCCCCACACGCCATTTTAGCGAATTTTCTTAGAAAATAAAGCTATTGCAATGGCTCCAAAAATTTTAAAATAAAAATTTTCAAAAATTTTCTTCATCGAAATCTGTTTTGAGGCATTCTGAAATGATTCCTGGATTTTAACGTGTATATATATATATATATATATATATATATATATATATATATATATATATATATATATATATATATATATATATATATGTATGTGTCATTCCAGACGATAACTCTCGATAGAATTGAGATAAAAACTTCGTTCTTTCGCCAAAAAATCAAGCATTTCAAAAGAAAGGATGAGTTCGTTGGACAACACTTTTTGAGCACATTAAATTGGTCAAATTTCAAAAAATGTACTTAAAAAATCACTAAAAAAAGGTAAAAAACCGCTAAAAATTAACAAATTTCTATTTTTTAGCAGAATGCTACTCGAAAAAAATTAATCGAACATGAACTAGGACATTTAAAAATTTAAGCTTAAAATTGTACTGAAAAATGTACTTAAATTTCATTAAAATAAGCTAAAAATCGATAGGAACACTTGAAAAAATTGTAAAAATCCACAAAATTGTTTTTTCATTGAAATATTACTGACAAAAAGTTAGTTTGCTATAAAATGTATAATAACATTTTTATTTGTCCCCAATGTGCTCAAACTTCAACAGAATTTAACATAAATGTAATACGACCATTTATGAAAATTCGCTCATACGATCATGCTGCATGACTGGAACTTTTTCTTTTCTGCTACACTTGTAAACTTAGCTTCTACACTTGTACTCTTTGTTTTGGTGAAACACTTGTTCTAGTTTACCGTGCATTACAAGTAAGTACTGTACTTGTTAACTTGTACACTTGTAACTTGTTGTTTTATGGAATAGGCCTCTGATTATAAAGATCGATGAAGGAGTAAGTCTAGAGGATTGCAATACAACCTAAAACCATCCTTGCTGATAATTTCGAGAAAAACCGTAGTAAAATCCGTTGAGCAGTTTGGCCAGCAACAAAACAACATTCTCATTTATATAATAGATGAACGTTATTGAAGTGAAAATACTTGAAGAAACCGCTTGAGAGTCTTGAAAAGTTCCTTTATTTCATTAGATTCGTCTTCATAAAAAAAAAGAAAAAAATCATTGCAAAAAACGTATCCTCTCCAAATTTATTTGATAATCCCGCGTCTTAGAAAATGAATGAATAGGAAACTTTATTTACAAGAAATGGGGAAGAAGAAAAAAAAAGGTCTCGTGGTTTTTGAATTAAGACGAAAAGTGACCCCACGAATAGAGGAGCAGCGGTTGAATGAAATGTAAAGAAGGTAATAAGGAGGGAATTTCGTTTATTTATTCGAGCGGTATGAAACTACTTGAAACAAGGATACTTGTGGGTTCAAGTGCTGAGAATTTGAAGAGGTCTAATTTTCGAAGAGAAATGACGTAATATTTTATTCGGATCATACTAAAAGAAAAAAGTCCAGTCATGCAGCATGACCCCATGAGCGAATTTTTGGAGGAATCTTCGACATTTCAGTCGCTATTGATCGTGTAGAGAAATTTTAGTTTATGATTTTGATAGACAAACATGGAATCAAATTATTAAAAATAATTAGGAGGTACTCATACTTTATTATTATTAAACTAATCTTGCAGATTTAAAGACAAATGTAGGTAAATATTCATAGATTTCGATGACCAATGTGGTCAGTATTGAAGGCAGTTGAAATCTTAACAGTATCCTATCATAACATCATCAAATTTTGACATAAAGTTGGTTAAAATTGGTATAAAATTGGTTATACAGGGATACTTCCATAAGAGTAGTTCAATCTGAATTTGGACAATGTTTCATGCAAATATTACCGATTTTTAAAACTAGTGAACGGCATTATTTCGATTTTTGACTGATTTTTCAACTTTGAAATTTTTGAAAACTTGATACATATTCTTATAGGAAATTTTACGCTGATTCCGAATATACCACATATTAGTATGCTGAAAAAATTATTTCGCACAACAAATCGCAAAAAACAGGCAATTTTGAAATTTTTGACTACATTTTTGAAAATTTCAACCCGAAGATGTAATCCGATCATGCTGGCCAACGAACTTGAACTTTCGTTTTGTGTCCTTAACATTCTAAAATTTGTTTGAAGTTTCTAGCACAATTCTACGAGCAGTTATCGTCTGGAATGACACATACATATATACATACATATATACATACATACATATATACATACATACATACATACATACATAAAAAAATGCGTTAAACTTCAGAATATGATTCAGAATAGCCTGAAACGGATTTCTGCATAAATTTTTTTCAAAAATTCACATTCTACAAATTTTGAGGCGAGAGCAATAGCTTAATTTTCTTAAAAAATTCGCTAAAAGGAAATAGGTAGATAATGAAGAGAACAACTTTTCCCAAGTAGGCGGGCAGTGTGGTGTAATTTCGTCATATGAATGGGTACGAACTAAATCACTCGCGACGAAGTTGTGGAAACCCATTTCAAAACGGAAGTTAGAGAAAAACGTTGTCTATTTCCACGAAAAAATGAAGAGCTATAATGTTAAATCGAATTCGACGGTTAGGCCATCATCATTAACAAACAATAACTGAACACACATCAGGAAGGACACAGCTTATATAGTCACAGGTGAAGGGAGATTGAATCCCATTGGTCGAGAGAAAGGAAAGGGGGGTTGGAGGTACAAACAATTAAATGCAAGCATCGTGAAGGGGGATTATAGCTAACCGGATGAAGGGAAAGGAGAGGAAGAATTACTGGTTTCAACAGTTTGAAAGAAAATTCCAAGCTTTATAGAAATAGACTTATCAGAGGTGAAATATATTCAGGGATATCCTCATTTAAACATTTACGTGATCTGTCACTTTTGATCATTTCAAAATTTTCAAGTACATTCAACATACCCCCCTTTGGACAAAAATGAAGAAATTCTACAAACTGTCTATCTGTCCAATCAAAATTGTAAGTATGATTGGATTCCTCAAGATGTTTTGCAAATGTAGACGTACCCTTATTTTCCCTGAAATTCTCCTGATGCGCTTCTATTCTTTCCCTCAATTTCCTACCAGTTTGACCGCAATATTCGTTGCCGCAAGAACATTTTAGTTAGGTAGTTAGTTAGCTTATAAATGTAAAATAATATATATAGCCATTTTGTGTTCTTGACCACTTAGTATATAAATTCTTGTTGTGATTTTTGAGGGTTGGTCAAATTATTTGACCAACCCTCAAAAATCACAACAAGAATTTCATCAAAATCGGTCAAGCCGTTTCGGAGGAGTATGGCAACAAAAACTGTGACACGAGAATTTTATATATTAGATATATCTAATATATAAAATTCTCGTGTCACAGTTTTTGTTGCCATACTCCTCCGAAACGGCTTGACCGATTTTGATGAAATTTTTTGTGCTTATCCGGTATCTATGAGAATCGGCCAACATCTATTTTTCATCCCCCTAAATGTTAGGGGTAGTCCACCCCTAAATTTTTTTAATTTTATTTTTGACCGATTTTGATGAAATTTTTTGTGCTTATCCGGTATCTATGAGAATCGGCCAACATCTATTTTTCATCCCCCTAAATGTTAGGGGTAGTCCACCCCTAAATTTTTTTTTTTTTTTTTTTTTTTTTTTTTTTTTTTTTTTTTTTTAGACAAAATTTTTAATTTCTATTTTAATTGAAGTCTGCCAAGTTGGGTGGGCAGTATAACTTCCTCAAGCGAGCGAAGCGAGCAGCATCCCCCACAGAAGTTAAACCTACCCTTAGAGATCTACCGTTTGCGAGCGAAGCGAGCAACATCCCCTACATGTTTCAATTGTAATACATTCCATGTATACAGCCAGACTTTGCGAGCGAAGCGAGCAACATTCCCTATATGCCACACTTTGCTAATATATAAAATTCTCGTGTCACAGTTTTTGTTGCCATACTCCTCCGAAACGGCTTGACCGATTTTGATGAAATTTTTTGTGCTTATCCGGTATCTATGAGAATCGGCCAACATCTATTTTTCATCCCCCTAAATGTTAGGGGTAGTCCACCCCTAAATTTTTTTAATTTTATATTTTTTAGACAAAATGTTTTAGACATAATTTTTAATTTCTATTTTAATTAACGTCTGCCAAGTTGGGTGGGCAGTATAACTTCCTCAAGCGAGCGAAGCGAGCAGCATCCCCCACAGAAGTTAAACCTACCCTTAGAGATCTACCGCTCTCCATACTCCCGCTCGCCTCCACGTCCAGCCGGGGGGCAAGCCCCCCGGACCCCCCATTAAGTGTGGTATGTAGGGAATGTTGCTCGCTTCGCTCGCAAACGGTAGATCTCTAAGGGTAGGTTTAACTTCTGTAGGGGATGCTGCTCGCTTCGCTCGCTTGAGGAAGTTATACTGCCCACCCAACTTGGCAGACCAATTAAAATAGAAATTAAAAATTTTGTCTAAAAAAAAAAAAAAAAAAATTTAGGGGTGGACTACCCCTAACATTTAGGGGGATGAAAAATAGATGTTGGCCGATTCTCATAGATACCGGATAAGCACAAAAAATTTCATCAAAATCGGTCAAAAATAAAATTAAAAAAATTTAGGGGTGGACTACCCCTAACATTTAGGGGGATGAAAAATAGATGTTGGCCGATTCTCATAGATACCGGATAAGCACAAAAAATTTCATCAAAATCGGTCAAAGATAAAATTAAAAAAATTTAGGGGTGGACTACCCCTAACATTTAGGGGGATGAAAAATAGATGTTTGCCGATTCTCATAGATACCGGATAAGCACAAAAAATTTCATCAAAATCGGTCAAAAATAAAATTAAAAAAATTTAGGGGTGGACTACCCCTAACATTTAGGGGGATGAAAAATAGATGTTGGCCGATTCTCATAGATACCGGATAAGCACAAAAAATTTCATCAAAATCGGTCAAGCCGTTTCGGAGGAGTATGGCAACATAAACTGTGACACGAGAATTTTATATATTAGATAATGTGACTTTGTTCTTGACCGCTATATAAAGATTAAATTCTGTGTAGGGTTCTTGAGAGTCGCCGATTCAACATACCACATCCAATAGTAATTTAATTGTTCATTTTATCCATCCAATAATAGTTCAATTATTTATTTATTTTTATTTGCCGTATTGTAGTTATTTGTGCGCTACCTTCGTAGACATGGAGGAAAAATGTCTTCGGAAATTCGCTTAGAGAGCTGTAGTCAGATGAAATACCATCCAATTGCGCAATCGAATGACCTACATCTTAGGTTTCAGTGGGTTGGAGGGGGAAAAAGACCCTTCTAGGAACCTGAAAACAATAATAATAATAATAATAATCCACGCGTAAAAACTAAAATACGCATTATAACGAAACTTTATAGAAATAGGTGGAGGACAAGGGTTGCAAAAATAATACTGAACTGTAAAAATGTGCTTAGAACGGACCTCTTTTCTGGTATTGGCTTTCTATCTGCTCATCCGATTGAAGTTACGCAATTATTGTCTCCTGCCATAATCAGACCGGAGAAAGGAAATTCTACCCGATTACACTCTCCGCCCGACTGTTTCAAACTCGGAGGTCCGCAGAATCAATTTGTACCTCACCGAGATTGACTCGATGTCAGATTATTATATATGTGATAACGTATATATATGGTTCGGTCACAGCTGTCCTGACCTAGTTGGTAGTATTACGCACAACTCATCTAGCAATCGATAATTGAAATACCGATAATATCATTACCGTTATGTAGGAGATCTAAGGGTGAGGTAAACAATTCTGCCCACAAATGGCAAGAATTCCATATTTCCCCACATCGTAAACGAAGTAAAATTTCGCTTTCTTAAGTGTTTTTCTTCCTGTCGCCCTACCGAATTTGTTGGATAGGTTGCGGTAACCTCTAGGTACCTACCTGAGATTTGTCTGAAAGTTACCGCTGTAATTGATAAACGGACTGAGAGGAATTGATCAATAGTTGGTTTTACAGTTTGAATAGAAAAAACACCGCAGGTCATTAATAGGTATATACCTACTAAATAATATAAATATTATATGAATACATTACTATAATGATATATGACTATATCAAATAGTCATGCGAGTAGGGGATAGATCAAGGACAAGTTATCGCACTTCATTGGCACAAAACTTCTTTATATATCAATCGATAAATATAATTAATACTTTCTCCTCTGATTTACGAACTAAACTGTTAAGTTCTTCTAATAATAATAGTTTTAAACTCAAATTATTAAAGGACTATTACAATGAACTTAGTACAGAACAAAAATAGCATCATTTAGAATTTTTTTTAAATTTATATTTTATTTATTTATTTTTATTTTTTCTATTTTTTTCTTCTCTTTCTTTCTATCTTTTTCTAATGTATTGCAGAATCTTCTTCAATTCTGTTATCAGTCATATCGATTTCTGCAGGCGGGACTGGCTCTTCCCCTACCACGGGCAGTAGCCCATATTGGGGAATAATTTCCCACCTATGAGTATATAAGGGTTAAGTCTAACTTTAAGTAGTATCACCATGATTTCAGTTGTATTTAACCCTATCGATGTATACTACATGTGAAAATTTTCATTTATTGGAAATAAATTACTTTAAAAAAAAGTTAAGATTCAGTTGAGCTTCGTGAAGCAAGTAAGTGGGCCGCTCTGTGGTAGCCGTCCCCAGGAGGATCTAGCCCCTGCCCGCTATGTCCCATGATACCAGCTTTTCCTTGCGGTTATAATGAGAAACTTCTACCTCCCGCTCCGCATTTCCTACTGAATGGTGAAGTACTGTGATTGTCTCCTGAAACGACAGTTGAGACGTAGCTCATAGGTTAGGATAACGGTCTCGTGAGACTAAGGTCGTGGGTTCAATCTTGTTGACTGGTCTTTTTTTTTGCTCATACAACTCCCGAAATATACTTCTAAAACGTCATTCTGACCTGCATGTCCAACTAATTTGAATTTTCACTAAGGGATTGACTACTTGATGTTATGTATTTTTGAGATGCGAGCTTGCGAGCATCCAGATCACCAAACTATACACTTTTCTTCTGACCTACATGTCCACTAATCTGCATTTTTACCAAGGGATTGACTACTTGATGTTATGTCTTTTTGAGATGCGAGCTTGCGAGCATCCAGACCACCAAACTATACACATCATTCTGATCTACATGTCCACTAATCTGCATTTTTACTAAGGTTGACTACTTGATGTAATGTGTTTTTGAGATGCGAGCTTGTGAGCATCAAGATCACCAAACTATACACTTTTCTTCAGACCTACATGTCCACTAATCTGCATTTCCACTAAGGGATTGACTACTGGATGTTATGTCTTTTTGAGATGCGAGCTTGCGAGCATCCAGACCACCAAACTATACACATCATTCTGATCTACATGTCCACTATTCTGCATTTTTACTAAGGGATTGACTACTTGATGTTATGTCTTTTTGAGATGCGAGCTTGTAAGCATCCAGATCACCAAACTATACACTTTTCTTCTGACCTACATGTCCACTAATCTGCATTTTCACTAAGGGATTGACTACTTGATGTTATGTCTTTTTGAGATGCGAGCTTGCGAGCATCCAGACCACCCAAACTATACACATCATTCTGATCTACATGTCCACCTAATCTTTATTTTTACTAAGGGATTGAGTGATACACAATCTCCTCACCAATAAATTTATTTTTTCTTGGCATACGCATAAATCCGTAGATTTACCGGTCGGAGCGATCATACAAGCCCAGACTGATTAAAGGGGAGACTAGCGACGCTGCGCGGCGGAGGAGGGAACCACCGGCCGGGTGTACGGCTACCGTCGAGTTTCCCCCTTTCGCCCCCTCTGACTCAGCTGTCCGGTGATGTCCGCAGGTGACGACTGATAGATCGCGATAGATCGCGTATGCGGGATATCAGTCGTCACAAATTTAACTACATTTAGCGAATTTTTGAAGAAAATTAAGCTATTGCTCTCGCCTCAAAATTTGTAGAATGTGAATTATTGAAAAAATTTTATGCAGAAATCCGTTTCAGGCTATTCTGAATCATATTCTGAAGTTTAACGCATTTTTTTTATGTATGTATGTATGTATGTATGTATGTATATATGTATGTATATATGTATATATGTATGTATGTGTCATTCCAGACGATAACTGTCCGTAGAATTGAGCTATAAACTTCAAACAAATTTTAAAATGTTAAGGACTCAAAACGAAAGTTCAAGTTCGTTGGCCAGCATGATCAGATTACATCTTCGGGTTGAAATTTTCAAAAATGTAGTCAAAAATTTCAAAATAGCCTGTTTTTTGCGATTTGTTGTGCGAAATAATATTTTCAGCATACTAACATGTGGTATATTCGGAATCAGCGTAAAATTTCCTATAAGAATATGTATCAAGTTTTCAAAAATTTCAAAGTTGAAAAATCAGTCAAAAATCGAAATAATGCCGTTCGCTAGTTGTAAAAATCGGTCATATTTGCATGAAACATTGTCCAAATTCAGAATGAACTACTCTTACGGGAGTATAACCAATCCTAGAACCATGCTGTTTAAAACGTAGGTAGTAGGTGCTCAAAAAAAAAAAAAAAAAAAAAAAAAAAAATGTAATCACAACTGGATCAATAATTTGATTCCATGTTTGTCTATCAAAATCATAAACTAAAATTTCTCAACACGATCAATAGCTACTGAAATGTCGAAGATTTCTTCAAAAATTCGCTCATGGGGTCATGCTGCATGACTGGACTTTTTCAGCATAATTTTGTTCATAAAAATGTTAAAGTTCTACTTTACATTTGATAAACTTTGTTTAAGCAATATTCTGCTAAAAATTATGAATTCAACCATTTTTAGCCGCTTTTAGCCATTTTTAGTAATTTTTTAGCACATTTTTTGAAATTTGACAAATTTAATTCGCTCAAAAAATGATGGCCTACGAACGAATTATTAAAACCATACTGAGAACAGGGGGACTAGTAAAATGTAGATGTATTAATTAATTGCAATAATTTTCCCTCTGCAAGTGCCCATATCCACGCAGGCGTTTCACGTTACCTACATCTTGAACGGATATGTTCCGCTATGGAGTTTTTAATGATAATCAAAACCATTTCAATGGGCTGTAAAAACATTTATGTCATATTCAGTAGGAAGGTGCCTAATTCCCCAAATATCGTTATACTTAGATCAGGGGGCTAGTAAAGTGTAAATATTTTAATTAATTGCATTAAATTTCCCTCTGCAGGCCCCTGTATCTACCCAGGCATATTGATGTCAACCCATGGATCTTCAATTCGAAATGGACCTCCTTTTTATTATCTAGAATTTAATATCAGCACAGTGATCAGCTGTGCGGCCTTTGAGCTTAATTTGTTTCTTAATCGGCATATGATGCTGAAACCTGAAATGTAGCTCGTTTTCGGACATTTGGAATACAATTAGTATGGAGGGACTTGGATCAGCTTCGGAACCTCTGAGGCTAATTTCTTTCCTAATCGACTCACGGTGCTGAAATTTAGATGGAGCTCCTTTGAGAAACCTCGAAAACAATCACGAGGTATGGAGGCGCACTGATCAGCTGATGTATGATAATTGTAAGCCGTTTTTTAGGTATTTCGCGTTGAGATCCGACTTTGAGACTAGCAAAATGGAAGGGAACCACCCTTCCAAACGGAGGGGTACCAATAACTCAATATGGCCAAAAATACAGATACGGGATCTGTTCTTAGTACGGCTATGGCGAAAGCTAAAGCCAATAAAAAAAAAATTTTTTTTGGAATCGTAACTTTATCTACTTTAATAATACCCCATTTCCTTCGAGGCCGTTGGGAAGGTAAAAACCATTCAGTTGGTGTAATCAGTTGTTAGAATTCTCGAAGATTCCTAAAACCCAGAGTTTATTTCCAGAAGGGAAGGCACCTCGTGCCAGAAATAAGGTCAGGCCAAATGGACTGAAACTCCGCGAAACTTGACGATTAAAACTTTCGAGTGAAAACGAGATGGTCGGAGGCAGACGAACTCCCGGAATATCTTTCCCTCGAAAGTTTCAGCTGTCTTGAATAATGAGGCTCACAATAATAATTAATGCAAATTTTCCACGCGTGTTATCGCTATTGATTGGGTTCCCGGCTTAAATTACTCATCGTTAATGGAAGTATGTATTCAAATTATTCAATTCAGACTGATGAACTGTCTGCTCTGAGTTTATTAAGTGTGAGCGAATTCGAGGGAATACCTCGTACATAGCATCTTTAAAAATTTGTAATTTGACTAGAACGATATTAATTATTTTTTAGCAAATTTTTGTAAAAACAAAGAACGTAAAGACGAAACGCTTGCATACGAATCTGCAACACATTGGGACATTTTATGTCTTTAGTTGCAGACTCGTATACAAGCTCTAAGAGCCACTCAGCTGATCCGGACCCTGGGCATCGTCAAGTAAATGTCCTAAAGAGGCCACATACGAAATTACAGCTTCCTAGAGTGTAAAGCATAGAAATTACCTATTGAAATGATTTAACCACCGCTTCACAAATCAAATGTTCTCGGATCACCTGCTATGAATCAAATCATCGAAACACCAGCTCAATGAAATCATCAGAAATTAACAAGCGGTCGCAATCATGTTCACAATATCAATTATTGAGAATGATCACCTGTGCGTAAACAATAATTCATATAACCATGCTCATAACTCAGCTTGTTGGCCTCGCACTTCGCAGTAGTTAACATAATATGGTTGGATAAATCGAGAGCTTTCAGTACCATTTTCTAGCAATGTCTCGGTTGTAAGCTGAAATCATCAGAAAACCAACCGTAACGCTTTATTTTATCGCATTTTTTAAACGCTTTTTTCGTTTACGTGCCAAAGTAAAGACATAAAATGTCAACAATTGCTACTGCAACGGCCCCAAAAATTTTAAAAGCACAATTTTTGAACATTTTTTCAATTGAAATCCGTTTTGAGGCAATCTGAAACAAATCCTAGAGATTAACGCGTTTCATGTATGTACATCTGTACCTACCTTAAGGCCTGATTGTCGGGACGTTATCGGGACGCTGAGATTGTTTTCAATCGGATAGTCAGAAAGACGTTGGGAGTTTAACGGACCAATGCACAAGGGAGGCCGATAGCTATCCGATACCCACGGCCTATCTCAGTAGGTAGCCGCTGGTCTCTCCCCGTATCTGCGTCATTTTCTATCCCCCTCGTTTCACTAGTAGGGGAAAATGTGGCAATATCGCCACCTTAAGCATATTTATCTATCACAGCCCGGGTTTGCACTTAAGAGCTTCAGATTTTGAAGCAAATTATAAAAAAAAACATCTCCAGTCATGAATTAAAACGTTTCGGCTGGTTGTGTAGCAACTTTATATTAGTAAACAACAATTTACGAAACCCTTGTAAATGGCGGGAAAGTGGGGGAAATACCGCCACGGGGTTAGGGTAATATCGCCATATTAAAACAAGGGGGAAATGAACAGTCTCATCAGAACATCGGAATAGCGTTTTATTGAATTTCAAAAACTCTTCCTGGGTAGCTTCTCACCATATTGGGAACTTAGTAGACAAGAAAAGGATACACTAAAGGTTGACAAACAATTTCCACATCAGAATAGTAAAATAATAATAGTAAAATTGGACCAAAATAAATATTGGTAAAATAATGATGGTTCTTCACAAGGACAAAATTATTAACAAAGTTCAACGCGGAACTCGTTAAAAAAAAAAGAAATATTATATAGCATTTCATTTTCCCGGCTTATAAAGTTTTTAAATTTGTGCCCTTCTTCAGGTCGTAGCAAATTTCACAATACTAATAACGTCCATAGTCAAAATCAAAACGGGAGCATGAAGAGTGGAATCTCACCACGATTATGTTAATATAGGAAGGAAGTTAGGTAGATAGGTACTGCACAATAATTCAGTAGATAGGTCGGTAAATATCTAATAAACCACGATTAGGTAAATATAGAGGTGCTTATTGAGATAAGATATCACAATATAATTTGTCTTTCCAATATTAATTCATATTTTAATTACTCAGAATCAAAAAACTTTGAAAAAATTCAACAAGACTGAGGAATGGAGCATTGGGGCAATACCGCCATGGCGGAATTAGCCTGAATTTGGTGTGGCGGTATTGCCCCAGTAACCTTTTCGAGATAAAAAATCATTAAAAACTACAGTTTTCGTTAAAAACATGAAGTAATGGGTGGAAATTAAAGCTAAATTATTTTTCTACGTCGTCATGTTCAATAATTTACATAAACGTATGAAAAACTGTTAGTTACCACGAAAATTCGACAACAGTAAAACTAGAACGCCAAGCTTCAAAAACGGTGAACTCGCTTATCTTTGAAACCAACTTTTCCAACATTACTGCTGATCTAAAGATGGCGATATTTGGCTACAAGATTTGCCACTCAGGTGGTTGAATAATTATATGGGGTGGCGGTAATTCCCCGACGTGGCGGTATTACCCCACTCTCCCCTACACACGTGGCATCGGGACAGTGTTCTGAAGTGATGACACTTCCTCAATGTTACTCCAATAATTTCCAAAGGTGGTACGGGAACTCTCACTCCATTTCACTGCATTTTAAATGCATCGCTGATTCTTGCAGCCAATTCATCAAATGAACGAATTGACATTCGAAAATAATTGACGAATTTTTCTTAATCTTCCCTCAATTCTCTGAAAATAGGGTTGAAAGCGACTTTTAAATCGCATCATTAAATGGATGAACCCAATATCTTATTTTATGGTCGCTTTCATAAATGTATTTGTACACAAAGTACGAAAATGAAACCTTCTTTTTATAAATTTCAACTTGCGCTCGATCCATCTCGGGAGAAACAACAAACAAAACTGAAAAAGGAGGAATCCCCACCCAGTTGTAAATTTTCCGGGGTACCAAAGAGATAGGGACGCCGCTTCCTATCTTTCATGTGAACAGAACTCAGATGGGTATCAAAGAGATAGGATAGAAAACAGTCTCAGCGTCCCGATTACCAGCGTCCCGACTTTGCAGCTCATTGCATCAGGCCTAAAGGTAAACCATCACCAATCCAATCACCAATATGATACAAGGAACCGGGAGTTTCTTTCTACTCAAAGTTGACGGCTGGCTCTAGTTCAGAAATATAATCCAGACTATGTGGGGATAAAGATGTATAATCATCTGCCGGCTGCTCTGAAGTCGATGAGCCCTGCCGTATTTCAGAGGAAAATAAAGGATAGGCAGATTCCTTGGCTCCGTTCAGCACAAATGAAGTCTCTTATGGGAGCTGGTGTTCTCCAGTGAAGTGTTGACAAATATTGACAATTTATTAGCTGTTTTTATGACATTTTTGCTTGTTTTTTTTTTTTTTTTTTTTTTCTCTCCTGTTGACGTATGGTGACAATAAAGTACTTCTATTCTATTCTATTCTATCATACATGCAAGACCCCCCACTTTTCAGCAGAGCCAAAAGAAGGTTCCGAAATTCATTTTATCTTGTCATGAAAAAGCTATATTATCAAATAGGTATAAAAATAATGGTTATGAGCCACCGTTTTTATTTCATACAATGTTCTTCCTATGTTATGAACATTGTTTTCATCATTAGTTATCCCTGGGAGGGGAGGGAGCAGTTGTGATGCACCTCTGACGTATATATATATATATATATATATATATATATATATATATATATATATAAATATATATATATATATATGTGTGTGTGTGTGTGTGTGTGTGTGTGTGTGTGTGTGTGTGTGTGTGTGTGTGTGTGTGTGTGTGTGTGTGGTGTGTGTGTGTGTGTGTGTGTGTGTGTGTGTGTGCATTCTAGACGATAAAAATTTCTTAAGATTGAGACGAAAGTTCCAGGCATGCAGCATCATCGTATGAGCGAATTTTCGTAAACTATGTTACTATATTAAGTTACATTGTTTTGAAGATTCAGGACGGTGAGTGAAAAGAAATTTTTACCTGCCAATTTTATGGTAAAAAATTCGATTTAAATAATATTATGCCATTTAAAATAGATTTTGGATTTTTAGTATTTTTTCTTCTGTTTTTATCGATTTGTCGTTAAATATTAATGAAATTCATGTTCATTTTTCAGAATAAACATATGCATACATTTTTTAATGTTCTAATTCAATGTTGATAAACTTTGTTCGACTAAAATTCTGCTAAAAAATATAAATTCAACGATTTTCAGCCGTTTTTGTAATTTTTAGTGATTTTTATTAGAACATTTTTCAAAAGTTGACTAATTTAATTTGCTCGAAAAATTCGGACCAACGAACGTATCCTTTCATTAAAAAAAATTAATAAATTACCCGGGGGGGGGGGGGGGGGGATTTGAATGGTTAGGTACTTGGACATTTTTTCTCTCAA
This sequence comes from Adelphocoris suturalis, assembly GCA_030762985.1. Taxonomy (NCBI): domain Eukaryota; kingdom Metazoa; phylum Arthropoda; class Insecta; order Hemiptera; family Miridae; genus Adelphocoris; species Adelphocoris suturalis. The sequence continues at coordinate 7,258,484 of CM061042.1, read as the reverse complement.
CGTCTTGATTCGAAGAATTTATAGCACTGAACAAGATGGTGAAGGCAGAATTACAGTTTCTCATTTCATTTTCAGAGTGAATCTGCTATGAACCATGAAGAAGCTCGGTGTTTTCTAAAGATTCTTTGAATAAAGATTGAACGGAATAAGATATCGCAATTCTGGCTTCACCATCTTGTTCAGTGCTTAAAAAATCTTTAAAATGAAATGTCATTCGGCAAAAAATGAAAGAAAAGTTGCAAGTACATGTGCAACGAACCCCCGCCCCCCACACCCTGGGTAGAACAACGTATTTTGGAATTTTTCTAATTTTTTGTTTTGCTTAATATGTAGTATTATACACCCAAAAATCGCCCTCCAAGTTTCACTTCAATATCCCAAAAATCGTGGGAAAAAAACGGGGTGGGAGTTGTTACTTTTATGTACTATTTCCAGCGCTTAAATTGGGTAGGTATAACTAAAAATCCTTTCAATTTTTTTGAGCCCAAAGAGACTTTTGATTGGGGGCAACAAAAGCTATCTTTTGAGCATAGTTTCAAAAGAGTTCTAGGAAACCCAAATTCCATAAGAAAAGTATGGGGTCCTTTCGGAAAAAATTATTTCGAAATTTTTGAAGCCATTGCAATATTTTTGTCTATAGAAATTCGCTAAAAACTTAAGTGCAGGCTATAAACTCGACAAGAATGCAACTATTTACTCGGCAGAAATCACTGCGATGCAGCCAGCACTCCTCCATTATGCAGCACTACCACACTCAAATACGTCCCATTTCATCATCCTGATAACCGACTGACCTAGCACACTGGTAAAACTCGAAAGCATTGACCCAAACTCTAAAATAACACATTTAATTGGTGAACTCCCAGAAGTAGTGGCTGGTCTAAAAGACCGTGGACAACAAGTGGTTTTCGTATGGACAAGGGCACACGTGGGAGTATCTGGCAACCACATGGCGGACTCGGCAGCAAAGCATTGAAGAATTAGGGGCAATATCCTGCACAAAAGTCTGCCATTCAGGGATTTTTATAAGACGTATCCACCAGGACATGCGTCGAACATGGCAAAATCTTTTCAACTCCTACCCGTCAGACACCTACTACAGAACTCTCTTTTCAACACTTCCAACCAAACCTTGGTTTGACTTCTACCCATCTGAAGATTAAAACTTCACAAAAACTATTTCCAGATTACGAAGTGGACACATCCTCTGTATTTCCTATTTTCAACGATTTGTGATTGGAAATATAATCAGCGGCTGCGATCACTGTGGAGAGGAAGACACTGCTCGACACAAAATATTGGAGTGCCCCATATTTTCTCGAGAACGACAACTTCTTATGGACAATATAAGCGATAAAATCCCAGCTCCATTCAACTTAGATTTTATTCTGACGTCAGCATAGCAAATGGTCTACAAAGAACTTTACAGATACCTTAGTACAATCAACTGTGATCTATAAAAATATTTAGTATTATCAGATAACTGAAAATATGTATTTAATGAAAACGCTGCAAATTATTACACAAAGGTTTATTATTTTTTCAATTGAGTATGATCGAAGTTTTAGTTAGCTAGCGTACGTCATAAGGCCCGTCCAGACTCCTCGGCGTGTCCTACTTCGAGTTGCCACAACCTATACTTCTATAATTATATAAGCATGTTTCTATTTGTCGATTTGAGCTCCAATATATTCAAATAGTTATTGCCTTAATAATATCATTATCTAAGTACGTACGAAAAGTCGAGAGGATATGTTATTAAATATGCGTAGGAAAAGCGTTGGTATTAACACACAAATATGACCTTGAAAAATACATATTCATGCCTCGAACGAACGCCGGCGCCGTAACCACCACAAGCCGCGGTGCCGGCGCCTCCTCTCACTCCACCCCCCCCCGCTCACCCCCACCCACCGTGACCCCCTGCCAAGCGTGCCAGCGCGTCAAAAAGACTCTTTTTTGCCCGTTTTTGGCCCATAGCATCTATGCGAGTAAAGTGATCGGGATGGTTAAACGTTAGGACCAACTAGACCCCAAATGGAGTCTATGTGCGAAAGAACGGGTTTTTTAAGTCAATTCTTAGGCCTTTTATGGCCCGGACGGCGGACGGCGAACGGCGGACGGCGGACGGCGGACGGACATTTCAAATTTGGATTCTACGTACCTTGAAACGTAAAGTGACAAAGTTTGAGGGGGGGTTATAAAAATTTTTTGCTACACGATCACATAGGCTTATTATTGGAAATAATAAACCAAAATGTATTACCCAATATGGCGTAAAACTGTAGAGCCAATACAAATAAAATTTATACCTATATAAAAAAAAATCGTTAAAATCATGATCTATCCGCAATTAACTCCAAAATCATTTATAAACCAGGTATAGGGACGTACCAGTAATGCAAGCATTACTTACTCTTATGTTTCACGTGTTCCATGATTATTCGAGGTTTAATCCCCTTCAAAGAACGGATTATACAGCTGGTAGATTATCGCAGTTCGTTGAACGCGGTTCGTGATGTGAAACGGCCTTTCCGCTGTTTTTGAGAGATAACTCCTGACCCTGGATTAACTTCAGCCCTTTGTTGTGCAACGGCCCCAAAGGCATCGGTCCGAATGTATTTAGTTTCGGGTTACGCTAGGAGATCTCGAGTTTAATCCCTTGTCAACGGACTTTACCTGTTCTGAGGTCCTCGTTATATGAGATAATTTAGTACGAAATTACAATCTTCCTCAGTGAGTACCCAGGGCCGTCTACAGTCCTTCAGTAATGGGGGCGGGTTGGAAAAATTCTATTCCTGACGGATTCATATAGGATATTTCACGCTGAATCTAAATATACCCACATATTAGGGTCGCAAACTAGTCCTTCAATGTAAAATAACAAAAAATTGCTAAAAACTAGTTTTTTAGGTCTAAATTTAGATACGAACTAAATCACTCGCGATGAAGTTGTGGAAACCCATTTCAAAACGGAAGTAAGTGAAAAAACGTCTATTTCCACGAAAAATGAAGAGTTACAATGTTAAACCTTTTTCGACACGAGACCCTCTCGAACGATCAAGTTTGTCCCCCACCCTGGCAACTACTTGGAACCGTTCCCTACAAGTAGAACTGTGAGTTCTTCAATTCCGTTCAACTCGGAGCAGCTCGTGAGTCACAAATGAAAAGTCACATTTACGTTTCTAAACTGTTATAGTTATGTGATCGTGTTATGAGACCACGAAACTATACACTTCATTCTGATCTACATATCCAACTAATCTGCATTTTTACTAAGAGATTGACTACTTGATGTTATGTATTTTTGAGATGCGAGCTTGCGAGCATCCAGACCACCAAACTATACACTTCATTCTAACCTACATGTCCACTAAACAGGTTGAACGGAATTGAAGAACTCACAGTTCTTCTTGTAGGGAACGGTTCCAAGTAGTTGCCGGGGTGGGGGACTAACTTGATCGTTCGAGAGAGTCTCGTTTTTTCGATGGTTAGGCCACCATCAGTAACGAACAATAATAAGTAACAACAGTAACAATGGTTATTGTTTGTTACTGATGATGGCTTAACCGTCGGAATCGATTTAACATTGTAACTCTTTATTATTCGTGCAAATAGACACCATTTTTTCAATAACTTCCGTTCTAAATTTAGAATCAATAATAATACTATTTCTGTTGTCATACAAAATTATCTTCCTAGAATCATTTTAGGGCGTGAAATCAGGAGTTAATTTTAAAATTACCTTTATTTCCAATATTTCAAAACAATACGTACATAATTCATTTGTCAGTAAAGTTTCCTCGTGGTTTAAATGAAATTATTATCTATTTAAGCAGAGAAAACTAGAACTAATGTCCTTTTTTTTTTTTTAGAAAGAAGCAATATTTGATGTTATTACAAGGGAAAAGCTCTTACAACTTAGTTCCACTTCTCATAAAGTTCCGTGTTGGTGGAAACTCGGGCTAGTAGGTACCTACATATTTTAGTTCCGAGTCTACCTAAAGGTAGTGGAAGCATTGAGTTCACTTTCAGGGGAGACAAAATTTTTGGTCTCCAAAATCAAAATTTCCACTCGCATTTTACGTTTTAGACCATTCTCAACAACTTTGGTTCCGTGTCTGTCTGTGTCTGAGAGTGTGTCTGTCGTGTGTCCGCAAATCTTGGTTACAAGCTTATTTTCCACAGTTTTCATCCAATTTGGATGAAATTTTCAGGGAATGTGAGGGCTAGAGGGTAGACGGTCCCCTATAAGGTTCATCGTTCCTGACTCAATACTTCACTCTGCGCATGCGCAAACGTAAATTCAACCAAGCATCATTTTCTCACGCCCTAGTCGTTCGATTTCGTTTAAATTTGGATGGTAGTTGAGAGAAGACGATTTGATTACCCCGTAACAATTTCAACGTGATTGTATCATTAATAGCTACTGCGCATCCGCCAATGTTTAATACTTTAGCTACTGCGCATCCGCCAATGTTTAATACTTTTACAATACTTTTCAATGATCTATACATTCATGATACTTGAAAGAGGAATGTGCCACACCCAAGTTGGCAGGCTTCTTTTGTCTTTAAGTTTTGTTATCACGGAGAAACACATTGACGATTTAAACACATGAAAATATCTCACTGCGTTGCAGACTTGTAGGCAATTGTTAGCATATTTCAATGAAATTTAAGTTTATTTTTCAGCACAGTTTCGTGCAAACATTTCTGAATGTTGTAGCTCAAAGTTGATTAATCTTTTTCCAAGCTTTATTCTGTGTGTGTGTGTCTGTGAGTGTGTGTCTGTCGTGTGTCCACAAATCTTTGAAACAAGCTTATTTTCCACATTTCAGGGAATGTGCGGGCTAGGGGTAGACAATCTCCGACCAGTTTCATCATTCTTGACTCAATACTTCATTCTGCGCATGCGCAAACGTAAATTCTACCAAGCATCATTTCTCACGCCCTAGTCGTTCGATTTCGCTCAAATTTGGATGATTTTGATGATACGAGTAAATTTTGCTCAAGTTTTGAGTGTCTTTTTGGAAGTTAATTGAATTTGAATTTTTTATCTCATCCATTTCTAGAAATAATCTTTCTTGCAAATTAAATTCTCTTCCTACAATTATGAAATTTTCGACGTCCATAGTATGTCCTAAAGTTCTGCAATGGGCAAACAATGCGTTTTTCGTATCTTCTTGTCGTAGATCCGATTCATGTCTTGAAAAATGACGCTGAACGGACTGGGACGTTTCCCCCACATACACTTTTCCACACCCACAACTACCACAAGGGATCTGGTTGATAAAGTCTGAACGTTGTTCTTTTGGTGTGAAATCTTTTAGTTTGGAAAATAGTCGTCTGTACGTATTAAGTGTTCAAAATGCAATTTTTACGTGTTTATAAGTCTCGAAAATCTTTGACATTTGTTCTGTCACCCCTTTCACGTAAGGCATTAAATAATATTGGACAGGTTGTTGTTGTTGAGTTGAAGGTAAAAACCAATTCAAGGACAGAAAGGCCTTTTCTGTAAAGTCTTGTAATAAAATCAAGGTCATGGCCGCAACCGTGTCATGGCGCGGGGTGTGGAGCGGGAAAAGTGCCACGGAGTTGCTCGAGTTGGGCATCTCGGCGGGAGTGCTTCGTGGTATCACCACTCACGTCTTCAGGGGCTCGGACCTCAACTGGTGGTCATTTTATAGGCGGAATTCCTTTCACCCCGCTCTTCCTCTCCCTCCTGGACCTACGCGTCCTAGGCGTTCTTTCATTTATTTTGAAATTTTATGATGTGAAATATATGATATGAAATACATCATATAATATATTATATGAAATTTTATGTGTGATTCTAAAAGAATAAATAAATAAAAGAAATATGTGCGCGTTTGTGTGCGTGTTTGCTTGAGTCTATCCATATGTCTGTTCCGCACTACAGGCCGCTATTTTGGAGCTATCGATTTGAAATTCGGTAGGCCTTAAACTTCCGGAATTTGCACATCCAACATCGTTTTCGGACAGATTTATTATAACGCTGTTCAGTGCCTATTTTCATCGGATTTTTAGTTGATTGATCTAAATACAACGCATGCGTGGATACCGCCCATTGCTTCATCGATAATTATTAGATTTCTTTTGCCTCAACCGTAAACGGACATTTCAATACGATTACAAAGTTACGTTTCCGACTATTTCCGAATATTTACAGCATAATGGCCGCAAATTGAATAGGGTTTTTGCAGATGCAATCAATCCTATACTAGATTTTCCCGATGAAAAATCGCGTACTTCAAAGTCGCTGATTTGGCGATTCAAAAGCCTTTTTAAATCTCTTACAAAGCGTTTTACTCTGCTCCGGTGATCTGTGAATTAAAACTGATGAGACCCCGCTTTATACAATTTATTAATGAAGAGCTGCCAAGCGTCAGTTTTCAATTGTGTTCAAGCGGTTCCTCCGCATAATTTTTCAAAGCCATTTAACATTCTCAGAGGTCAAATTCGTATTGGAACAATATCTCATTACTGGTTATTTTACTTGCTATTTACTTAATTTTCGGAGAGGGTTTTTTTCATCATGGTTATATTTTGTGTGTTTAAGTGTTATGCGGAGCGCGAATAATAAATAATGGATTTAATAAAAAGTCGCGGAACAAGGGATATTCGAAACAACCGATTTTGGACTGTTTTTTGGACAGTGTTGGAATTGTTACATTGCAAATAATAAAGATTACACACCTATAAATATGGCAACCACAAAAAAAAGATAAGTCAACTTTGAGCTACAACATTCAGACATGTTTGCACGAAAATGTGCTGGAAAATAAGCTTAAATTTCATTAAAATGGGTTGTGAAAGGGTGAAATTTTTGAGGCTCAATGCGTCGAGTTTTGATACACTAGTTTTAATAACGGAACACCATCATCAGTCTGCGTAGAGAGGCTATGCAGAAATAACAAACCTTTGTGTAATAATGGGCAGTGTTTCTCATAACACTGAAATAATACTACAATGCTAATAATTATTGAGGATGGTTGACGAAATCGTAGTAACGATACATATGATGCAGTAAACATACTGTAGCGACACAAACATCATTCCTTAGTGACCAATCATGCTTTGTTTATCGGTTGCGTAACAGGTTATCGTGATGCTCAATTTCGAGACATTTTTAGCTTATGTGTGTCAAATCGAAGTCATATAAGTACCAAAAATCGATAAAAGCTCCAAAAAATTGTAAAACTCAGAACGTTTCTTTGTGTCGTTGAATATTGATTAGAAAAAGTTTATTTTTCTCCATGGATTGTGCACACAAAGTCCTTAAATTTAAAAAAAATTTAATTTAAAAACGCTGCAAATTATTTCACAAAGGTTTATTATTTTTCAATTGAGTATGATCGTAGTTTTAGTTGGCTTGCGTACGTCATAAGGCCCGTCCAGGCTCCTCGGCGTGTCCTATTTCGAATTGCCACAACCTATACTTCTATAATTATATACGCATGTTTATATTTCTCGATTTGAGCTCCTATCTATTCAAATAATTATTGCCTTAATAATATCATTATCTAAGTACGTACGAAAAGTCGAGAGGATAGGTTATTAAATATGCGTAGGAAAAGCATTGGTATTAACACACAAATATGACCTAGAAAAAAACATATTCATGCCTCGAAGGAACGCCGTACCCACCACAAGGTGCCGCGGCGCCTCCTCTCGCTCCACCCCCGCTCACCCCCCCCCCCCCCACCACCCACCGTGACCCCCTGCCAAGCGTGAAAAAGACACTTTTTCGCCCGTTTTTGGCCCATAGCATCTATGCGAGTAAAGCGATCGGGATGGTTAAACGTTAGGACCAACTAGACCCCAAATGGAGTCTATGTGCGAAAGAACGGGTTTTTTAAGTCAATTCTTAGGCCTTTTATGGCCCGGACGGCGGACGGCGAACGGCGAACGGCGGACGGCGGACGGACATTTTAAATTTGGATTCTACGCACCTTGAAACGTAAAGTGACAAAGTTTGAGGGGGGGTTATAAAAATTTTTTGCTACACGATCACATAGGCTTATTATTGGAAGTAATAAACCAAAAGTCACGGCAATTTGCTCATATGGTGTTGATGTTAGTGTAACTGTAACTTTTGCTCTGCCACATTGTGCACCTGCTTGCCCAACGTACTGACTTGATTCACTTATGTTTATTGTTACAGATGACTCCAAGATGAATGTTTATTCGAATGAGACGTGCCAAGAGAAGTATTTGAACGCTACGCAAGGAGGTGAGTTCCACCATTATCCCGCTAAACCAGAAATAATCTGAAAGAATATCAATCAAATACTCGATTTGAATGCTGAAAATGCTTGGTGATGGATGGAGGTAATGGATTGAGGGATAGTCATATTTCATACATCATTTTGACATTTCATGTCTTTACTTTGGCACATGGACTCGAAAAGCGTTGCGTTATAAACAAGGCCCTACAACTGTACGTGGATCTCAGACGCCGCCTAATGCAAATTGAAGAGAGCATTGGCGGACATATTGGGGTCAACTTCACGCGCCCTTTTTGAATTGTAAGGCTAGCTAGTTTGTGTATAAGTGTTCGTAGAAAACATATTTTGTATTATCTTGATGAAAACTAGTCTAGAATCATTAAAAACGTCAATTATTATGATGACAACAAAGTTTGTACATGAATTTTATGAAATATTTTCAACTGAGACAAACTGTGGGAGCTGCTTGTCTTTACCTATATCTAACCAAATATGACGATTTACAAACTTATTTAGGCCACAATTCTAATCCGATTTTCGTGATTCTTGTTTTGTTCAACTATGAATTTGGTATAGTTTTGGATCTTATATCAGGAATTTCAAATTTGATTATGAAAAAGGGTGAATGGAGGGGGTAACAGTAAAATATCATGATGTTTTAACTAATATCGTCAGATTTTTGTGATTCTTTTTTGTTCAACTAAGAATTTTGTCTAGTTTTGGAAGGTATATTAGGAGTTTCAAATTTCATTATGGACGAGGAAGATTGGAAGAGGTAATATTAATAAATCATGATATTTTAACTATTCAAGTCAGATTTTCGAGATCATTTTTTAAATTCGATTATAAATTCGGTCTAGGTTATAAAAATATGTCAGGAGGTTCAAATTTCATACTGGAAGTTTTATTATTTGAATTTGCTGTCGGTGGAGGGGGTAAATGGGGGGGGGGTTTCGAGAAGTCATGATATATTTGTTTTTTCTCTTATTTTAACTCTCACCAAATATATATAAAATCCATGCATGCATTACTTACCTATATGATTTCATGTAGTTTCGCGTAGTGGCGATATTGTTCTTTTCATACCGTACTTATAATAGTTAGGGCATAAGTTAGTTAGGTACTATTTTAAAGTGAAAGATCCTTCCATTATTCAAAAGCAATTATCTCAGAACCATTCTTCCAAAGTAACAGAAGAATCGCTCTGCATTTCAATATTGAGACAATATCTTGTACATAAGACACAGTTTTACAAACACCATGGGTTCACCTGGATGGGGCAAGGAGTATGATCAGAGGAGCTAAACAATTGAATAAATGAATAACTACTTCATGACACTTTCTATGTTATTATATTATTTTCATTTTACATACAATTCTGTCAATACAATACAATATACAATAGTACAATACAATGTCAATAAAAAAAAAAAAAAAAAACAATTTCATAAAATTCTCTCAATTTCTTATTTAAAGGAAATCTGTGGAAAAAAACAAAACAAAATTTAGATTAATTTCAAACTTTGTAGCTCAGCATATTGATAAGTTAGTAAAAAGAAAATTATTATGAACTACAATAGGTACTGCGTTACCACATCAAGAGGCCTACAACAGACCAAAATAATCCTGAGGAAATCGTGAAAATCTATACTTACTTGTGAAATGAGAGTGGGCAGTCTTCAGTTTTGCGATTTACGCAGTTAAATGCCGCGCACACTTTAACCATTGTGCATTATCAAAGAAATTTCATGAGTAGATGAACTATAATAATACAATCTTCATTGCACATAAATAAACGATGTTGCCCCCAATATGGCCGACTACAGACCGTTCAATTTGCAATGCGACACTAGCGCTACGAGTGGGTCTAGTTTACTATTACAATGTCTTTGGTTATAAAGAAGCGTTACATTTGATTTTCAAGCTTCGTTCTCAGTGTGTGTTCTGTCAGTTCGGAACAGTTCTGGGCAAGCGCAGTCGAGTTTTATCGTTTGCAGTGCCAGAACGCCCAGTTCCGAACGATTTTAACAGTTCAGAACTCGAACGCAAGGATGTAGTTAACGCATGCGCATTTCACAATTTTTGGAGCTCTTGGTGTAAATAATATGCCGTCTTCGGCTTTGGTTGCTGCGTGTTCCCCGTAATTTTCCCTGTAAAATTTCGCTTTGTTCAGTTGTTCGCTGGTCTTCATCGAAATGTCAACTAGTAGCTCGTCAAGTTCAGAAAGCGATAGTGCAGATAATGGTGATGAAGTTTCATGGTTTGTAAACGATGAGGACGAGATTGAAGTTTTAGATGGATCTCGTCTACATCCACGAAACTCATTTTTTTCGACGAAATAGTGCCAAGGTTCGACGACGAAGAGTTTGCTATAAACAACAATACAGGTTATTCCAGTTCCAAGTTCTGAAATCGTTCGCAGTGCAGAACACGGTTCCACAAGTTCCGGAACGCCCCGGGATTTCCCGTCCCAGTTCTGATGAGTTCGAGAACTGTCAAAACGCGCACTGAGAACGAAACTCTATAGATTTTCACGTACAACCAAGCCGTTTCCGGGGAAATGAAACTTCTTAAGTTTTCAACGGACAGAAATTCGTTGGAAAGCTCTCGATTTATCACGCATTTCTTTCGTACTTGTTCTTGGTATTTATGTCGCCATTTTATATTTATTAATGTTATTACTGGATGTAGTAATCAATGCCGCTTGTTTTGTTGTTATAAGTTTCCACGTTAGGAATCGCTACGAGAAAACGCCAAAATGAAGCGGGAAGAGATAATTGCTTTATTACAAGAGCTTATTGAAATCATTGAAACTGCTACAATTATAATGAAAATGATTGTTTTGAACATTATTCGTTTAAATAATTGAATGGGTGAAGGGGGGGGGGGGGGGGTGGAGGGAACTAAAGACATAAAATTTCCCATTGTATTGCAGTCCCGTACGCAAGCGTTTTCTTTTATCAACAAAGCGTCCCCTCAATATAACCTACGAATCTATGTGAATGACAAGAGCTCGGATTAATACCCCAATGTAACCTCAAAATTGTGAAGGAAAATGCCCATAAATATGACTTAAAAAAAAAGAAGAAGAAATTATGTATAAAATGTATGTATGAAATATGTATAAGATAAAAAGATATGAAGGAAAGCTTCTGTCCTTGCACAGATGGGTTGCTGTTAGGTCATACTTTCATCTGATGATAATGAGGCGTTAAAGGATAGATTTGGAATTTAGTATGCATCTAGAAGCGTTAACCAACAAATTTTGGGCGGTTGAGAGTGATCCCTTTTGGTTTATTATTTCCAATAATAAGCCTATGTGATCGTGTAGCAAAAAATTTTTATAACCCCCCCTCAAACTTTGTCACTTTACGTTTCAAGGTACGTAGAATCCAAATTTGAAATGTCCGTCCGCCGTCCGCCGTTCGCCGTCCGCCGTTCGCCGTCCGCCGTTCGCCGTTCGCCGTCCGCCGTCCGGGCCATAAAAGGCCTAAGAATTGACTTAAAAAACCCGTTCTTTCGCACATAGACTCCATTTGGGGTCTAGTTGGTCCTAACGTTTAAACCATCCCGATCGCTTTACTCGCATAGATGCTATGGGCCAAAAACGGGCGAAATAGTGTCTTTTTCTACGCGCGCACGCCTGGCACGCTTGGCAGGGGGTCACGGTGGGCGGTGAGGGGGGTGAGCGGGGGGGTGGAGTGAGAGGAGGCGCCGGCGCCGCGGCACCTTGTGGTGGGTACAGCGCCGGCGTTCCTTCGAGGCATGAATATATGTTTTTTTCAAGGTCATATTTGTGTGTTAATACCAAAGCTTTTCCTACGCATATTTAATAACATATCCTCTCTACTTTTCGTACGTACTTAGATAATGATATTATTAAGGCAATAACTATTTGAATAGATAGGAGCTCAAATCGAGAAATATAAACATGCGTATATAATTATAGAAGTATAGGTTGTGGCAACTCGAAATAGGACGGGCCTTATGACGTACGCTAGCCAACTAAAACTATGATCAAACACAATAGAAAAAATAATAAACCTTTGTGAAATAATTTGCAGCGTTTTTCCAAATTTTTGTAAAAAATGAAGCTTTTGCAATGCCTCCAAAACTTTAAAATCAAAATTTTCGAAATTTTTCTCCATTGAAATCCGTTTTGAGGCATTCTGAAACGAATCCTTGAGTTTATATATAGAGTTAAGTATATATACACATATGTAACTCTCCTTAGGATTCAGATAAACATTTGTTATTGTTATTATTTGTTATTTTGTGCCGACTTATTGCTTGAAACAAGGTTACGGAGTATGAAGTATTAAATACGGAATTGGCCTTTTATAGGAGATATTTTGTATTGACTCACCGTGGTTTGAAGAACTAAGTGAATCTTCTTAAAATATGAATGAAACACAATATTCGATTCTAATCCACAAGAATGCTGGTGTATTGAGCAAATCACAATATGGTATTTTTGATACAGAGTGTAAAATATCGTGTACCTAAATCACCAGAAGTAATCTCTATCAAAAATCCTTGCTGGCTTCAAAATCACATTGAACAAAAGACGAGCGGGAGAATTAAAATGTACTAGAGTGTCATTGTCAACCGAGAAACACATGTCATTGAAGATCTGTATTTCAATATTTTGAAAAACAGGCTTTCCAAATGAAAGGATGAGTTTGTTGGCCAGCACTCGTTGAGGTTTATTAAATTGGTAAAATTTCAAAAAATTGTTTTAAAAAAATCACTAGGAATGGCTAACAGCGGCTGAACATTGTTAAATTTGTATTTTTTGGTACAATTTTAGTTAAAAAAAAGTCTGGTGCGAGACTTCACACTACTTTCCATACTTGTATTCATTTTACATGGATGCTATCATGGTGGATCACATCTTAGAACGATGGTGTTATTTTATTCGATTATTTGATTTTCAAGTATATGACTCCATTAGTCCAGAAGTTCTGTATTTACTTTCCGGGCGAGTAGGAAATTGATAACTGTCTTCTAAACATCCCTTAAAAATGCAACAGACTCTGGTTTTGGCAGAATATTAAACATGAATAGAGTAAATTTAATATTGAAAACTCTTGCTTGCTTGATGTTTTGAAGTCGACTCAATTTGAAAAGCCTACTCAATTACTGTTTTGTCATACAAAAACTCGTTAAGTTATGCTTTATTACTACTTGTTCATTAATACAAAGTAGTGCGATCTTCTTAAAAAAATGTCTCCCACAATACATGAGTCTAACTAGACCTTATCTGAACACACATGTATACGAACCAAAGAGATATAAGAATGTATAAATTAAATGCTGCTTGTGGCCATGCCTATTTCTCCGCGAAATATTGACTTGACCTTTGTTATCTACACAACTTGTACTGTCTTGATTTCATTCATCATAATTTAAAGCTTCTTTAAAAGTCAGCAAAAGCGAGATAGTTAACACAGGTAAGTGATTATATAAGATATCGTTTTTTAACCTGCCCTAATTTGGTTTAAAACTCTGGAATTTCGTTATGTTAGCTATTTTAAAGTTCGGTTTGAAAAGTTGCTATTATCCTCGGAAAGTGTGAAGATCCTATCACAGTGAAACCAAGCTTATCATCATCTAAAGGTTCAAAGTTTGCTCACTTTATCAAAGAAGGAGCAGCGAGGGTTGACACTTGTTGCTGTATATTTTTTCGAGCTGCAAGTTTCACTAACTTCATCAACGTGTTACGAGTTTTGAAGTGACAATGATCATTAATCCTAATATATAAAACTCAGCGTTTTTTTTTCTATCTATATATCAATCTATGTTTGTTTCCATGTATGTTCTCAATAGATGGCTAAACGGCTGGACCGATTCTGACGGGAGCTGTCGTAAAATGATCAGCGAGTTAGGGCGCACAGCATAGGCTAGATCTGAACCTCCAAAACATTCTTTGTTTAATTGGAATCAGTACAAACTATTCAGCCTATCAGAATGAATTGAAGTAAACAAATATCTGCATAATATTCATAAAAAAGTTAAACTAAAACATACATAATTTATAATTGAATGCTAATTAGGTTACAATATTACTATTAATAAGAATGAAACTCCGTCTGTCTGTCTGTTTGTCGTGTCTATGCACGGCCAAACTGCTGAGTGGGCCGGATCTACGAGTGGGGGGATCTTCTTGGGATTTTCCGATAGGGTGTATAAGCGAATTTAAAATTTTCTAATCCCACCCGAACCATGGGCCGTAGGGCGGGAGGGGGGTCGAAGTAATAATTAATGTGCGCTTTTTGGACTTCCCCGCTTCCCCAACCCCTCTAAACGGCCGTTGACAATTCCGGAAAAATACGGGTTTCGTAGGTTTTCCTACGAGGAAGACGACGGCGTGATCGGATCGCGAAAAAAGTATCGGGAAATGCGTCAAAAAAATGCGAGAGTACGGACCCGTTTTCTCGAAAAGTCCGCCGAAAAACTTGGTTTTTTCCGATTAAAATATACCCCATAAAGGTACGTTTTTCGGAACGGTTTTCGCGGGCGAAATACAGCTTTGGGTCCGCCGAATCTGAATCCGAAATCGGATATCGAAAAAAGTGACGAGAACTCGGTCAAATTGCGAGTGGAACCGTTTAAAATGAGAAATTAATCGACCACGGGCCGCCGTTACACAACGTTGCTTACCTGAAAGGGACGCGATGACCACTCACTACGCACTTGACTCATTTCAACGGAATTTCATACGGGTATTTCCCAACACCTATGCAGCAATACCTTGCGAGCGAAGCGAGCAACATTCCCTAATAAACTTTTCGTCGTTCCACGTAGTTTTATAAGATTTAATTTGTTTGTAAGAATTTCCAATAGAAAAAAACGTCTGCCAAGTTGGGTGGGCAGTATAACTTCCTCAAGCGAGCGAAGCGAGCAGCATCCCCTACAGAAGTTAAACCTACCGTTTGCGAGCGAAGCGAGCAACATCCCCTACATGTTAGGTGGGCAGTATAACTTCCTCAAGCGAGCGAAGCGAGCAGCATCCCCTACAGAAGTTAAACCTACCCTTAGGGATCTACCGTTTGCGAGCGAAGCGAGCATCATTCCCTACATGTTGGGTGGGCAGTATAACTTCCTCAAGCGAGCGAAGCGAGCAGCATCCCCTACAGAAGTTAAACCTACCCTTAGAGATCTACCGTTTGCGAGCGAAGCAAGCAACATCCCCTACATGTTTCAATTGCGAGCGAAGCGAGCAACATCCCCTACATACCACACTTTGCGAGCGAAGCGAGCAACATTCCCTACATGCCACACTTTGCGAGCGAAGCGAGCAACATTCCCTACATTCCACACTTTGCGAGCGAAGCGAGCAATTTAATGGGAGGTCCGGGGGGCTTGCCCCCCGGCTGGACGTGGAGGCGAGCGTAGCGAGCCGGAGCGGCTAGTATTATATATATCGATAAACAATCGAATCAAATCTCAATGAATGACTCAAAAACTGTACCAGAGCATCAAAAATACCGATGTCCTGTGATGTCACAAACTTCGAGGTTAAATGGCTGCACAACGACCTTTGTCACTTCTTCAAAAAACTTTCCCCGGTCATTGCTGAAGTTAGGGCATTCCATTATCAAGTGGAGTTCGTCTTCAACTACACCACACCTCTGGCATAACTCACTATCCGCTCTACCGATTTTATAAAGATATGACTTGGTACGACAGTGGCCGGTTCTCAGTCTGCACAACGTCCTGAAGAACATTTTAGAACGTTGTGCAGACTGAGATTCTATCTATCTATAAATATATCAGTCCATGTCCTTCTGCTCCAAACATCCTTCTACTTCATAACGGAGCTACGCTTCGCAACCGATTTGTTTGGTCCTCAAACTCATGTTATTATGGTTGCTAACAGCCAGTTTGTAAGGGGCTGAAATTCGTGACAAGTGGTGAAGCCTTGACAAGTGAAGCATGGGTTGCGTTATTGATAGGCGATGGACGGGAATTTGATATTTCGAGCGAAGTGTGGAACGGAAAACCGATTGGTTTGGCTCCCGAAATTTTATTATGGTTACCACAGGGCCGCCACATCTCCAAGTCGGGCCCGGGACCAGATTCTGGCCACGGCCCCCCCCCCCCCTTTTTTTTTTTTTTTTTGTCGCGCCACTTTTACTAGAGATGGCTATGATAATTGTTAAAAAAAAAAAAAAAAACTATTAAACCTTCTCTAACCAAACAAAAAATCATTTATACTTCCTACCAAGGTTCAGTGTTCGAATAAGAACACTTGAGGGGCTGAACTCTTACTACTTCACTACGTTTTATTCAACATTTAATCAAAAGTAAAGTGTAACTTAAGAATTGAAAATTCAAGTATTCATACTCTAGTAATTACCAACCAATTACAAAACCATAAAAATGCCATAAATTACCTTGAAACAAAATTCTATATCCACTGAGTCATAGGATTTTTGTTTTAAATACTATTGTTTGTGAATAGAGGGCGTATTCAGAGAAGTTCCAATTTACTCATTCCTCAATTGGACGATTGTGGCAGAAATTATGATTGACTAAATTTCATATAATCATTAAACAACACATACAATTAACTTTGTTTTAATGTTATGGACGGATTAAAAAGGAAAATCTCTGTATACAAGATGGCTGAAGGAATTAATTGAAACAATGATTATGAGAATACATTTATTAATTTTGGAAAAAAAATAAAAATAGGAACTAAAAAAAATTGATTATAACATTATAGGTTATCGTCGTGGAAGGTTACATACGTATTCGGATCTGTATTGGTTTCCCTTGAGCTTCTAATAGGATTTTTCTATTTGTTCAACGAATAAACCGTTACCGTTAGCATTTTTTGCGAATGCGGAATGCTCCATTTCTATTCGTAGTTCCTCCTACACGACTACGACTAAGCGTTGCGAAAACTCCCTAATAATCTTCACGCCTACATACCATCCGGTTTCCCTGAAATCATCAGCATTGATGATTTCTGGGAAACCGGATGGTAGGTGTGTTCGTGAGATACCAGGTATGATTGATTGTGCATTTATGTAATGTATAAGAAATAGTCCAGGATCTCTCTCGCAGAACTGCTGAGAATTTGACTGAAGCAGTCTATTGGTTCGAGAGATATCGTTGTTTGAAGATTTCAACATTTTGGATGCGTCAAGACTTCCAAGATTGTTGAAATTCACTTCCAAGATGGACAAATTTAAGGTACGAAATCTATTCAAGGACTTATCTATACAATCACTTGATCACCGGGAACTTAATTTTGGTACATTAATGCACATTCCTATTCCGGGATTATGTCCCCCCCTCCACCCATGTCTGTGACACCCGACCCACCTGTAGCAGTATACTTTTTCTGGCATGGGAACAAGAGGTGGGTGCCAATACACATACATATAGCCAACTAATTCTACCCATAACCAGCTGACTGGCTTCCCAAATACCCACTCTTTAGAGTGGAGGCACTCTGAAGCAGGTGATCAAGGTTCCCCAATCAGCCACTAGATCGAAATTATCGTAAGTATATTATGTTAAATTGTTTTGACAATTCAGGATTTTGAGTGACAAGAAATTGGCAAAACACAATTTCATGGCAAAAAACTTGTTCACAACAATAATTTGCAATTCAAAACAGATTTTAGATTTTTAGATTTTTTGCAGTTTTCATCTATTTTTTGGGAAACATTAGTAAAATTTAAGTATCTACATTTTCAGCGTAATTTTCTGTATAAATGTTTTAATCTTCTAGTTTATTGTTAATAAACTGTTGTTGACTAAAATTCTGCTAAAGAAATAAATTTAACGATTTTTAGCCATTATTAGTGATATTTTTTTAGCACATTTTTTGAAATTTGACCAATTAAAAGACCTCAAAAAATGCTGGCCAACGAACTCATCCTTTCGTTTGGAAAGCTTGATTTTTTGGCGCAAGAACGGAATTTTTATCTCAATCCTAAGGAGAGATATCTTCTGAAATGACATACTCGTATATATAGTTTTGGTGAAAGATGAAAACACTCGCATGTAATATTATTTTGAGGTGTTACAGATGGTCTGAAAATATAGGAAACAAATAGGTAAATATAACTTTCAAAACTGAGAATATTTTGCCGTATCGGCGTCGTCAGGTCTAGTGAAGAAGTAGTTGAGCTACTCAATATATATACAAATATATATATACAATATATATTCAACTCAATATATATATATATACAAATGCATGAAAAAGTGTTAAACTCTGAGATTTGCATCAGAATGCTTCCAAATGGATTTCAATGAAGAAAGTTTTCGAAAATTTTGATTTTAACATTTTCGGAGCCACAGCAATAGTTTCATTTTCTCCTAAAATTTGGTAGTAAAGAAAAGCTGCAAATTGACAATGAGTGGATGTAAAGTATGATGAATTAGAAATAGAATAACGCCACCGAATCCAGGAATAACCAAACATCACGGTATTTGCTGATTTGCAACAACCGTTAATAGGTAGCTAGTAGAGGTGGGCGGAGTTTGTGTCTCCATGACTGGATGTAAACGATTTAGGAAGATCAAGCATTAGGCATTAGGAAGATTAAGATGTGATTCCTATTATATATACCTATGTAGTTTCTGTGCGTATAATTTGGCATGAATAGGGCCTACAGTCAGGGGCCGAAACTTTGCCAATAAAAAACTGTTAACCAAGGCTAGAACTGGTGCTTAATCTTCCTAAGTTGATTGGTGAGTTACTGAAGGCTAAGGAAAAACAATTTAGTGATAGACAAACGACAATTCAATTATAAGCTCTATTCAAAGTTCGTAATATTTTAATATCCGAAGTAAATCCCATCAGCTTCTAATCCTGTTCTTTGACGTATTTTAAAACGGAGGAAAATTAATTTTTTCCTATAAGCTGTCAATCTTGTTAATTAATACTGTAAATCTACCGAACGCTTTGATTTTTCTTTGTTTAGCTACTATTTCGATACTTTTTAGTTCCGATAGGTGAAGAGCTACTTGAACCTATTGGATTAAGAAGAAGAAAGATGAAATGTCCCTTGTTGAAAATCGATTACAATATAGCACATATTGCTAACTACCCGGGAGAGGAGCCCGTCATTTCATTCGTTCCTTGATGTCCTAGAGAGGCTCCCTACCAAATTTCTTTGTTATCGGACAGACGACATAACTTTTAGCACACTCAGCTGATCAGGATGGAGCCTGTAAGGTCATTCGTCTCTTCTTATCCCAATAGGAGAGATTTGAGCACGATTTTGCCATCATTATGATTGATATTGCGGATCGCGCTCAGCTGATCCTCACCCAAGTAAGCGAAGCGCAAGTTCCGACATGGTCATACATCATATCAAAATTTGGTCCAAATCGGACCAGCGCACACTGGGGCGATCCTACAGTAATGTTGGACATTGGGGGAAAAAATAAAACTTTTGATTTGGGATTTTGATTGTTTGCTTTGTACCAAATAAACGCTTTTCAATTGAGCATATTGATTTTAGCGATATTATTGCATTGGTTTTCACCTGGTTATACTTGCTATGTCTAAAAAAACCTTAGCTTATTAAATTGTTCGTGAACTCTCATTTCATTTGATAAATTATTGCTGCTCTTAGTACACAATAAGGGTATTATAATAAATCTAAAACTGGCACAAAAGGTTTTTAAAAATTCCCCTAACTTTTTTTTTTTGACACCGAACAGAAAATAATTCTATTTAATTAATTCGCAAATCGCCGGTATTTCCGGAAAAAATACCATTTGGCACGTTTTTAGAAGTATATTGTCTTATTTACAACGTTGTCAGATCTTGCCTAAACTTGCCTATTCAATAGATATTTTGTTTTTAAAGTTAATACCTACGCGCCTTTGTTGACATTTTGTAATCATATTAGTCGTTGCTTCTGTTTATTATTTGATTCTCCTCTTTAAAGGTAAACAAGGAATCAGTCTGATGTTGTCTCTCGCTTCGACACAATGGAAATTAAAACAAATGACGATCTATTTCAATTTTTTAGATCTAACAATATTAATTTTAAGGATTTTGACGTGGCTTTGGAAAAATGGACTGACTTACTTGGTTTTGCGATTACTAATAGTGCGAAAAACGGTTTGCGGGAGAAATTGAGGAAATGGTGCTATCATTTTCAACTTAAATGGAATGATGCAAATAGATCTTTGGAATCATTTTTGAGGAAAATGGTTGAAAATTTCATTATTAAATTAAATACATGCTATAACTTCTATCTTGTTTAAGTTAGTTAATTAAATATTATTTTTCACAAAGTGTATTTTATTTTATACAAATATTTGTAGCAAATATTGTATAAATATGTATTATGTACAACAAATAAATGTGTTAAATAAATAAAATTAAAAAAACATAGATTTTTTTCTACTTCTAGATATATTTTTATTTATAGTTTTAGTTTTGCGTTTGTGAACTTCAATTTATCAAAAAAATGTGGGTACACACACACACACACACACACACACACACACACACACACACACACACACACACACACACCAATTTGCAAAAATGGTTGCTTTCGACTCAGGAGACCTCAAAACGTAAAGATTTGATAAAAATTCGAATTTAGATTTTTTGGGAAATTACAATACTTCCCTTACCCTTAGGGGTAAGGAATGTAAAAATAAAACTGTATAAAACATGTGTTTTTATTATGTGTTTAAAAACTGCAATTCTCTATTTAGCAAGTGATACATAATATGTATGTACAAATTTAAACGTTGTTCTACACGTTACATCGCCACTGGTGAAATTGCTTAAAAAATTGCTGATCATGTGGTTCAATAGAGTATTCGATTTGCTTTTAAATGATACCTGAAGCAATATTCTGGGACAAGTAGAAACGGAGATATTATTGAATGTCCGGCCTACCCCATCACTCGCTCCACTGTGCAGCGGTTTCGGAGGAGTAGTGAGCACAACATTTTATCCATAAATATACAAATATATATATAAAGAAATCTGAAAATGAATGACTATTGTAATCGTGTTCTACACCCTCTGAAACGCAAAGAAAATGCATCCCCACCCCCAAGTGCCACCACGCCGACGACTGTAATACCCCCTTTTCTACGAAAGTTGGGTAAAAAAGCTGAAGTAAAGGGACGTGGGAGGAGGTCTGCAGCGCATTTCAAAAACTGCCTTCGAATAATGTTGAAAATTTAACTTGCAAGATAAAAATGTAGGTTGAAAGTTCAAACTCCTGACCCATCCAATATTTATCTTACTATAACTTGTACGAATTAGGGAGTTGAGGTAAGGCTGATCGGAATTTTGATGAAATTTTTAGGGAGTGTACGGTTTAGTCATTATTTGGTACACTACCAATTTTCTACGCACGGGGCTAATTACCAGCTACTCGTTGTACTCAGACATTCATACAAGTCCCAGGGGTATCAGTTTCAATTTAGAGTACAAGCTCCTATTCACTCGGGTGCCGGTGCACTACTTTCGTCCGGTCTGTTGTGGCGTGGCGGTTACAGACCAATTCAAGGAGTTTGTGAGCAGGAAGTGGCAAAACAACTACCGTCTCATATTCACAGATGGGTCTAAGGCGAGACAATCAGTGGGATGCGCCTTCATTGATGTGCACAACAATGTAACGAAGTTGTACAAACTTCCGAAAGAATCAAGCAGTTATACCGCCGAAGCCACTGCAGTATCACTTGCCCTACAATATGTGAGAAATGACCCAAACTTTTATCCTACCACCCTAGTTTGTACTGACTCAGAGAGTGTCATTAGAGCAGTATCCGGCAACCAGCTTAATAAATTCAATAATCGTATTATCGCTGAAATTATTGAAATAATAGGAAGATTGAAGCAGCGGGATATGGTTGTACAGTTTATATGGGTAAAAGCTCACAACGGTTTACTTCATAACGAGAGAGTCGATGAGGCTGCCAAAGCTGCAGCGGCTACAGGGGTGGTGGAGCATTATTTGTTGCCGAAAGAGAACCTTTTCTCCTCGATTAAAAAAGGCTCAATGCATGAATGGCAAAGGAGGTACACACTTGGTGAGAAAGGCCTTTTTTTCAAGGATTCCACGAATTAAATCCTCTCCTTGGTTTTCAAATGTGGAACCGGGAAGCCGGAAATTAATAAGGATAATCAGCAGAATGAGATCAAATCATGCTTTGTGCCCTGCTTATTTGGCCAGAATATCGAACAACAGTGAAAGGATTAATGAGGTTTGTCAGTTTTGTGGAGGGGAAGGTAGTGTGGAGCATATACTTATGGATTATGACAACTATACAGCTTCGAGGAACATCATGTTTGGACAGCTTTACTCAATTATTGAGGCTCCTTTCAACTATAAATGTATGTTAGAAAAAGATGTGGAAGTATTCAAACTAATTTACCAATTTATAGAAGAAAATCATATTAAAAGATAAATGTTTTCAAGTTTACATAAGTTATGGAATTGTGAAAATGCTCAAAGTTTGAATTACTTTATTTTACTGCATTAAATGAATGTGGCTGTATGTAAATAAACCATGCCAAAAAAAAAAAAAAAAAAAAAAAAAAAAAAAAAAAAAAAAAAAAAAAAATTCTACGCATGCGTAAACGTAAATTTATTCAAGCATCATTTTCTAGTTTCCCTGATTGACCACAATAAAACTTTTTAGGATTGTTTAAAACGTTTCAATGATCCATGTTACGGGCACGACGAATTAATGCGTACACCTGATTTTGGCAGTCGTTATATTCATGAACTCCCACTGTTACGCAGGCGTCGACCGCCTTACGGCCGTCGATGAGTTACCAGGTCGGCCTCGGACTGACGCTTGGATTTATTTAGGAAACCACAACTATGTTAGAAGTGTTTTCATATTACCGAAATAACTTTGGTGAGGTTCAGATATTTAATTTTCAGGGTTCTTATCAGACTTTCCCTTAGCCTTATAGGGTTGTGTCGGGAAAGTTCAAAAAAAGTTGGGCAGTAAGAGTTCAAGGGACGGGGGTGTACAGTGAATTTCAAAAACTGCCTTCAAACACAAAAGGATCTTCAGGGCATAAAAAACGTGGAACGTCGGTGAGCGGGAGGGGGCGCTTTCTGAGACACTCCGAGCGACTCAGCAGATTCTGAAGTGCCCACTCTCGTCTCATCGCAGTGTTAGGGCCCCACTTGAAACTTTTTTCTGTCACATTTCATAGCGACTCGTGACTTCCCCCCTTCGGCAAGCGTAGTCGTAAGGGAAAATGACTGAATCAATGGTATCTAACCTTTAACCCCCTTTTTTAATTCTCAAGGTCGATTAAAAGTGGGGCCTCGCTCTTCAATGCGCCTTTCCGCGTGTAAAGTATTCGCTTTGTATGAATAAGCTGCATAATAACTAATATAATAATATAGAATAATATAACACAAATGTTGAGTTTTACCTGTTTACCAAGTGAGTCAGTTATTAGGATGATGAAATGGGACGTACTTAAGTGTGGTAGTGCTGCATAACGGAGGAGAGCTTGCTGCATCGCAATGATTTCTGCCGAGTAAATAGTAGCATTCTTGTCGAGTTTATAGCCTGCACTTAAGTTGGAATTGGCGTAAAAACAAACCGCACCCGACAGCATCTCGTGTCTTGGAACCATCAGTGTATATGGTGTTTGAATTTGGCCAACGTCTGGCAAACTCAAAAACACTGACCCAAACTCTAAAATAACACATTTATTTAATTGGTGAACTCCTAGAAGTAGTGGCTCGTCTAAAAGACCGTGGACAACAAGTGGTTTTTGTATGAGCACACGTGGGAGTACCTGGCAACGACATGGCGGACTTGGCAGCAAAGTATGGAGGATTTAGGGGCAATGTCTTGCACAAAAGTCGATCATTCAGGAATTTTTATCAACGTGTTCACCAGGACATGCGTCGGACATGGCAAAATCTCTTCAACTCCTACCCGTCAGACACCTACTACAGAACTCTCTTTCCAACACTTCCAACAAAACCTTGGTTCGACTTCTATCCATCTGAAGATAAAAACTTCATAAAAACTCTTTCCAGATTAAGAAGTGGACACATCCTCTGTAATTCCCATTATCAACGATTTGGGATTGGGAATTTAAACAGCGCCTGCAATCACTGTGAATATTGGAGTGCCCCATATTTTCTCGAGAACGACAACTTCTTATGGACAATATAAGCGATAAAATCTCTGCTCTATTCAACTTAGATTTTATTCTGACGCCAGCAAATGGTATACAAAGAACTTTACAGATACCTTAGTACAATCAACTGTGATCTATAAAAATATTTAGTATTATCAGATAACTAAAAATATAAATTAATGAAAATGTATTACCCAATATGGCGTAAATTGTAATCTTGAGCCAATAAATATTTATAAAAAATAAAAAATAAAACGCGGCAGGCCGCTCGTACTTCCTCTGTTATGAGAGAAGAGCTATGAGCATTGAAAATGTCTCAGTAATTTCTATGTTTTTTATTGTTTTAAATAAAATAACAGTTAGAAAACATAAAATAATTATTGTCACACAATTACTGAACTTCACAGAGAGTAATTTTCTGTTATGGTGCGCGTCTACAATTACTATAACCAAGATTAACTTCTCAACAGTGACAACAAAACAAGCGGCATTGTTTACTATATCCATTTATAACATAAATAAATATAAAACTACGACATGAATAAAAGAACAAGTACGAAAGAAATGTGTGATGAATCGAGAGCTTTCCAATGAGTGGAGAAAGATTTTTGTCCGGTAAAAACTAAAGAAGTTTCATTTCCCCAGCAACGGCTTGGTTGTCCGTGAAAATCAAAAGAAAACAACACCTAACTTGTTTATAGGTTGTGTGACGTTTTTTGACATTTCATGTCTTTGCTATGGCACACAACCAAATTTTCGTTATGTAACGTTACGTAACGAAATATGCTCAATGATTATTATGATTCGTAGAAGTGAGGTAGGTAGGTACCTATATGATTATAGCTGAAATTTGGCTATATGATTATTATGATTTGGCTGGTAGACTCCTTAGGACGTGAACAATAAGGTGCAGAGGGTTTTGATCAACTGAGTGGCTCCTGAAGCTAACTTATTTCCTATCAACCCTAGGAAGCTGGAATTTGGCTGGTAGCCTCCTTAGGACATGAACAATAAGGTGTACAGGGTCTTGATCAGCAGAGTGGCTCCTGAAGCTAACTTCTTCCCTATCAACCGTAGGAAGCTGAAATTTGGCTGGTAGCCTCCTTAGGACATGAACAATAAGGTGTACAGGGTCTTGATCAGCAGAGTGGCTCCTGAAGCTAACTTCTTCCCTATCAACCGTGGGAAAATGAAATTTGGCTGGTAGCCTCCTTAGGACATGAACAATAAGGTGTACAGGGTCTTGATCAGCAGAGTGGCTCCTGAAGCTAACTTCTTCCCTATCAACCGTAGGAAGCTGAAATTTGGCTGGTAGCCTCCTTAGGACGTGAACAATAAGTTGTACAGGGTCTTGATCAGCAGAGTGGCTCCTGAAGCTAACTTCTTCCCTATCAACCGTAGGAAGCTGAAATTTGGCTGGTAGCCTCCTTAGGACGTGAACAATAAGTTGTACAGGGTCTTGATCAGCAGAGTGGCTCCTGAAGCTAACTTCTTCCCTATCAACCGTAGGAAGCTGAAATTTGGCTGGTAGCCTCCTTAGGAGGTGAACAATAAGGTGCAGAGGGTTTTGATCAGCAGAGTGGCTCCTGAAGCTAACTTCTTCCCTATCAACCGTAGGAAGCTGAAATTTGGCTGGTAGCCTCCTTAGGACGTGAACAATAAGTTGTACAGGGTCTTGATCAGCAGAGTGGCTCCTGAAGCTAACTTCTTCCCTATCAACCGTAGGAAGCTGAAATTTGGCTGGTAGCCTCCTTAGGACGTGAACAGTAAGGTGCAGAGGGTTTTGATCAACTGAGTGGCTCCTGAAGCTAACTTCTTTCCTGTCAACCCTAAGAACCTGAAATTTGGCTGGTAGCCTCCTTAGGACATGAACAATAAGGTGTACAGGGCTCAGCAGAGTGGCTCCTGAAGCTAACTTCTTCCCTATCAACCGTAGGAAGCTGAAATTTGGCTGGTAGCCTCCTTAGGACGTTTGTTTTCTTTATATTGAAAAAAATGTAATCCACAGAGGAAGACAAGATTGCTAGAAGATGGAAGGGAAGAAGGAGGGAGGGGAAAGACATGAAATGTCCTAATGCGTTGCAGACTTGTATGCAAGCGTTTTTTAATCAACCCGCAATTTTAAAGAGTTTCTAAAATTTCAAAATCAAATCTGGAGTATTTAGATTCAATTGATTTCGTAGTTTGACGAAGAAAATCGGAAGAACTATTTGTAAGGATCTCAAAAATATAAAATTTTATGAAGAAATGACCCACCACTCGATTTTCTAAATGCCCGTAAGCGGGCGAAATTCCGCTCTAGAAGTGCAATAAATGTGAAATACTGAGTTTTTGAAGATATTCAATAGCCACATGTGTAATACATGATTTTGGGGTGTTTTGTCTTACTGAACCTAGTAATTTTCTTTGTGTAACAAAATTTCCGTAACATAATTATCCGGTTGACCCGTCGACTAAGACAATCTCAATGTCAAATAAAGAGCACAGGGAGAAGTGTAAACTTCTATGACGATTTGGACATTACGTTCCACTCTGTTGGGATGTTGGGAAAGTAAAAGTGGACAGGCTACGCCCCTGGACCTCGGTAACTTTCCGCCTTGAGCCTTCGGCTAAAAGGCTAAAACATGGAACATGCTTTCTTCCCGCTAATTCGTAAATGTAAATAAATGTAAAACTACGACATAAATGTTTTAAAAATCGAAATTAGAACAGAGTACCGAAGTAGGTAATTTTCTGTTATGGTGCGCGTCTACAATTACTATAAGCAAGTTAATTTCTCAACCAAGTGACAACAAAACAAGCGGCATTGTTTACTATATCCATTTATAACATAAATAAATATAAAACTACGACATGAATAGAAGAACAAGTACGAAAGAAATGCGTGATAAATCGAGAGCTTTCCAACGAGTGGAGAACAATATTTGACCGGTGAAAAATAAAGAAGTTTCATTTCCCCAGCAACGGCTTGGTTGTCAAAACAGCGTGACGGAAAAAAACGTGACGGTAAAATCGTATTCACACCCCGCTAAATTTTTCGACGCGGTGCGCCTATAGAAGTTTACACTTCAAAAAAAAAAAAAAAAAAAAAAAAAAAAAAAAAAAAAAAAAAAAAAAAACTCGGCGCTTTGCGCCTCGGCGGGGGGCTCCGCCCCCCTGCACCCCCCGGTTTATTTCTTTTTCCATACTCTGTATGAAATCATAGGAACACAGAATGTGTTTTTGCGATGATTCTATTTCCTTACCAACGGCTTGGTTGCACGTGAATAATAACAATATTTGGCAATAATAAAATAAATAATTGTTAGACATTTAATTTGGTCTAAAACCCTATAAATATTATATAAATAAATATGTAACTACAAGAAAAATACTATATAAATTGAGAGCTTTCCAACGAATGGTGAACGATTTCTGTGCGATTAAAATTGCGGAAGTTCCATTTCCCTACCAACGGCTCGGTTGTACGTGAAAATCATAAGAAAATTTACAAGCGGTTGCAATCATGTTGACAATATCAATTATTGAGAATGATCATCTGTGTGTAAACAATTGATTCAAATAACCATGCTCATAACTCAGGTTGATGGCCACGCACTTCGCAGTAGTTAACATAATATGGTTGGATAAATCAGGAGCTTTCCAACGAATGGTGAACGATTTCTGTGCGATTAAAATTGCGGAAGTTCCATTTCCCTACCAACGGTTCGGTTGTACGTGAAAATCATCGGTTTTAACACAGAATGTGTTTTTGCGATGACCTACCGAAAAAAAACCGACAGAAAAAACCGTTACGCGCCTTTTTATAATGATTTTCACGTACAACCGAGTCGTTGCTAGGGAAATGGTACTTCGTCGTTTTTCATCCCACAAAATTCGTTGACCATTCGTTCGAAAGCTCTCGATTTATCCAACCATATTATGTTAACTACTGCGAAGTGCGTGGCCAACAAGCTGAGTTATGAGCATGGTTATATGAATAATTGTTTACACACAGGTGATCATTCTCAATAATTGATATTGTGAACATGATTGCAACCGCTTGTTAATTTCTGATGATTTGCTGGTGTTTCGATGATGTGATTCATAGCAGGTGATTGATAGCAGGTGACATATTTATTTATATAACATTTATAGGGTTTTAGACCAAATTAAATGTCTAACAATTATTTATTTTATTATTGCCAAAGACTCCACATTTATTATTGTTGTTTTTTATTTAACGGATGACTAGCATCGCAAAAACACATTCTGTGTTCCTATGATTTCATACAGAGTATGGAAAAAGAAATAAACCGGGGGGTGCAGGGGGGCGGAGCCCCCCGCCGAGGCGCAAAGCGCCGAGTTTTTCTCGGTAGGTCATCGCAAAAACACATTCTGTGTTAAAAAAAAGTTTGTAGAGAAACGACAGAACAGAACGCATATTTTCTACAAGGATGATGATGAGGATGATGCATGCTAGCCTGACGACAGGAGTGACAACGAACAAGAGTGAATAAACAGAACAAAGTGAAGCCCTAGAAACGTAGGTAGGTACTTTTCAAAATAGGTGGATATAGTACCAAACTTACAATAACGAACAAAAAGTTCCAGTCGTGTAGCATGACCACATCACCACGATGTAGTGTGTTGTAGTTTTTCCTATTATTTTTATTTATTTATTTAATTTTATTTACAGGCAAAATTGCCCAATTTACAGTTTTATGATAATAACATTTATTTAAATCTATATTTTACTAAACAATGCTACGTCAGATTCTATAACATTAATCTCACAACAAACAATAACAAGCTTTATATGGCAAAAAATAGAGATCAATTTCAACAATAATTAATATTTATTTAATAAATAGTTTTAGCAAATTTTCGTAGAAAATGAAGCAATTGCAATGGCTCCAAAGATTTTAAAATCAAAGTTTCTGAAAAATTTCATAATTGAATCCTTTTTGAGGCACTCTGAACCGAATTCTAGATTTAACGCTTTTTCATTTAGGTATGCTGGCTGTCCCCAAAAACGATCCCCCTCATGCTAAAATCGTTAGTAATGGTTAAAAAAATAATACTTTTTTTTCAATCTTAACGTTTTTTTGTGAAGATCTCAAAAATGACAAAATTGCGCACTGCAAACGAGCGCAATCGACATTAACTTCGTTATTTTAAATAAGAACCACCATTTTTTATTGCATATTTGAATTATACGGGAAACTTTATGAAGAAATGACCCGTCACTTGGTTTTTCAAGTGCGCGCAAACGGGTGCAATTCCGCTCGAAATGTGCGCAATTCCGCACTAAAAGTGCAATAAATGTGAAATACTGAGTTTTTGAAGATATTTAATTTCCACATGTAGTACATGATTTTGGAGTATTTTTTCGTGCTGAACCTCGTAAAGATGTTTATTTATTGATCCTTACAACAGCACTTTTCTTCCACAATTCGACAAAGCACAAAGCGTACTAAAACGTAGGTTTTTGGTGTTTTCCCAAGTTGGAAAATAAAATTCAACAGAATTTTAGTTAATAGAACTTCATCAACGATGAACTAGAACAATAAAGAAAAGTTTCACAAAATTACATGTTTCATTAATATTTGCTCAAAATTCGATAAAAACAAAATTAGCGAATTTTTGTAGGTACATTAGGGTATTGTATATTTTGTTACAGTGTTTTGAAGTTTGAGGATTTTGAGGGCAAAGAAATTTTAACTACCAACTTTATGGCACCAATAATCTTCTATAATTTAAAACAGATATTGGACTTTTAACAATTTTTCTGTTTTAGCGAATTTTTAGCGAATTTTCTTAGAAAATAAAGCTATTGCAATGGCTCCAAAAATTTTAAAATGAAAATTTTCAAAAATTTTCTTCATCGAAATCTGTTTTGAGGCATTCTGAAATGATTCCTGGATTTTAACGCTTTTTTATATGTATATATATATATATATATATATATATATATATATATGTATATATATATATATATGTATGTGTCATTCCAGACGATAACTCTCGATAGAATTGAGATAAAAACTTCGTTCTTTCGCCAAAAAATCAAGCATTTCAAAAGAAAGGATGAGTTCGTTGGACAACACTTTTTGAGCACAATAAATTAGTCAAATTACAAAAAATGTACTTAAAAAATCACTAAAAAAGGCAAAAAACTGCTAAAAATTAACAAATTTATATTTTTTAGCAGAATGCTACTCGAAAAAAATTAATCGAACATGAACTAGGACATTTAAAAATTTAAGCACAAAATTGTACTGAAAAATGTACTTGAATTTCATTAAAATAAGCTAAAAATCGATAGGAACACTTGAAAAAATCGTAAAAATCCAAAAAATCGTTTGTTCATTGGAATATAACTGACAAAAAGTTAATTTGCTATAAAATGTCTAATGAAATTTTTATTTGTTCCCAAACTGCTCAAATTTTAACAGAATTCAACATAAATGTAATACGACCGTTTATGAAAATTCGCTCATACGATCATGCTGCATGACTGGAACTTTTTTTAATATATTTGTCAGCATAATATTAATAATATTCACGTATTTTACTGCATATTTTTATTTTAATTTACATAAATTTTAAAGTATTCTAGTTCGTTGTTGATTAACTTTTATTGGCTGAAAGTTTGCTAAAAAATATAAATTTAACGATTTCTAGCCGTTTGTAGCCGTATTAAGCTATTTTTAGTGATTTCAGTACATTTTTTGAAAATAGACCAGTTCAATGAGCTCAAAAAGTGTTGGCCAGCAAACTCATCCTTTTGCTTGAATATATTGTTTTTGTGGCGTAAGAAAATACTTTGTATCTCAATCCTAAGGAGAGTTATCGTCTGGAATGTATATACAGGTATTATAGGTAAATATGTATGTGTGTGTGAGTGAGTGTCATTCCAGGGGATAACAGAGATAAAAATATCTGTTCTATATATATTTTTTCTAAAATTTAAATGTGAAAAAAGTGAAAACTTAAATTTTTTGCTTTTCACCCCTTCAGTTTCAGCGATTGACTGACAAAGATGCCAAAGTTACAGGCTTACATGACCATCTTATGATTTTTGAACCAAATTTGGTAAACTTTGTCTTGGTAAAAGTTATGGAGAATAGATTCGAACGTGGCGGACGTAGTTGAGTCACACATCTGCTCGAGCGGAGCCTTAACTCGGGGAGAGCCTGTATTTATAAACCCAACTCGCTTTTGAAGTCAGCCTAATCCTCCACTACCTCTATAATACACTTAACAGAAAAAAAAAAACCGGCGCACCCTATATTTTGTTATTTTTTCACCTTAGCTTCAATCGGTTAATTTTTTTTTTTTGCATGTGCCAAGTAAAGTCAAACCATTCCAGAACCTCCCACGTAAGGCACCCTTTCAGAAATATTGCACTGAGCGAAACGCTGCCCTCGTCTCCTCCAACCTCTAACACGACGATCTGAAGCGAATAGTGAGAACCTGGACTCATCGGAAAACATTAAGAGTGCTGAAAGGGTGCCTTACGGGAGTGGGTCTGAAATGGTTTGAGGTGGAATCACTTCAGAGGCGAAAACGGAACTCCATGTGTATCCCCGAGGGAGTCTAACCACACTGAGGTACATTTCTGACGTCCTGGAAGATTATGTAGTGCCATTCGCCCCTTACACCGGCGATAATTTTATTTTTATGGACGATAACGCGCGGTCACACGTAGCAAACGTGGTTACTGACTACCTCGAAGAGGTAGGCATGCGCACCCTACAATGGCCAGCTCGCAGCCCCGACCTCAATCCCATAGAACATCTATGGGACGAGCTAGAGAGGTGCATCCGAAAGCGACCGAACCCTCCTGTAAACCTCCAAGACCTCAGGACAGCGGTCCTCGCAGAATGGGACCTCATCAGACAAGAAAGGGTTTCAAATTTGATCAACAGCATGCCGAGAAGAATACAGGCGGTGGTACAAGCAAGGGAAGGTACCAACCGATAATAAAAGAATTTATTTTTCAAGAAAAAAAAAATTCATTTTTCAATTTTTTTTTTCACACGATAACTACAGAAGAATGTTTTGTTACTTTTGTCCAAACATCGAAGTTTTGTGAATAAAGCTGATTTTTTCAAACGGCTATTTTTTATTTGCCACTATGTTCCTTGCTGTTCTCTCATAAGATACCGACTTTACTTGGCACATGCAAAAAAAAATTAACCAATTGAAGCCAAGGTGAAAAAATAACAAAATATAGGGTGCGCCGGTTTTTTTGCTGTTTAGTTACCTAAAGATAGTAATACAAGTTGTATTAGTTAGGTCTTGACAGTTATATTCCATTGCTCCTATTTTACTCTGTCATCTTTGATATCGTTTTGTCGTATATTATACCATCGTTTCACCTTCTCTAACGGAGCACAAGAGAAAATCCTGTGGAAGTTTACTCCGACATCCAGTTCAAATGAAGGCGGTGCCAAGACGGTGGTGTAGATTCTGATTCCCTTCATACTCGTCACCATTCCACGAAAACAGAAGACTACATCTACCAGCCCTTTTGAAAATTCTGGTGGCACTTCGGTTTGATGCATCAAGATATTTTCAGTTTCAGATTAATTTCATGATATAAATAATATGTTATTTGTTTGAATTCATATTGTACGTTCGCCATATTTGTTCTTCTGTGCTCAGTCTACTAAACTGTGTGACAATCTAATGATTGTCGTGATTAAATTACTACCTTATATCCTACGTAATATACAGGGTGATTCCCTCGCAGATGTAAAAAAAGATTTGGGTGAAACTACATCAAAAGTGGAGTAAAATGCCACCAACCGCATATTTTTTTCTCAATCCGTTCTCGAGATATGATTTTTTAAAGGTTTTTTCAGGAATACCGTGTTTTTTAATTTTAAACTCGAATTTCACCACTTTGCCTCATTCAATTTTAACTTTCAACCTCATTTTCGGTATCAGCATTAGATTTCCTATAAGAATAGTGTACTTGGGTTCTTAAAAAATACCATCCGAAGACCGTCACATCAGCTCAAACGTTGACGATTTTGAAAAAAGAATATTTCTGAAAATCTTTAAAACTTTACTACTCTTTTAAAAAGAATCCTGGAAACTTGCAAATCTCATGAAAACTGCTTCATCCTATAATGCTTTCCAACGGTATTATTAATTTTACTTTTATTTTGTTATTTAGGGGAGAAAATAATGTTTTAATGTTAAAAAATGTGGGTTTTTCAATGAAATTGTTGGTTTTTTCGAAAGATGACCCTCCATGAACCAACGAGTATGGGGTCGGTTTCTATGTATTTTTTTCCGCTGGATCAAATGGAAACTCTTGCAGATCTCTCAACTACGTTATACCTAATCGAGTTTTACACTTTAATTAACTAGTTTTACCCCATAACACACATACATTTAATCGTAACAAACAAACAAAACATTTGCGATTTTAAGAGTAAAACTCGGTTATAACGGAGTTGGAGAGATCTAGAAATGTTAGAATTCGATACAGCGTGAAAAAATACATAGAAACCGACCCCATACTCGTAGGTTCATGGAGGGGGTCCATCTTTCGAGAAAATCAACAATTTCATTGAAAAACCCACATTTTTTAACATTAAAACATAATTTGCTCCACTAAATAACAAAATAAAAGTAAACTTGGTTATACCGTTGGAAACAGTATTGGACGAAGCAGTTTTCATGAGATTTGCCAGTTTCCAGGATTCGTTTTGGAAAAGTAGTAAAGTTTTAAAGATTTTCAGAAATATTCTTTTTTCAAAATCGTCAATGTTTGAGCTGATGTGAGGGCCTTTGGATGGTACTTTTTAAGAACCCAAGTACACTATTCTTATAGTAAATTTAATGCTGATTTCGAAAATGTGGCCAAAAGTTAAAATTGAATGAAGTAAAGTGGA
This sequence comes from Adelphocoris suturalis, assembly GCA_030762985.1. Classification (NCBI taxonomy): domain Eukaryota; kingdom Metazoa; phylum Arthropoda; class Insecta; order Hemiptera; family Miridae; genus Adelphocoris; species Adelphocoris suturalis. The sequence goes on along the minus strand of CM061042.1, from coordinate 7,224,211 downwards.
GAAATTTGAGTTTTTTAAAAAATCATATCTCGAGAACGGATTGAGATAAAAATATGCAGTTGGCGGCATTTTACTCCATTTTTGATGTAGTTTCACCCAAAAATTTTTTTGCATCTGCGAGGGAATAACTCTGTATATATCAGTTATTGATATTAGGGATCAAAGTGAATGAGTGGTACACAGAATTTAGTCACTTGGATAAGTTTAAGTTTTCTTATGGTGCTCCAAAAGAAAGGTAACTAAAAGGATTTTAGTTTAGCAAGTTTGGGTAGTAGGTAGTAATACTTCAAAAATATACGATTGCTGAAAGCATACAAGAAGGTTGACTCACCGTTTCAACAAGCTGCTGGGGAACGAATGAGAGCTAGAATTGGTGGTGCTAGTCGGTGCGACTCCCACTCCGTTCTGTGGAACGGTTTCCGGTAATAGTTGTCGGAGCTGTTACAACTGATACTGACTACTCAGAATCAATGCACCTACATAGAATACTTCTTATTTACATGTATTGTGTGGTCTGGATGTTTTCCTTCGCTCGGATCTATTCCTATGAGTGAACGGTATTTAACAAAAGAAAAATCCATTATCAAAAGCATAGCAGCTATCCGTCATCACCGGTAGCAACGCGACTTGAACAGTTTTTTCTTTGTGGCTCCGTGAAAAATGTAGTGTTTCACTGTGTTTAAGAAGTGCTAGCGTGATAAACTCGTATAGTTCGTGGAGACCGACCGACTGTGCATAGACGTGAAACTTTATTCAAAGTTGAGTGCAGTGGTATTCGTCGTATAGGAAGATACGAACGATTTATTTTTTGCAATTTATGGTTAAGATGGCGAACGATGCAAACGAGGTTGTTGTCACTCAGCATAGCAACCATAATCATGATGTTAGCAAGTTTCCGAGGCAGCCTCCACCAAATAATGTGAGTAATTTCAAAATAAAGCGCGCGAAGCTAAGCAATTCTGAAGCTCACCATTCATCAATGTTTTTCTCCCCTAACAAATTCGCACCATTGGAAAAAATGGATGACACAAATAACTCTTCAACATCATTGACAATCAATGAACCAGCAAATGTGGTTTCCAAACCTCCACCAATATTTATTAACAATGTTAATAATGTGAATGTTTTAATTGATACATTGAAAGGTCAATGCAAATCATCATTCAGGCACACAACTGTCAATAATAAATTCAAGCTAAATTTCGACGCAATTGATGACTACAGGAATGCAGTAGCATGCCTCCAAACCAATGGTGCGGAATTTCATACATTTCAGCTCAAATCTGAACGGAATTTCCGGGTCGTCATACGTGGATTACATCCGAAATGTGATGTGAACACACTAATGACAGAAATTAAAGAACTAGGCTATGATCCGGTGCAGATATTGCCAGTACACCACCCTGTCACTAAAATCCCTCTTCCTTTATTTTTTGTTGATCTGAAGCCGAATCCCAAGAATCAGGAAATATATTCTCTTGATTCTTTGTATTATTGCAGAATAAAAGTAGAACCTCCAAAACCCCGCAACACCGTGATTCAATGCCTCAAATGTCAGGAGTTTGGGCACTCAAAAAATTATTGTCACAAACAACCACGCTGCGTAAAATGCGACGCTTCTCATGCTTCAAATGAGTGCACAAAATCATCAAACGAACACCCACAATGTGTCAACTGCAAAGGTACTCACACTGCCAATTACAGAGGTTGTCCTGCGTACAAAGCATTACAAATGCCTTGGACAGCAAGGAATGCAACAAAGGGTACAACATCGCATAAGACCCTTGAAAACCGAAATCAAGACGACAGTAGACAAAACATTCTACCAACTACCTCTACCAACATGACACCTGAATTCCAACCTTCTTATGCATCTGTAGTTCGACATCAACACTCCTCCGTAAACGATCAGCTTCTTGAGAAGATTGATCAACTCTTAACCGTTATCACACCGCTAATTCAAATGATGACCCGAATAATTCCCACTCTACTGAACACGAAATGAATAGCGAATCAACGAAAATATTCCGGGTGAGCACATGGAACTGTAGAGGCATAGGTAATAAATACCACGAACTTGTTTTATTCTTACGATCTTATGAAATTGATGTTTTGCTGTTAACAGAAACTAAATTGGCACCGTACAAGAATCTATATATTGATGGCTATAAGGTTTACAGATCTGATCATCCCAGTGGTAGCAGTAAAGGTGGATCAGCCGTGATCGTCAAGAACTCGATTCCTCACGACGAACATCCTCCTATCTGTGAACCCAATTTTCAAGTAGCTCAAATCAACCTGAGATATCCGCAATTGTCCGCATTCAGAATAGGTTCGTTCTACTCAGCACCAGAAAATCGTGTTGTCATGAGTGATTTCCTGGGGATTATACACGAACTGCAAACACGATTCTTGCTCGGTGGTGACTTTAATTGCAAACATCCCTGTTGGGGCTCGAATACCAGTAATCCTAGGGGTGTGATTCTGCGGGAAGCTATAATTAGATACTCTCTGGAAATCATTGCGCCGTCTGAACCCACATTCTATTCTTCTGATAGACATATGCCAGATATTTTAGACTTTTTTCTAGGAAAGCAGTCGTCAAACTTCATTAAAAGCTCATGGGTCGCACACGAGATGAGTTCCGATCACTTACCTTTCATACTCGACATGGAAATGGACTCATCAAACTTTTGTCGCAAACCCGGACTAATCAATCATCCATTCGATTGGAAAACTTACCAAGATGTGGCCAATGAGATGATTAGTTTAAGTATGCCACTTAAAACCCCCAAGGATATTGATATTGCTATATCCCAAATTACCAATGTGATTCACATTGCTGCAGGGAAAGCATCCATGCAACCTCGAGCCAAGAACCCGAGACATGTAATAACAGCCTCTCCAGTGGTTTTAAACCTTCTACATGCGAAAAATGCGGCGAGGAGGCGGTGGCAAATCACCCAATATCCTTCTGACAAAACAAGATTCAACCAACTGACCCAAGAACTGAAGGCAACCTTGAAGGAAGAACAGGACAGAGCAGAACAAACAAAACTGCTAACCCTCAATACTAAAGACTGCTCGCTTTGGAGAAAAACTAAAATCATGATTAGCGACCGAACAAGCATTCCACCTCTGAAAAGAATGGGGCAATGGTACACGACAGAACAGAACAAAGCGGATATCTTCGGACAACTTCTTGTAGAACAGTTCACTCCATTTCCCCCATCAGATCCTGTATTTGACGAAGAGATAGATACTAAGCTTGAAGAACCTCTCCAGCTCCAACCACATCGCCTCTTCTTTACACCTGGGCAAGTTCGTAATGCTATAAACCGTTCTCCCAACAAAAAAGCTTCAGGTCACGATTTAATAACTAAGCAGCTTCTCCAATGCCTCCCACGCAAAGGAATTGTCATGTTGACTCAAATCTATAACGCAGTACTTAGAACGACATACTTTCCTTATAAATGGAAGCATGCCCACGTAGTAATGGTCAAGAAGCCAAATAAACGTGCTGATGACCCGTTGAGCTACCGGCCCATCAGTCTACTGCCACTCTTCTCAAAAATATTTGAAAGACTTTTGCTTCCTCATCTTCTCTCGGCGCTCTCTTCATTACTTCCAGATACGCAGTTTGGCTTCCGCTCCTCTCACTCCTGTTCCCACCAATTACATCGAGTTATTGACAGTATTCTTGAGACGTATGAGAGCAAAAAAGTGTGTCTAGGAGTGTTCTTGGACACAGAAAAAGCATTTGACAAGGTTCTACATAAAGGTCTCTTGGTTAAAGTGAAGCCTCACCTATCTGACACTTTATACCGCATCTTATTTTCATACCTAGACGGACGGACTTTCTCTGTAAAATGCGGAGGAGCACTTTCTACCTCTAAATCAATGAAATCAGGAGTGCCCCAAGGAAGTGTTCTTGGTCCCTTCCTATTCCTTCTATACACTCATGACATTCCTAGTCCACCAGACGTAATGACAGCTCAGTTTGCAGATGACACAGCTACGTTGACAAAAGCCGATAGTTTTCGCGAAGCTGGAGAGGTACTCCAACGTCACCTTAGTGAAATTGAGGATTGGTCAAGGAAATGGAGACTCAAGATCAACAGCTCCAAATCAGCTGCAGTACCTTTCACCTATTTGAGACAGAACTTCACAGACCAACTTACGATGAACAACGAAACAATACCCATTGTGACACATGTGCGATACCTTGGTCTTCACTTAGATGAGCGAATGACTTGGAAAGAGCATGTCACCTACCTGACAAATAAGATCCGACAGCGGATTCGCCAGCTTCGACCTCTGCTCACAAAACATTCCCCTCTCTCCATCTCAACAAAAAGACTGATATATCTTTCTCTCATCCGACCAATATGGACTTACTCATGTGGACTGTGGGGAGCAGCTGCAACATATCACATTAATAAAATCCAAGTGTTGCAAAACCGGGTATTGCGCATGATAACTGGAGCGGACTGGTTTGTGCGAAATTCAGTTCTCCACAATGATCTTGGAATCCCGATGGTGAAGACTGTGATCAAGGACACATATATGAGAATGAGCAGCAAAATGGTGGACCATACTAATCCCTTAATAGCTTCCATTCCCATCAATTCGCCTGAACTCCCACCGAGCCGTCGCCTGAAAAAACGTCGCCTTCAAGACGCTCTATTAGGAGATATAGAGTTTGAAAATATGGACTAAACTGGATGAAGGGTAGCCACTGGGCTACACCTCACTACATGTGCCACGTGAATTAGGATCTTTATCCTACTATATTTAATTTCGAGCAAAACTGTAATGTTTTTAAACAATAAAGTTATCTAATTAATTAAAAAAAAAAAAAAAAAAAAAGCTATCCGTCATTAGACTACGGAGGAGATCTCGTTGATACCATATGGGATAAGGTTCTTAGGAAAAAGAGTAGAGATAAAGTTTCCAATCTGGTTAGGGAAGATGTAACTTTAGAAGAAAAAAAAGGATAAGTATACCTTATTATGGGAAAATTTCTGATAAAATTGGCAGTCTTAGAGCATCACTAGGTATCGTTAAAGAAAAAATTAATGTTCAGGATAAAAGTGGGGTTTATAAATTAAAATGTTCTTGCGGCTACGAATATTGCGGTCAGACTGGTAGGAAATTCAGGGAAAGAATAGAAGAGCATCAGGAGGATTTCAGGGAAAATAAGGGTAGGTCTTCATTTGCAAAACATCTTAAGGAATAAAATCATAATTAAAATTTTGATTTGACAGATAGACAGTTTGTAGAATTTCCTCATTTTTGTCCAAAGGGAGTTATGTTGAATGTACTTGAAAAATTCGAAGTGATCAAAAGTGACAGATCTGGTAAATGTTTAAATGAGGTTATCCCTCAATATTTTTCACCATTGATAGGTCCTTTTCTATAAAGCTTGGAATTATCCTTTCAAACTGTTGAAACCAGTAATTATTCCTCTCCTTTCACTTAATTAGCTATAATCTCCCTTCACTTAGCTTGCACTTAATTGGTTGTACCTCCAGCCCCCTTTCCTTTCACTCGACTTATGGGATACAATCTCCCTTCACCTGTGACTATGTACGCTGTGTCCTTTCTAATGTGTGTTCAGTTATTGTTTGTTGACATTTTCATGTCTTTCATATGGCACATAACAAAAAAATCGTCACGAAAAAAATTGGCCCAAGTGGCTACAACGATGATTATGACCATCAGAAATTTCTGATGATTTCCGCTTACAACCGAGTCGTTGCTAGGGAAATGGTACTTCGTCGTTTTTCATCCCACAAAATTCGTTGACCATTCGTTCGAAAGCTCTCGATTTATCCAACCATATTATGTTAACTACTGCGAAGTGCTTGGCCAACAAGCTGAGTTATGAGCATGGTTATATGAATAATTGTTTACACACAGGTGATCATTCTCAATAATTGATATTGTGAACATGATTGCAACCGCTTGTTAATTTCTGATGATTTCATTGAGCTGGTGTTTCGATGATTTGATTCATAGTAGGTGATCCGAATATTGCGAGAACGGTTTGATTTGTGAAGCGGTGGTTAAATCATTTTAATAGGTAATTTCTATACTTCACACTCTAGGAAGCTGTAATTTCGTATGTAGCCTCTTTAGGACATTTACTTGACGATGCCCAGGGTCCGGATCAGATGAGTGGCTCTTGAAGCTAATTTCTATGCTTTACACTCTAGGAAGCTGTAATTTCGTATGTAGCCTCTTCAGGACATTTACTTGACGATGCCCAGGGTCTGGATCAGATGGGTGACTCTTAAAGCTAATTTCCGCGAAAGCGGCAAAAGCCTACATTGGCGAAAGCGGCCAATGCATCAAACCACATTATCAGAGAAGCCTGTAAAATTGCTGATGATTTCGTTGAGAAAACACACATGAAAATGTCCCAATGTGTTGCAGACTCGTATGCAAGCATTTAAGTTCCTCAGTTTCTTATGATTTCTCTTGATTTTCACGAACAACCAAACCGTTGCTGGGGTTTTTGTTACTGACGATGGCCTAACCGTCGAAATCGATTTAACATTGTAACTCTTTATTTTTCGTGGAAGTAGACAACGTTTTTTAACTAACTTCCGTTTTGAAGTGGGTTTCCACAACTTCGTCGCGATTTAATCACTGGAGTGATTTAGTTTGTAAGTGAATCAAAAGCGTCAACATTTTCACCCTTTCGTCTGGATTTCGGAGCGTTGAGAACGTGGAATCAGTTCCGAAAGAATCATTAGATGCGTCTTCTCTCTTATTAAAAGGGGACTATGGAAGAGGGAGAGAGAGAGAACAAAACTTGAGTAATAATGAAGGCTCCCCTTCCCCTATCCGAAGCAAATTGGTCCTGCCAAACGGAGTTTTGTTTCGAAATTTGTAAATGATCTCCCTTCTAACGGAGCTTGAAGTACAATATTAGACAGAGGGTCGAGTATCCTTATAAATAAAACTGGAAGTTTGTTTCTATCTATCTATGTATGTATGATTGCATGTATGTTCCCAATAGACCATAGATAATGGTGCTACTCTTCTTTACGGCTTTGTTTAGTTCCCGAACTTTTTAAATTATAAATAGTAGCTAACAGGCTGTTTGTTAGCGGCGGAAATTCGTGACAAGTGGTGAAGCCTTGACGGATCGCTATACGGGTGTTTCGAGTGAAGCATGGGTTGCGTTATTGATAGGTGATGGACGGGAAATTGAAATTTCGTGCGAAGCGCGGGACGGAAAACCGATTGTTTGGATCACGAAATTTTATTATTGTTGCCAATACGCAGTTTGGGGTCTTTCTTCCTGGGTGTTTGGTTTTGACGACTTCGACCGGCTGAGTGAGCTAAATTCTCTCCAGTTCACCCTAGGAAGTTGAAATTTGTTGGGGAGATTCTCTGGGTCATTAAGAGACGATTCAAATTATGGGCTCTTTTCTGATCAGTCTGGGTCTGATTTTGCTACTTTCAGGGTGTAATTGGGCATGTAGCCTCCGTAGTTACGAACACAGTCTGGATATGGTTATTTCAGCAGTAAAGGTGGATCCTTACATCGCACGGTTAATCGGCTATTATATTATATAATGCACTGAAAACGCCTTGAGTTGTCTCATTTCCTAAAACTTGTGTTATCTAAGTGTTATCTCCGTATGACTGGAAAGAGAAGGGGAGAAGGAAAGTCCGCCAAGTTGGGCGTGGGTTATAGCTGCCTCGTATTCGCAACAGGAATTTATAGATTGTCGAAATGGTTTTAATTATCTTAGAAAATAATTACATAGCGGGAAATATTAAATCAAGATCCAGATGAAAATCGTAAAGAAATATGTTTGAACCAGAAATACAATAAATTTCTTCTGCAACCCACAGGTCACAGAAAGAAGTAACTTGATGTAATTTACACGTAATTCATATGTAAATCACGACTCAAAGAAGATGAAGTGGACTCATGTACGCCGCTAAATCTTCTCCATGATTCCTGTTTCTTCTGTAGAGAATTAAGCTCTCGACGGTACAGGCTGCGCTAATTTCATTAATTTGGAGTCCGCCTTTGTAAAGTGACTGTTTCGCTTAGGGAAGTAATATAGCCCTTGATGCACTCTCAATAGAGGTACTTCACTATACTTCTCAGGTCCCTAGGAAGTTAAGGATGGTCCATTTATTAGTCAAAACCTTTTGAGTGCATGTCAACCGTCCGCAGTGTTTCGATATCGGAGAAAACGGCCTTTCAAGGAGAAAAGGCGCAGAAAATTATTGCAGTTATTGTGTCATGTGACTTAAATGATTAATAGAATATTAATTAATTAGAATAATTATGATTTACAAGATGTGGTTAGGTGTAGTTACACTGAGATTTTAGTGTTTCCTCGTATTATATCACTGGGGTAATTCATTGACTTATATTAACATGTTTAATGTTTTAGGGCTGGGGGTCGTTCTGTGAATTCCGACACGCAAATCTGCAACGTTTTTTTTCTGATGATTTCCGCTTACAACCGAATCGTTGCTAGGGAAATGGTACTTCGTCGTTTTTCATCCCACAAAATTCGTTGACCATTCGTTCGAAAGCTCTCGATTTATCCAACCATATTATGTTAACTACTGCGAAGTGCGTGGCCAACAAGCTGAGTTATGAGCATGGTTATTTGAATAATTGTGTACACTCAGGTGATCATTCTCAATAATTGATATTGTGAACATGATTGCAACCGCTTGTTAATTTCTGATGATTTCATTGAGTTGGTGTTTCGATGATTTGATTCATAGCAGGTGATCCGAATATTGCGAGAACGGTTTGATTTGTGAAGCGGTGGTTAAATCATTTTAATAGGTAATTTCTATACTTTACACTCTAGGAAGCTGTAATTTTGTATGTAGCCTCTTCAGGACATTTACTTGACGATGCCCAGGGTCCGGATCAGATGAGTGGCTCTTAAAGCTATTTTTATGCTTTACACTCTAGGAAGCTGTAATTTCGTGTGTAACCTCTTTGGGACATTTACTTGACGATGCCCAGGGTCCGGATCAGATGAGTGGCTCTTAAAGCTATTTTTTATGCTTTACACTCTAGCAAGCTGTAATTTCGCTTGTAGCCTCTTTAGGACATTTACTTGACGATGCCCAGGGTCCGGATCAGATGAGTGGCTCTTAAAGCTATTTTTTATGCTTTACACTCTAGCAAGCTGTAATTTCGCTTGTAGCCTCTTTAGGACATTTACTTGACGATGCCCAGGGTCCGGATCAGATGAGTGGCTCTTAAAGCTATTTTTTATGCTTTACACTCTAGCAAGCTGTAATTTCGTATGTAGCCTCTTTAGGACATTTACTTGACGATGCCCAGGGTCCGGATCAGATGAGTGGCTCTTAGAGCTAATTTCTATGCTTTACGCTCTAGGAAGCTGTAATTTCGTATGTAGCCTCTTTAGGACATTTACTTGACGATGCCCAGGGTCCGGATCAGCTGAGTGGCTCTTAGAGCTATTTTTTATGCTTTACACTCTAGGAAGCTGTAATTTCGTATGTAGCCTCTTTAGGACATTTACTTGACGATGCCCAGGGTCCGGATCAGATGAGTGGCTCTTAGAGCTAATTTCTATGCTTTACGCTCTAGGAAGCTGTAATTTCGTATGTAGCCTCTTTAGGACATTTACTTGACGATGCCCAGGGTCCGGATCAGATGAGTGGCTCTTAGAGCTAATTTCTATGCTTTACGCTCTAGGAAGCTGTAATTTCGTATGTAGCCTCTTTAGGACATTTACTTGACGATGCCCAGGGTCCGGATCAGATGAGTGGCTCTTAGAGCTAATTTCTATGCTTTACACTCTAGGAAGCTGTAATTTCGTATGTAGCCTCTTTAGGACATTTACTTGACGATGCCCAGGGTCCGGATCAGCTGAGTGGCTCTTAGAGCTTGCATACGAGTCTGCAACTAAAGACATAAAATGTCCCAATGTGTTGCAGACTCGTATGCAAGCGTACTTTGGTATGAGTCCCATCGGAAATATCTAATGGTAAAATAAAAATGTATATAAATATAATAAATTGTTTTGGTTAATTAGAATCTTTTCTTTTTTCTTGACCTTAAAAAACTATATCTAATTTCTCCCTTGCGAGGGAAAAACATTAAACATGATTTAATGTTTTTCCCTCTCAAGGGAGAAATTATGAAATCGTTGTAGAATTTAAATTATAGTTTGTGGAAATTACCCTGCGAGAGTTTTTTGTTATTCAAGATTTAAATATAGATTCAATCCAAGGGTTTCGTGGTCCTTACTGTTGCAGTGAAGGAAGTTGAAATTTATATTAATTTTGTCGCCATACAAGTTGGTTCCTGGTGGTAATTAGCCTGAAACTAAGTACCCACTCTTGGTTAGTAAACAACCGTTGTTTTGCCTATTTTAACAACCAGTTAGTTAGTCAACTGTTCTCTACATCTCGAAAGTTACGGAACATCTCCCCCCCCCCCCCCCCCCCCAACCCCAGGTCCCTATACATAATTGATAGTAACCTTGCAGGAACACTTTCCGATGTAAGATTCAAAACATCGCCCAGCCCCGAAGTCCAACAGCTTCCAACTATAGGTAACTATTTGGTGATAAAAATGATAAAATAAGGTTATAAAATATTAGGTGTGATAAAAAATTCCAGTCATGCAGCATGATAGAAATAGAAGTGACTTTTCGTAAATAAAAAATGTTAAAAGCCATTGCATATCGCACCTTGGGAGTGATACTGGTATAAGTCCAAAAACATGAATTCTGGGAAATCGCATTTAAAGATATTTTATGACTTTGTTGGCGTACTACAAACACACCATTCATATTTTCTCGGTTCTTTTTGGTCTGTGTCATGCATATACCATCTACCAATACTGCCCTACTTCTAATTAGCTTCTCCACCTTTCTGCTATGGTAATCAAAAGATTAACATAATTATAATTATAAAATTCTTATGATGTACCACTAACACGGTAAAACACAACAAACCTTGATTTTTTCCTTCGTACAATATTGGTACATCGCGAGTTAATCACCAGGTTGCCTCAGTACGACTACTAATCTTTTGGGCGAATAGTGGTGCATTGCAAAATATGTAACGGTACAACAGTGAAAAACACGAAGAAACTTGATATTCCTTGGTTCAATAGCGGTACTTCTTGAAATAGACCAGTATTGCTGTAAAAATAAAGGATAAATACCTGGTTTGTCGCATCGATAGTGATTTATATGTCGGAATGAACCACTATTAACACCGAATTTTCCATCTTCGTTCGTTGACCTTTCCTCGACGCTAGATGAAGACTTTGACCAGAATCATACTGGTTTATCCTGCTCTCAACCCGTCACTTTTTGTCCTATGATTAAACCGATACTAGCGCAAGTAGAGCTCGTCAAAATGTACACAGTTGTATATATAACTCAAAACTGCCATTTTTGGACTTATAACCAGTATCACTCCCAGGGTGCGATATGTTCACGTACGATTCTACACGCTTGCTCGACTGCTCCATTAACTAGATTACTAATGTTCAGAGGCAAAAAATGTCAAACGTATCAAAGTTCGCACAGAGAACTAAAATGAATATTGAGCAGTGGTTTTATTTGCTGGGATTAGTTAAAATAGTTATATTTGTTTTCCACTCGCATCGCGGGATGTTGGAGAATTTAATATAGAATTCTCCTGATATAAAAAAAAAACAAAGTTTCACCGAAGGGGTTTCCGTCGAAAAGTCGGCTCACGAGCCACTTTTCGGGGGAATAGAAAGAAAAAATGAGAGAATTTCTCGTTTTTCTCCCGGTAGAGTTTTGGCGGTTTCGCAGAGATATAGAGTTGGTCAGTTCGATCATCGGGAAAAAGGTAAAAAACTCCGGAAAGCAATAAAGTCTCAAGTGATGGAAAAGAAGGAAAATTACAGAAGTAAAAAGAGGGAGAGAGAGAGAGAGAAAAAATTTCGGGAGGTTCCGACCTCTAAGTTCCGCGGGTAGTTACCTCCATAATAAACCAAACTTATTCGCTCGAGCATTTTAAAGTTTGTCTTTTTGCTCTCTCGAGATTATTGGATGAATTCAACTTATGAGTATCTATGTTGATCTTAGTTGGCTTAAAACTAGGATATGATAGATTCTTTTGAGCTGGTAAAGAAGAGGAAGGTGTAGGGGTTTTCACAAACTCCTGCTTAGGCGAAAGATTTGTTTTACGAACCGGAGGGAGCCAACTGAATCAAAATAAGAAGTCTTCATTAGGGTCGAGAGGAGAGAATGGTAAAATTCCAACTAAACGGAAGTTTGTCTAACATGTGGGTGGTATTGGGTAGAAGCCGATGTTTATTATTCATTCTAAGAATAAATAATGCAGCTACTATTGTACCTCCATTGGTAACTAATTTGATAAGCAT